>JAFEUB010001641.1:0-145000 GCA_024529925.1 Ophthalmolycus amberensis | reverse complement strand
AACTAAGTTAATCAGACTTGTATTATATTGTAATTCATTCCCATCGTCCTGCTCACAGTAATCAGAGTCCTGCTGGTAACTAAGCGAACAGCTAACATAACGGTGGTTGCTTTGACTTGTATTATGATGCATTCAAGATACACCTTGTGTTTTATACCTAACTCTATATAAGAGACGTTTCACACCTTGTGTTATATAACTAACTCTATATAAGAGACGTTTCTTACCTTGTGTTATATAACTAACTATATTTAAGAGACGTTTCACACCTTGTGTTATATAACTAACTCTATATAAGAGACATTTCACACCTTGTGTTATATAACTAACTCTATATAAGAGACGTTTCACACCTTGTGTTATATAACTAACTCTATATAAGAGACGTTTCACACCTTGTTATATAACTAACTATATAAGAGATGTTTCACACCTTGTGTTATATAACTAACTCTATATAAGAGACGTTTCATACCTTGTGTTATATAACTAACTCTATATAAGAGATGTTTCACACCTTGTGTTATATAACTAACTCTATATAAGAGATGTTTCACACCTTGTGTTATATAACTAACTCTATATAAGAGACATTTCACACCTTGTGTTATATAACTAACTCTATATAAGAGACATTTCACACCTTGTGTTATATAACTAACTCTATATAAGAGACGTTTCATACCTTGTGTTATATAACTAACTCTATATAAGAGACATTTCACACCTTGTGTTATATAACTAACTCTATATAAGAGACGTTTCACACCTTGTGTTATATAACTAACTCTATATAAGAGACATTTCACACCTTGTGTTATATAACTAACTCTATATAAGACGTTTCACACCTTGTGTTATATAACTAACTCTATATAAGAGACATTTCACACCTTGTGTTATATAACTAACTCTATATAAGAGACGTTTCACACCTTGTGTTATATAACTAACTCTATATAAGAGACGTTTCACACCTTGTGTTTTATAACTAACTCTACATAAGAGACGTTTCACACCTTGTGTTATATAACTAACTCTACATAAGAGACATTTCACACCTTGTGTTATATAACTAACTCTATATAAGAGACGTTTCACACCTTGTGTTATATAACTAACTCTATATAAGAGACGTTTCTTACCTTGTGTTATATAACTAACTATATTTAAGAGACGTTTCACACCTTGTGTTATATAACTAACTCTATATAAGAGACGTTTCACACCTTGTGTTATATAACTAACTCTATATAAGAGACGTTTCATACCTTGTGTTATATAACTAACTCTATATAACAGACGTTTCACACCTTGTGTTATATAACTAACTCTATATAAGAGACGTTTCACACCTTGTGTTATATAACTAACTCTATATAAGAGACGTTTCACACCTTGTTATATAACTAACTATATAAGAGATGTTTCACACCTTGTGTTATATAACTAACTCTATATAAGAGACGTTTCATACCTTGTGTTATATAACTAACTCTATATAAGAGATGTTTCACACCTTGTGTTATATAACTAACTCTATATAAGAGATGTTTCACACCTTGTGTTATATAACTAACTCTACATAAGAGACGTTTCACACCTTGTGTTATATAACTAACTCTATATAAGAGACGTTTCACACCTTGTGTTATATAACTAACTCTATATAAGAGACGTTTCACACCTTGTGTTATATAACTAACTCTATATAAGAGACGTTTCTTACCTTGTGTTATATAACTAACTCTATATAAGAGACGTTTCACACCTTGTGTTATATAACTAACTCTATATAAGAGACATTTCACACCTTGTGTTATATAACTAACTCTACATAAGAGACATTTCACACCTTGTGTTATATAACTAACTCTATATAAGAGACATTTCACACCTTGTGTTATATAACTAACTCTATATAAGAGACATTTCACACCTTGTGTTATATAACTAACTCTATATAAGAGACGTTTCACACCTTGTGTTATATAACTAACTCTATATAAGAGACATTTCACACCTTGTGTTATGTAACTAACTCTATATAAGAGAAGTTTCACACCTTGTGTTATATAACTAACTCTATATAAGAGACATTTCACACCTTGTGTTATATAACTAACTCTATGAGACGTTTCACACCTTGTGTTATATAACTAACTCTATATATAAGAGACGTTTCACACCTTGTGTTTTATAACTAACTCTATATAAGAGACGTTTCACACCTTGTGTTATATAACTAACTCTATATAAGAGACGTTTCTTACCTTGTGTTATATAACTAACTATATTTAAGAGACGTTTCACACCTTGTGTTATATAACTAACTCTATATAAGAGACGTTTCACACCTTGTGTTATATAACTAACTCTATATAAGAGACGTTTCATACCTTGTGTTATATAACTAACTCTATATAAGAGACGTTTCACACCTTGTGTTATATAACTAACTCTATATAAGAGACGTTTCACACCTTGTGTTATATAACTAACTCTATATAAGAGACGTTTCTTACCTTGTGTTATATAACTAACTATATTTAAGAGACGTTTCACACCTTGTGTTATATAACTAACTCTATATAAGAGACGTTTCATACCTTGTGTTATATAACTAACTCTATATAAGAGACGTTTCATACCTTGTGTTATATAACTAACTCTATATAAGAGATGTTTCACACCTTGTGTTATATAACTAACTCTATATAAGAGATGTTTCACACCTTGTGTTATATAACTAACTCTATATAAGAGACATTTCACACCTTGTGTTATATAACTAACTCTATATAAGAGACATTTCACACCTTGTGTTATATAACTAACTCTATATAAGAGACGTTTCACACCTTGTGTTATATAACTAACTCTATATAAGAGACGTTTCACACCTTGTGTTATATAACTAACTCTATATAAGAGACATTTCACACCTTGTGTTATATAACTAACTCTATGAGACGTTTCACACCTTGTGTTATATAACTAACTCTATATAAGAGACGTTTCACACCTTGTGTTATATAACTAACTCTACATAAGAGACATTTCACACCTTGTGTTATATAACTAACTCTACATAAGAGACATTTCACACCTTGTGTTATATAACTAACTCTATATAAGAGACGTTTCACACCTTGTGTTATATAACTAACTCTATATAAGAGACGTTTCTTACCTTGTGTTATATAACTAACTATATTTAAGAGACGTTTCACACCTTGTGTTATATAACTAACTCTATATAAGAGACGTTTCATACCTTGTGTTATATAACTAACTCTATATAAGAGACGTTTCATACCTTGTGTTATATAACTAACTCTATATAAGAGATGTTTCACACCTTGTGTTATATAACTAACTCTATATAAGAGATGTTTCACACCTTGTGTTATATAACTAACTCTATATAAGAGACATTTCACACCTTGTGTTATATAACTAACTCTATATAAGAGACATTTCACACCTTGTGTTATATAACTAACTCTATATAAGAGACGTTTCACACCTTGTGTTATATAACTAACTCTATATAAGAGACGTTTCACACCTTGTGTTATATAACTAACTCTATATAAGAGACATTTCACACCTTGTGTTATATAACTAACTCTATGAGACGTTTCACACCTTGTGTTATATAACTAACTCTACATAAGAGACGTTTCACACCTTGTTTTATAACTAACTCTACATAAGAGACGTTTCACACCTTCTGTTATATAACTAACTCTATATAAGAGACATTTCACACCTTGTGTTATATAACTAACTCTATATAAGAGACGTTTCACACCTTGTGTTATATAACTAACTCTATATAAGAGACGTTTCTTACCTTGTGTTATATAACTAACTATATTTAAGAGACGTTTCACACCTTGTGTTATATAACTAACTCTATATAAGAGACGTTTCATACCTTGTGTTATATAACTAACTCTATATAAGAGACGTTTCATACCTTGTGTTATATAACTAACTCTATATAAGAGATGTTTCACACCTTGTGTTATATAACTAACTCTATATAAGAGATGTTTCACACCTTGTGTTATATAACTAACTCTACATAAGAGACGTTTCACACCTTGTGTTATATAACTAACTCTATATAAGAGACGTTTCACACCTTGTGTTATATAACTAACTCTATATAAGAGACGTTTCACACCTTGTTATATAACTAACTCTATATAAGAGACGTTTCTTACCTTGTGTTATATAACTAACTCTATATAAGAGACGTTTCACACCTTGTGTTATATAACTAACTCTATATAAGAGACATTTCACACCTTGTGTTATATAACTAACTCTACATAAGAGACATTTCACACCTTGTGTTATATAACTAACTCTATATAAGAGACATTTCACACCTTGTGTTATATAACTAACTATATAAGAGACATTTCACACCTTGTGTTATATAACTAACTCTATATAAGAGACGTTTCACACCTTGTGTTTATATAACTAACTCTATATAAGAGACATTTCACACCTTGTGTTATGTAACTAACTCTATATAAGAGACGTTTCACACCTTGTGTTATATAACTAACTCTATATAAGAGACATTTCACACCTTGTGTTATATAACTAACTCTATTAGAGACGTTTCACACCTTGTGTTATATAACTAACTCTATATAAGAGACGTTTCACACCTTGTGTTATATAACTAACTCTACATAAGAGACGTTTCATACCTTGTGTTATATAACTAACTCTATATAAGAGACGTTTCATACCTTGTGTTATATAACTAACTCTATATAAGAGACGTTTCACACCTTGTGTTATATAACTAACTCTATATAAGAGACATTTCATACCTTGTGTGATATAACTAACTATATTTAAGAGACGTTTCACACCTTGTGTTATATAACTAACTCTATATAAGAGACGTTTCACACCTTGTTATATAACTAACTCTATATAAGAGACGTTTCACACCTTGTGTTATATAACTAACTCTATATAAGAGATGTTTCACACCTTGTGTTATATAACTAACTCTATATAAGAGACGTTTCACACCTTGTGTTATATAACTAACTATATAAGAGACGTTTCACACCTTGTGTTATATAACTAACTCTATATAAGAGACGTTTCACACCTTGTGTTATATAACTAACTCTATATAAGAGACGTTTCACACCTTGTGTTATATAACTAACTCTATATAAGAGACGTTTCACACCTTGTGTTATATAACTAACTCTATATAGAGACGTTTCACACCTTGTGTTATATAACTAACTCTATATAAGAGACGTTTCTTACCTTGTGTTATATAACTAACTCTATATAAGAGACGTTTCACACCTTGTGTTATATAACTAACTCTATATAAGAGACATTTCACACCTTGTGTTATATAACTAACTCTATATAAGAGACGTTTCACACCTTGTGTTATATAACTAACTCTATATAAGAGACGTTTCTTACCTTGTGTTATATAACTAACTCTATATAACAGACGTTTCACACCTTGTGTTATATAACTAACTCTATATAAGAGACATTTCACACCTTGTGTTATATAACTAACTCTACATAAGAGACATTTCACACCTTGTGTTATATAACCAACTCTATATAAGAGATGTTTCTTACCTTGTGTTATATAACTAACTCTATATAAGAGACATTTCACACCTTGTGTTATATAACCAACTCTATATAAGAGATGTTTCTTACCTTGTGTTATATAACTAACTCTATATAAGAGACATTTCACACCTTGTGTTATATAACTAACTCTATATAAGAGACGTTTCACACCTTGAGCAAGACGAAGAACTCAAAGACCCTCCTGAAGGACGGAGGGAACAGTCGGGCGTATGTGACGGCCATCTTGAAGAAGAGGGCGTGGAAGAGGCGATCACGGACGTTGATGAGGGGGTTCTGGTTGATGTTGGGGTTTCGAATCCTGTTGGGTCCCATGTTGTTGTTGTTGTTCAGAGGGACGTTGTTGTTGGCCTGGTTGTCAGACATGATCTCTGTCTCTGGATTATTCAGCTCACTGCATAAACTAACAGCTGATTCTAGGTCAGCATGGCTGCTGACAGGTGTCCTCTGAGTGAAGGTAGAACGTTGACCTCAGATCAGGAGAATAAGTTCTCCACAGAGTTCACACCAAGCTGAGAGCTGATGGACTCGACTTCTTTACACAGATGGCACTGAAAATAATTCAACAAACACTTTGATTATTACACTGAAAATGTCAGATATTAAGTTACAAAAATACATAAATATGAATAAAGGTAGTAGAGTTAAGTGAATAAATGTAGTAGAGTTCAGTGAATAAAGGCAGTATAGTTCAGTGAATAAATGTAGTAGAGTTCAGTGAATAAAGGCAGTATAGTTCAGTGAATCAATGTAGTAGAGTTCAGTAAATAAATGTGGTAGAGTTCAGTGAATAAAGGTAGTAGAGTTCAGTGAATAAATGTAGTAGAGTTCAGTAAATAAAGGTACTACAGTTCAGTGAATAAATGTAGTATAGTTCAGTCAATAAATGTAGTAGAGTTCAGTGAATAAAGGTAGTATAGTTCAGTGAATAAATGCAGTAGAGTTCAGTGAATAAATGTAGTAGAGTTCAGTAAATAAAGGTAGTACAGTTCAGTGAATAAATGAAGTACAGTTCAGTGAATAAATGCAGTAGAGTTCAGTATATAAAGGCAGTAGAGTTCAGTATATAAAGATAGTAGAGTTCAGTGTATAAAGGTAGTAGAGTTCAGTATATAAAGGTAGTAGAGTTCAGTATATAAAGGTAGTAGAGTTCAGTGAATAAAGGTAGTAGAGTTCAGTGAATAAATGCAGTAGAGTTCAGTGAATGAATGTAGTAGAGTTCAGTGAATAAAGGTAGTACAGTTCAGTGAATAAATGAAGTACAGTTCAGTGAATAAATGCAGTAGAGTTCAGTATATAAAGGTAGTAGAGTTCAGTATATGAAGGCAGTAGAGTTCAGTAAATAAAGGCGGTATAGTTCAGTAAATAAAGGCGGTATAGTTCAGTAAATAAAGGTGGTAGAGTTCAGTAAATAAATCGAGTAGAGTTCAGTAAATAAAGGCAGTATAGTTCAGTGAATAAATGTAGTAGAGTTCAGTGAATAAAGGTAGTAGAGTTCAGTGAATAAATGTAGTAGAGTTCAGTGAATAAATGTAGTAGAGTTCAGTAAATAAAGGTACTACAGTTCAGTGAATAAATGTAGTATAGTTCAGTCATATAAATGTAGTAGAGTTCAGTGATATAAAGGTAGTATAGTTCAGTGATATAAATGTAGTAGAGTTCAGTGATATAAAGGTAGTATAGTTCAGTGATATAAAGGTAGTATAGTTCAGTGAATAAATGCAGTAGAGTTCAGTGAATAAATGCAGTAGAGTTCAGTGAATAAATGTAGTAGAGTTCAGTAAATAAAGGTAGTACAGTTCAGTGAATAAATGTAGTAGAGTTCAGTGAATAAATGCAGTAGAGTTCAGTATATTAAGGTAGTAGAGTTCAGTATATAAAGATAGTAGAGTTCAGTGTATAAAGGTAGTAGAGTTCAGTATATAAAGGTAGTAGAGTTCAGTATATGAAGGTAGTAGAGTTCAGTATATAAAGGTAGTAGAGTTCAGTGAATAAAGGTAGTAGAGTTCAGTATATAAAGGTAGTAGAGTTCAGCATATGAAGGCAGTAGAGTTCAGTAAATAAAGGCGGTATAGTTCAGTAAATAAAGGCGGTGTAGTTCAGTGAATAAATGTAGTAGAGTTCAGTGAATAAAGGCAGTATAGTTCAGTGAATAAATGCAGTAGAGTTCAGTGAATAAAGGCAGTATAGTTCAGTAAATAAATGTAGTAGAGTTCAGTTAATAAATGTGGTAGAGTTCAGTGAATAAAGGTAGTAGAGTTCAGTGAATAAATGTAGTAGAGTTCAGTAAATAAAGGTACTACAGTTCAGTGAATAAATGTAGTATAGTTCAGTAAATAAATGTAGTAGAGTTCAGTAAATAAATGTAGTAGAGTTCAGTAAATAAAGGCAGTATAGTTCAGTGAATAAATGTAGTAGAGTTCAGTGAATGAAGGTAGTATAGTTCAGTGAATAAAGGTAGTATAGTTCAGTGAATAAAGGTAGTATAGTTCAGTGAATAAAGGTAGTATAGTTCAGTGAATAAATGTAGTAGAGTTCAGTGAATAAAGGTAGTAGAGTTCAGTGATATAAATGTAGTAGAGTTCAGTGAATAAAGGTAGTATAGTTCAGTGAATAAAGGTAGTATAGTTCAGTGAATAAATGCAGTAGAGTTCAGTGAATAAATGTAGTAGAGTTCAGTGAATAAATGTAGTAGAGTTCAGTAAATAAAGGTAGTATCAGTTCAGTGAATAAATGAAGTACAGTTCAGTGAATAAATGCAGTAGAGTTCAGTATATAAAGGTAGTAGAGTTCAGTATATAAAGGCAGTAGAGTTCAGTATATAAAGATAGTAGAGTTCAGTGTATGAAGGTAGTAGAGTTCAGTATATAAAGGTAGTAGAGTTCAGTATATAAAGGTAGTAGAGTTCAGTATATAAAGGTAGTAGAGTTCAGTGAATAAATGCAGTAGAGTTCAGTGAATAAAGGTAGTAGAGTTCAGTATATAAAGGCAGTAGAGTTCAGCATATGAAGGCTAGTAGAGTTCAGTATATAAATGCAGTAGAGTTCAGTGAATAAAGGTAGTAGAGTTCAGCATATGAAGGCAGTAGAGTTCAGTAAATAAAGGCGGTATAGTTCAGTAAATAAAGGCGGTAGAGTTCAGTGAATAAAGGTAGTAGAGTTCAGCATATGAAGGCAGTAGAGTTCAGTAAATAAAGGCGGTATAGTTCAGTAAATAAAGGCGGTATAGTTCAGTAAATAAAGGTGGTAGAGTTCAGTAAATAAATGGAGTAGAGTTCAGTAAATAAAGGCAGTATAGTTCAGTGAATAAATGCAGTAGAGTTCAGTGAATAAAGGTAGTAGAGTTCAGTATATAAAGGTAGTAGAGTTCAGTGAATAAATGCAGTAGAGTTCAGTGAATAAAGGTAGTAGAGTTCAGTATATAAAGGCAGTAGAGTTCAGCATATGAAGGCAGTAGAGTTCAGTAAATAAATGCAGTAGAGTTCAGTGAATAAAGGTAGTAGAGTTCAGCATATGAAGGCAGTAGAGTTCAGTAAATAAAGGCGGTATAGTTCAGTAAATAAAGGCGGTAGAGTTCAGTGAATAAAGGTAGTAGAGTTCAGCATATGAAGGCAGTAGAGTTCAGTAAATAAAGGCGGTATAGTTCAGTAAATAAAGGCGGTATAGTTCAGTAAATAAAGGTGGTAGAGTTCAGTAAATAAATGGAGTAGAGTTCAGTAAATAAAGGCAGTATAGTTCAGTGAATAAATGAAGTAGAGTTCAGTGAATAAAGGTAGTATAGTTCAGTGAATAAAGGTAGTATAGTTCAGTGAATAAAGGTAGTATAGTTCAGTGAATAAAGGTAGTAGAGTTCAGTGAATAAAGGTAGTATAGTTCAGTGAATAAAGGTAGTAGAGTTCAGTGAATAAATGTAGTAGAGTTCAGTGAATAAATGTAGTAGAGTTCAGTAAATAAAGGTAGTACAGTTCAGTGAATAAATGTAGTACAGTTCAGTGAATAAATGCAGTAGAGTTCAGTATATAAAGGTAGTAGAGTTCAGTATATAAAGGCAGTAGAGTTCAGTATATAAAGATGGTAGAGTTCAGTATATAAAGGTGGTAGAGTTCAGTATATAAAGGTAGTAGAATTCAGTAAATAAATGTAGTAGAGTTCAGTGAATAAATGTAGTAGAGTTCAGTGAATAAATGTAGTAGAGTTCAGTAAATAAAGGTAGTACAGTTCAGTGAATAAATGTAGTACAGTTCAGTGAATAAATGCAGTAGAGTTCAGTATATAAAGGTAGTAGAGTTCAGTATACAAAGGCAGTAGAGTTCAGTATATAAAGATAGTAGAGTTCAGTATATAAAGGTAGTAGAGTTCAGTGAATAAATGCAGTAGAGTTCAGTGAATAAAGGTAGTAGAGTTCAGTATATAAAGGTAGTAGAGTTCAGCATATGAAGGCAGTAGAGTTCAGTAAATAAAGGCGGTATAGTTCAGTGAATAAAGGCGGTGTAGTTCAGTGAATAAATGTAGTAGAGTTCAGTGAATAAAGGCAGTATAGTTCAGTGAATAAATGCAGTAGAGTTCAGTGAATAAAGGCAGTAGAGTTCAGTGAATAAAGGCAGTATAGTTCAGTAAATAAATGTAGTAGAGTTCAGTAAATAAATGTGGTAGAGTTCAGTGAATAAATGTAGTAGAGTTCAGTAAATAAATGTAGTAGAGTTCAGTAAATAAATGTGGTAGAGTTCAGTGAATAAAGGTAGTAGAGTTCAGTGAATAAATGTAGTAGAGTTCAGTAAATAAAGGTACTACAGTTCAGTGAATAAATGTAGTATAGTTTAGTAAATAAATGTAGTAGAGTTCAGTATATAAAGGTAGTAGAGTTCAGGATATAACGGTAGTAGAGTTCAGTGAATAAATGCAGTAGAGTTCAGTGAATAAATGCAGTAGAGTTCAGTATATAAAGGCAGTAGAGTTCAGTATATAAAGATAGTAGAGTTCAGTATATAAAGGTAGTAGAGTTCAGTATATAAAGGTAGTAGAGTTCAGTGAATAAATGCAGTAGAGTTCAGTGAATAAAGGTAGTAGAGTTCAGTATATAAAGGCAGTAGAGTTCAGCATATGAAGGCAGTAGAGTTCAGTAAATAAAGGCGGTATAGTTCAGTGAATAAATGTAGTAGAGTTCAGTGAATAAAGGTAGTATAGTTCAGTGAATAAAGGTAGTATAGTTCAGTGAATAAAGGTAGTAGAGTTCAGTGAATAAAGGTAGTAGAGTTCAGTGAATAAAGGTAGTATAGTTCAGTGAATAAAGGTAGTAGAGTTCAGTGAATAAATGTAGTAGAGTTCAGTATATAAAGGTGGTAGAGTTCAGTATATAAAGGTAGTAGAGTTCAGTAAATAAAGGCGGTATAGTTCAGTAAATAAAGGTAGTAGAGTTCAGTACATAAATGTAGTAGAGTTCAGTGAATAAATGTCGTAGAGTTCAGTAAATAAAGGTACTACAGTTCAGTGAATAAATGTAGTATAGTTTAGTAAATAAATGTAGTAGAGTTCAGTATATAAAGGTAGTAGAGTTCAGGATATAACGGTAGTAGAGTTCAGTGAATAAATGCAGTAGAGTTCAGTGAATAAATGCAGTAGAGTTCAGTGAATAAAGGTAGTAGAGTTCAGTATATAAAGGTAGTAGAGTTCAGTATATAAAGGCAGTAGAGTTCAGTATATAAAGATAGTAGAGTTCAGTATATAAAGGTAGTAGAGTTCAGTATATAAAGGTAGTAGAGTTCAGTGAATAAATGCAGTAGAGTTCAGTGAATAAAGGTAGTAGAGTTCAGTATATAAAGGCAGTAGAGTTCAGCATATGAAGGCAGTAGAGTTCAGTAAATAAAGGCGGTATAGTTCAGTAAATAAAGGCGGTATAGTTCAGTAAATAAAGGTGGTAGAGTTCAGTAAATAAATGGAGTAGAGTTCAGTAAATAAAGGCAGTATAGTTCAGTGAATAAATGTAGTAGAGTTCAGTGAATAAATGTAGTAGAGTTCAGTGAATAAAGGTAGTATAGTTCAGTGAATAAAGGTAGTAGAGTTCAGTGAATAAAGGTAGTAGAGTTCAGTGAATAAAGGTAGTATAGTTCAGTGAATAAAGGTAGTAGAGTTCAGTATATAAAGGTAGTAGAGTTCAGTATATAAAGGTAGTAGAGTTCAGTGAATAAAGGTAGTAGAGTTCAGTATATAAAGGTAGTAGAGTTCAGCATATGAAGGCAGTAGAGTTCAGTAAATAAAGGCGGTATAGTTCAGTAAATAAAGGCGGTGTAGTTCAGTGAATAAATGTAGTAGAGTTCAGTGAATAAAGGCAGTATAGTTCAGTGAATAAATGCAGTAGAGTTCAGTGAATAAAGGCAGTATAGTTCAGTAAATAAATGTAGTAGAGTTCAGTTAATAAATGTGGTAGAGTTCAGTGAATAAAGGTAGTAGAGTTCAGTGAATAAATGTAGTAGAGTTCAGTAAATAAAGGTACTACAGTTCAGTGAATAAATGTAGTATAGTTCAGTAAATAAATGTAGTAGAGTTCAGTAAATAAATGTAGTAGAGTTCAGTAAATAAAGGCAGTATAGTTCAGTGAATAAATGTAGTAGAGTTCAGTGAATAAAGGTAGTATAGTTCAGTGAATAAAGGTAGTATAGTTCAGTGAATAAAGGTAGTATAGTTCAGTGAATAAATGTAGTAGAGTTCAGTATATAAAGGTAGTAGAGTTCAGTATATGAAGGCAGTAGAGTTCAGTAAATAAAGGCGGTATAGTTCAGTAAATAAAGGCGGTATAGTTCAGTAAATAAAGGTGGTAGAGTTCAGTAAATAAATCGAGTAGAGTTCAGTAAATAAAGGCAGTATAGTTCAGTGAATAAATGTAGTAGAGTTCAGTGAATAAAGGTAGTAGAGTTCAGTGAATAAATGTAGTAGAGTTCATTAAATAAAGGTACTACAGTTCAGTGAATAAATGTAGTATAGTTCAGTCAATAAATGTAGTAGAGTTCAGTGAATAAAGGTAGTATAGTTCAGTGAATAAATGTAGTAGAGTTCAGTGAATAAAGGTAGTATAGTTCAGTGAATAAAGGTAGTATAGTTCAGTGAATAAATGCAGTAGAGTTCAGTGAATAAATGTAGTAGAGTTCAGTAAATAAAGGTAGTACAGTTCAGTGAATAAATGAAGTAGAGTTCAGTGAATAAATGCAGTAGAGTTCAGTATATAAAGGCAGTAGAGTTCAGTATATAAAGATAGTAGAGTTCAGTGTATAAAGGTAGTAGAGTTCAGTATATAAAGGTAGTAGAGTTCAGTATATGAAGGTAGTAGAGTTCAGTATATAAAGGTAGTAGAGTTCAGTGAATAAAGGTAGTAGAGTTCAGTATATAAAGGTAGTAGAGTTCAGCATATGAAGGCAGTAGAGTTCAGTAAATAAAGGCGGTATAGTTCAGTAAATAAAGGCGGTGTAGTTCAGTGAATAAATGTAGTAGAGTTCAGTGAATAAAGGCAGTATAGTTCAGTAAATAAATGTAGTAGAGTTCAGTTAATAAATGTGGTAGAGTTCAGTGAATAAAGGTAGTAGAGTTCAGTGAATAAATGTAGTAGAGTTCAGTAAATAAAGGTACTACAGTTCAGTGAATAAATGTAGTATAGTTCAGTAAATAAATGTAGTAGAGTTCAGTAAATAAATGTAGTAGAGTTCAGTAAATAAAGGCAGTATAGTTCAGTGAATAAATGTAGTAGAGTTCAGTGAATGAAGGTAGTATAGTTCAGTGAATAAAGGTAGTATAGTTCAGTGAATAAAGGTAGTATAGTTCAGTGAATAAAGGTAGTATAGTTCAGTGAATAAATGTAGTAGAGTTCAGTGAATAAAGGTAGTAGAGTTCAGTGAATAAAGGTAGTATAGTTCAGTGAATAAAGGTAGTATAGTTCAGTGAATAAATGCAGTAGAGTTCAGTGAATAAATGTAGTAGAGTTCAGTGAATAAATGTAGTAGAGTTCAGTGAATAAAGGTAGTATAGTTCAGTGAATAAAGGTAGTATAGTTCAGTGAATAAATGCAGTAGAGTTCAGTGAATAAATGTAGTAGAGTTCAGTGAATAAATGTAGTAGAGTTCAGTAAATAAAGGTAGTTCAGTTCAGTGAATAAATGCAGTAGAGTTCAGTATATAAAGGTAGTAGAGTTCAGTATATAAAGGCAGTAGAGTTCAGTATATAAAGATAGTAGAGTTCAGTGTATGAAGGTAGTAGAGTTCAGTATATAAAGGTAGTAGAGTTCAGTATATAAAGGTAGTAGAGTTCAGTATATAAAGGTAGTAGAGTTCAGTGAATAAATGCAGTAGAGTTCAGTGAATAAAGGTAGTAGAGTTCAGTATATAAAGGCAGTAGAGTTCAGCATATGAAGGCAGTAGAGTTCAGTAAATAAATGCAGTAGAGTTCAGTGAATAAAGGTAGTAGAGTTCAGCATATGAAGGCAGTAGAGTTCAGTAAATAAAGGCGGTATAGTTCAGTAAATAAAGGCGGTAGAGTTCAGTGAATAAAGGTAGTAGAGTTCAGCATATGAAGGCAGTAGAGTTCAGTAAATAAAGGCGGTATAGTTCAGTAAATAAAGGCGGTATAGTTCAGTAAATAAAGGTGGTAGAGTTCAGTAAATAAATGGAGTAGAGTTCAGCAAATAAAGGCAGTATAGTTCAGTGAATAAATGCAGTAGAGTTCAGTGAATAAAGGTAGTAGAGTTCAGTATATAAAGGTAGTAGAGTTCAGTGAATAAATGCAGTAGAGTTCAGTGAATAAAGGTAGTAGAGTTCAGTATATAAAGGCAGTAGAGTTCAGCATATGAAGGCAGTAGAGTTCAGTAAATAAATGCAGTAGAGTTCAGTGAATAAAGGTAGTAGAGTTCAGCATATGAAGGCAGTAGAGTTCAGTAAATAAAGGCGGTATAGTTCAGTAAATAAAGGCGGTAGAGTTCAGTGAATAAAGGTAGTAGAGTTCAGCATATGAAGGCAGTAGAGTTCAGCATATGAAGGCAGTAGAGTTCAGTAAATAAAGCCGGTATAGTTCAGTAAATAAAGGCGGTAGAGTTCAGTGAATAAAGGTAGTAGAGTTCAGCATATGAAGGCAGTAGAGTTCAGCATATGAAGGCAGTAGAGTTCAGTAAATAAAGGCGGTATAGTTCAGTAAATAAAGGCGGTAGAGTTCAGTGAATAAAGGTAGTAGAGTTCAGCATATGAAGGCAGTAGAGTTCAGTAAATAAAGGCGGTATAGTTCAGTAAATAAAGGCGGTATAGTTCAGTAAATAAAGGTGGTAGAGTTCAGTAAATAAATGGAGTAGAGTTCAGTAAATAAAGGCAGTATAGTTCAGTGAATAAATGAAGTAGAGTTCAGTGAATAAAGGTAGTATAGTTCAGTGAATAAAGGTAGTATAGTTCAGTGAATAAAGGTAGTATAGTTCAGTGAATAAAGGTAGTAGAGTTCAGTGAATAAAGGTAGTAGAGTTCAGTGAATAAAGGTAGTATAGTTCAGTGAATAAAGGTAGTAGAGTTCAGTGAATAAATGTAGTAGAGTTCAGTGAATAAATGTAGTAGAGTTCAGTAAATAAAGGTAGTACAGTTCAGTGAATAAATGTAGTACAGTTCAGTGAATAAATGCAGTAGAGTTCAGTATATAAAGGTAGTAGAGTTCAGTATATAAAGGCAGTAGAGTTCAGTATATAAAGATGGTAGAGTTCAGTATATAAAGGTGGTAGAGTTCAGTATATAAAGGTAGTAGAGTTCAGTAAATAAATGTAGTAGAGTTCAGTGAATAAATGTAGTAGAGTTCAGTGAATAAATGTAGTAGAGTTCAGTATATAAAGATAGTAGAGTTCAGTATATAAAGGTAGTAGAGTTCAGTGAATAAATGCAGTAGAGTTCAGTGAATAAAGGTAGTAGAGTTCAGTATATAAAGGTAGTAGAGTTCAGCATATGAAGGCAGTAGAGTTCAGTAAATAAAGGCGGTATAGTTCAGTAAATAAAGGCGGTGTAGTTCAGTGAATAAATGTAGTAGAGTTCAGTGAATAAAGGCAGTATAGTTCAGTGAATAAATGCAGTAGAGTTCAGTGAATAAAGGCAGTAGAGTTCAGTGAATAAAGGCAGTATAGTTCAGTAAATAAATGTAGTAGAGTTCAGTAAATAAATGTGGTAGAGTTCAGTGAATAAATGTAGTAGAGTTCAGTAAATAAATGTAGTAGAGTTCAGTAAATAAATGTGGTAGAGTTCAGTGAATAAAGGTAGTAGAGTTCAGTGAATAAATGTAGTAGAGTTCAGTAAATAAAGGTACTACAGTTCAGTGAATAAATGTAGTATAGTTTAGTAAATAAATGTAGTAGAGTTCAGTATATAAAGGTAGTAGAGTTCAGGATATAACGGTAGTAGAGTTCAGTGAATAAATGCAGTAGAGTTCAGTGATTAAATGCAGTAGAGTTCAGTATATAAAGGTAGTAGAGTTCAGTATATAAAGGCAGTAGAGTTCAGTATATAAAGATAGTAGAGTTCAGTATATAAAGGTAGTAGAGTTCAGTATATAAAGGTAGTAGAGTTCAGTGAATAAATGCAGTAGAGTTCAGTGAATAAAGGTAGTAGAGTTCAGTGAATAAAGGTAGTATAGTTCAGTAAATAAAGGTAGTAGAGTTCAGTGAATAAAGGTAGTATAGTTCAGTGAATAAAGGTAGTAGAGTTCAGTGAATAAATGTAGTAGAGTTCAGTATATAAAGGCAGTAGAGTTCAGCATATGAAGGCAGTAGAGTTCAGTAAATAAAGGCGGTATAGTTCAGTGAATAAATGTAGTAGAGTTCAGTGAATAAAGGTAGTATAGTTCAGTGAATAAAGGTAGTATAGTTCAGTGAATAAAGGTAGTAGAGTTCAGTGAATAAAGGTAGTAGAGTTCAGTGAATAAAGGTAGTATAGTTCAGTGAATAAAGGTAGTAGAGTTCAGTGAATAAATGTAGTAGAGTTCAGTATATAAAGGTGGTAGAGTTCAGTATATAAAGGTAGTAGAGTTCAGTAAATAAAGGCGGTATAGTTCAGTAAATAAAGGTAGTAGAGTTCAGTACATAAATGTAGTAGAGTTCAGTGAATAAATGTCGTAGAGTTCAGTAAATAAAGGTACTACAGTTCAGTGAATAAATGTAGTATAGTTTAGTAAATAAATGTAGTAGAGTTCAGTATATAAAGGTAGTAGAGTTCAGGATATAACGGTAGTAGAGTTCAGTGAATAAATGCAGTAGAGTTCAGTGAATAAATGCAGTAGAGTTCAGTGAATAAAGGTAGTAGAGTTCAGTATATAAAGGTAGTAGAGTTCAGTATATAAAGGCAGTAGAGTTCAGTATATAAAGATAGTACAGTTCAGTATATAAAGGTAGTAGAGTTCAGTATATAAAGGTAGTAGAGTTCAGTGAATAAATGCAGTAGAGTTCAGTGAATAAAGGTAGTAGAGTTCAGTATATAAAGGCAGTAGAGTTCAGCATATGAAGGCAGTAGAGTTCAGTAAATAAATGCAGTAGAGTTCAGTGAATAAAGGTAGTAGAGTTCAGCATATGAAGGCAGTAGAGTTCAGTAAATAAAGGCGGTATAGTTCAGTAAATAAAGGCGGTAGAGTTCAGTGAATAAAGGTAGTAGAGTTCAGCATATGAAGGCAGTAGAGTTCAGTAAATAAAGGCGGTATAGTTCAGTAAATAAAGGCGGTATAGTTCAGTAAATAAAGGTGGTAGAGTTCAGTAAATAAATGGAGTAGAGTTCAGTAAATAAAGGCAGTATAGTTCAGTGAATAAATGCAGTAGAGTTCAGTGAATAAAGGTAGTAGAGTTCAGTATATAAAGGTAGTAGAGTTCAGTGAATAAATGCAGTAGAGTTCAGTGAATAAAGGTAGTAGAGTTCAGTATATAAAGGCAGTAGAGTTCAGCATATGAAGGCAGTAGAGTTCAGTAAATAAATGCAGTAGAGTTCAGTGAATAAAGGTAGTAGAGTTCAGCATATGAAGGCAGTAGAGTTCAGTAAATAAAGGCGGTATAGTTCAGTAAATAAAGGCGGTAGAGTTCAGTGAATAAAGGTAGTAGAGTTCAGCATATGAAGGCAGTAGAGTTCAGTAAATAAAGGCGGTATAGTTCAGTAAATAAAGGCGGTATAGTTCAGTAAATAAAGGTGGTAGAGTTCAGTAAATAAATGGAGTAGAGTTCAGTAAATAAAGGCAGTATAGTTCAGTGAATAAATGAAGTAGAGTTCAGTGAATAAAGGTAGTATAGTTCAGTGAATAAAGGTAGTATAGTTCAGTGAATAAAGGTAGTATAGTTCAGTGAATAAAGGTAGTAGAGTTCAGTGAATAAAGGTAGTATAGTTCAGTGAATAAAGGTAGTAGAGTTCAGTGAATAAATGTAGTAGAGTTCAGTGAATAAATGTAGTAGAGTTCAGTAAATAAAGGTAGTACAGTTCAGTGAATAAATGTAGTACAGTTCAGTGAATAAATGCAGTAGAGTTCAGTATATAAAGGTAGTAGAGTTCAGTATATAAAGGCAGTAGAGTTCAGTATATAAAGATGGTAGAGTTCAGTATATAAAGGTGGTAGAGTTCAGTATATAAAGGTAGTAGAGTTCAGTAAATAAATGTAGTAGAGTTCAGTGAATAAATGTAGTAGAGTTCAGTGAATAAATGTAGTAGAGTTCAGTAAATAAAGGTAGTACAGTTCAGTGAATAAATGTAGTACAGTTCAGTGAATAAATGCAGTAGAGTTCAGTATATAAAGGTAGTAGAGTTCAGTATACAAAGGCAGTAGAGTTCAGTATATAAAGATAGTAGAGTTCAGTATATAAAGGTAGTAGAGTTCAGTGAATAAATGCAGTAGAGTTCAGTGAATAAAGGTAGTAGAGTTCAGTATATAAAGGTAGTAGAGTTCAGCATATGAAGGCAGTAGAGTTCAGTAAATAAAGGCGGTATAGTTCAGTAAATAAAGGCGGTGTAGTTCAGTGAATAAATGTAGTAGAGTTCAGTGAATAAAGGCAGTATAGTTCAGTGAATAAATGCAGTAGAGTTCAGTGAATAAAGGCAGTAGAGTTCAGTGAATAAAGGCAGTATAGTTCAGTAAATAAATGTAGTAGAGTTCAGTAAATAAATGTGGTAGAGTTCAGTGAATAAATGTAGTAGAGTTCAGTAAATAAATGTAGTAGAGTTCAGTAAATAAATGTGGTAGAGTTCAGTGAATAAAGGTAGTAGAGTTCAGTGAATAAATGTAGTAGAGTTCAGTAAATAAAGGTACTACAGTTCAGTGAATAAATGTAGTATAGTTTAGTAAATAAATGTAGTAGAGTTCAGTATATAAAGGTAGTAGAGTTCAGGATATAACGGTAGTAGAGTTCAGTGAATAAATGCAGTAGAGTTCAGTGAATAAATGCAGTAGAGTTCAGTATATAAAGGTAGTAGAGTTCAGTATATAAAGGCAGTAGAGTTCAGTATATAAAGATAGTAGAGTTCAGTATATAAAGGTAGTAGAGTTCAGTATATAAAGGTAGTAGAGTTCAGTGAATAAATGCAGTAGAGTTCAGTGAATAAAGGTAGTAGAGTTCAGTATATAAAGGCAGTAGAGTTCAGCATATGAAGGCAGTAGAGTTCAGTAAATAAAGGCGGTATAGTTCAGTGAATAAATGTAGTAGAGTTCAGTGAATAAAGGTAGTATAGTTCAGTGAATAAAGGTAGTATAGTTCAGTGAATAAAGGTAGTAGAGTTCAGTGAATAAAGGTAGTAGAGTTCAGTGAATAAAGGTAGTATAGTTCAGTGAATAAAGGTAGTAGAGTTCAGTGAATAAATGTAGTAGAGTTCAGTATATAAAGGTGGTAGAGTTCAGTATATAAAGGTAGTAGAGTTCAGTAAATAAAGGCGGTATAGTTCAGTAAATAAAGGTAGTAGAGTTCAGTACATAAATGTGGTAGAGTTCAGTGAATAAATGTCGTAGAGTTCAGTAAATAAAGGTACTACAGTTCAGTGAATAAATGTAGTATAGTTTAGTAAATAAATGTAGTAGAGTTCAGTATATAAAGGTAGTAGAGTTCAGGATATAACGGTAGTAGAGTTCAGTGAATAAATGCAGTAGAGTTCAGTGAATAAATGCAGTAGAGTTCAGTGAATAAATGCAGTAGAGTTCAGTGAATAAAGGTAGTAGAGTTCAGTATATAAAGGCAGTAGAGTTCAGTATATAAAGGTAGTAGAGTTCAGTATATAAAGGTAGTAGAGTTCAGTATATAAAGGTAGTAGAGTTCAGTATATAAAGGTAGTAGAGTTCAGTATATAAAGGTAGTAGAGTTCAGTATATAAAGGTAGTAGAGTTCAGTGAATAAATGCAGTAGAGTTCAGTGAATGAAGGTAGTAGAGTTCAGTATATAAAGGCAGTAGAGTTCAGTATATGAAGGCAGTAGAGTTCAGTATATAAAGATAGTAGAGTTCAGTATATAACGGTGGTAGAGTTCAGTATATAAAGGTAGTAGAGTTCAGTAAATAAAGGCAGTATAGTTCAGTATATAAAGATAGTAGAGTTCAGTATATAAAGGTAGTAGAGTTCAGTAAATAAAGGCAGTATAGTTCAGTAAATAAAGGTAGTAGAGTTCAGTAAATAAATGTAGTAGAGTTCAGTAAATAAATGTAGTAGAGTTCAGTGAATAAATGTAGTAGAGTTCAGTAAATAAAGGTAGTACAGTTCAGTGAATAAATGTAGTACAGTTCAGTGAATAAATGCAGTAGAGTTCAGTATATAAAGGCAGTAGAGTTCCGCGAATAAAGGTAGTATAGTTCAGTGAATAAATGTAGTAGAGTTCAGTGAATAAATGCAGTAGAGTTCAGTGAATAAAGGTAGTATAGTTCAGTGAATAAAGGTAGTATAGTTCAGTGAATAAATGTAGTAGAGTTCAGTGAATAAAGGTAGTAGAGTTCAGTGAATAAAGGTAGTAGAGTTCAGTGAATAAAGGTAGTATAGTTCAGTGAATAAAGGTAGTAGAGTTCAGTGAATAAATGTAGTAGAGTTCAGTGAATAAATGTAGTAGAGTTCAGTAAATAAAGGTAGTACAGTTCAGTGAATGAATGTAGTACAGTTCAGTGAATGAATGTAGTACAGTTCAGTGAATAAATGCAGTAGAGTTCAGTATATAAAGGTAGTAGAGTTCAGTATATAAAGGCAGTAGAGTTCAGTATATAACGATAGTAGAGTTCAGTATATAAAGGTAGTAGAGTTCAGTGAATGAATGTAGTACAGTTCAGTGAATAAATGCAGTAGAGTTCAGTATATAAAGGTAGTAGAGTTCAGTATATAAAGGCAGTAGAGTTCAGTATATAATGATAGTAGAGTTCAGTATATAAAGGTAGTAGAGTTCAGTGAATAAATGTAGTAGAGTTCAGTAAATAAAGGTAGTACAGTTCAGTGAATAAATGCAGTACAGTTCAGTGAATAAATGCAGTACAGTTCAGTATATAAAGGTAGTAGAGTTCAGTATATAAAGGCAGTAGAGTTCAGTATATAAAGGCAGTAGAGTTCAGTATATAAAGATAGTAGAGTTCAGTATATAAAGGTAGTAGAGTTCAGTGAATAAATGCAGTAGAGTTCAGTGAATAAAGGTAGTAGAGTTCAGTATATAAAGGTAGTAGAGTTCAGTATATAAAGGCAGTAGAGTTCAGTATATAAAGGTGGTAGAGTTCAGTATATAAAGGTGGTAGAGTTCAGTATATAAAGGTAGTAGAGTTCAGTAAATGAAGGCGGTAGAGTTCAGTAAATAAATGTAGTAGAGTTCAGTGAATAAATGTAGTAGAGTTCAGTAAATAAAGGTAGTACAGTTCAGTGAATAAATGTAGTACAGTTCAGTGAATAAATGCAGTAGAGTTCAGTATATTAAGGTAGTAGAGTTCAGTATATAAAGGCAGTAGAGTTCAGTATATAAAGATAGTAGAGTTCAGTATATAAAGGTAGTAGAGTTCAGTATATAAAGGTAGTAGAGTTCAGTGAATAAATGCAGTAGAGTTCAGTGAATAAATGCAGTAGAGTTCAGTATATAAAGGCAGTAGAGTTCAGCATATGAAGGCAGTAGAGTTCAGTATATAAAGATAGTAGAGTTCAGTATATAAAGGCAGTAGAGTTCAGCATATAAAGGCAGTAGAGTTCAGTATATAAAGATAGTAGAGTTCAGTATATAAAGGTAGTAGAGTTCAGGATATAAAGGTAGTAGAGTTCAGTGAATAAATGCAGTAGAGTTCAGTGAATAAAGGTAGTAGAGTTCAGTATATAAAGGCAGTAGAGTTCAGTATATAAAGGCAGTAGAGTTCAGTATATAAAGGCGGTAGAGTTCAGTATATAAAGGTAGTAGAGTTCAGTATATAAAGGCAGTAGAGTTCAGTATATAATGATAGTAGAGTTCAGTATATAAAGGTAGTAGAGTTCAGTGAATAAATGTAGTAGAGTTCAGTAAATAAATGTAGTAGAGTTCAGTAAATAAATGTAGTAGAGTTCAGTCAATAAAGGCAGTATAGTTCAGTGAATAAAGGCAGTATAGTTCAGTGAATAAATGTAGTAGAGTTCAGTGAATAAAGGTAGTATAGTTCAGTGAATAAAGGTAGTATAGTTCAGTGAATAAAGGTAGTATAGTTCAGTGAATAAAGGTAGTATAGTTCAGTGAATAAATGTAGTAGAGTTCAGTGAATAAATGTAGAAGAGTTCAGTGAATAAAGGTAGTATAGTTCAGTGAATGAAGGTAGTATAGTTCAGTGAATAAAGGTAGTATAGTTCAGTGAATAAAGGTAGTATAGTTCAGTGAATAAATGTAGTAGAGTTCAGTGAATAAAGGTAGTAGAGTTCAGTGAATAAAGGGAGTATAGTTCAGTAAATAAAGGCAGTAGAGTTCAGTGAATAAAGGCAGTAGAGTTCAGTGAATAAAGGCAGTATAGTTCAGTAAATAAATGTAGTAGAGTTCAGTGAATAAAGGTAGTAGAGTTCAGTGAATAAATGTAGTATAGTTCAGTGAATAAAGGTAGTATAGTTCAGTGAATAAAGGCAGTATAGTTCAGTAAATAAATGTAGTATAGTTCAGTGAATAAAGGCAGTATAGTTCAGTAAATAAATGTAGTATAGTTCAGTGAATAAAGGTAGTATAGTTCAGTGAATAAAGGCAGTATAGTTCAGTAAATAAATGTAGTATAGTTCAGTGAATAAAGGTAGTATAGTTCAGTGAATAAATGTAGTAGAGTTCAGTGAATAAAGGTAGTATAGTCCAGTGAATAAAGGTAGTATAGTTCAGTGAATAAAGGCAGTATAGTTCAGTGAATAAAGGCAGTATAGTTCAGTAAATAAATGTAGTAGAGTTCAGTGAATAAAGGTAGTAGAGTTCAGTGAATAAAGGTAGTATAGTTCAGTGAATAAAGGCAGTATAGTTCAGTCAATAAATGTAGTAGAGTTCAGTGAATAAATGTAGTAGAGGTCAGTGAATAAAGGTAGTATAGTTCAGTGAATAAAGGTAGTATAGTTCAGTGAATAAAGGCAGTATAGTTCAGTAAATAAATGTAGTAGAGTTCAGTAAATAAATGTAGTAGAGTTCAGTAAATAAATGTAGTAGAGTTCAGTAAATAAAGGTAGTATAGTTCAGTGAATAAAGGCAGTATAGTTCAGTCAATAAATGTAGTAGAGTTCAGTAAATAAATGTAGTAGAGTTCAGTGAATAAATGTAGTAGAGTTCAGTGAATAAAGGTAGTATAGTTCAGTGAATAAAGGCAGTATAGTTCAGTCAATCAATGTAGTAGAGTTCAGTAAATAAATGTAGTAGAGTTCAGTATATAATGATAGTAGAGTTCAGTATATAAAGGTAGTAGAGTTCAGTGAATAAATGTAGTAGAGTTCAGTAAATAAAGGTAGTACAGTTCAGTGAATAAATGCAGTACAGTTCAGTGAATAAAGGCAGTATAGTTCAGTAAATAAAGGTAGTAGAGTTCAGTAAATAAATGTAGTAGAGTTCAGTCAATAAAGGCAGTATAGTTCAGTGAATAAAGGCAGTATAGTTCAGTGAATAAATGTAGTAGAGTTCAGTGAATAAAGGTAGTATAGTTCAGTGAATAAAGGTAGTATAGTTCAGTGAATAAAGGTAGTATAGTTCAGTGAATAAAGGTAGTATAGTTCAGTGAATAAATGTAGTAGAGTTCAGTGAATAAATGTAGAAGAGTTCAGTGAATAAAGGTAGTATAGTTCAGTGAATGAAGGTAGTATAGTTCAGTGAATAAAGGTAGTATAGTTCAGTGAATAAAGGTAGTATAGTTCAGTGAATAAATGTAGTAGAGTTCAGTGAATAAAGGTAGTAGAGTTCAGTGAATAAAGGGAGTATAGTTCAGTAAATAAAGGCAGTAGAGTTCAGTGAATAAAGGCAGTAGAGTTCAGTGAATAAAGGCAGTATAGTTCAGTAAATAAATGTAGTAGAGTTCAGTGAATAAAGGTAGTAGAGTTCAGTGAATAAATGTAGTATAGTTCAGTGAATAAAGGTAGTATAGTTCAGTGAATAAAGGCAGTATAGTTCAGTAAATAAATGTAGTAGAGTTCAGTGAATAAAGGTAGTATAGTTCAGTGAATAAATGTAGTATAGTTCAGTGAATAAAGGTAGTATAGTTCAGTGAATAAATGTAGTATAGTTCAGTGAATAAAGGTAGTATAGTTCAGTGAATAAAGGTAGTATAGTTCAGTGAATAAATGTAGTAAGAGTTCAGTGAATAAAGGTAGTATAGTTCAGTGAATAAAGGCAGTATAGTTCAGTAAATAAATGTAGTATAGTTCAGTGAATAAAGGTAGTATAGTTCAGTGAATAAAGGCAGTATAGTTCAGTAAATAAATGTAGTATAGTTCAGTGAATAAAGGTAGTATAGTTCAGTGAATAAATGTAGTAGAGTTCAGTGAATAAAGGTAGTATAGTTCAGTGAATAAAGGTAGTATAGTTCAGTGAATAAAGGCAGTATAGTTCAGTAAATAAATGTAGTAGAGTTCAGTGAATAAAGGTAGTAGAGTTCAGTGAATAAAGGTAGTATAGTTCAGTGAATAAAGGCAGTATAGTTCAGTCAATAAATGTAGTAGAGTTCAGTGAATAAATGTAGTAGAGTTCAGTGAATAAAGGTAGTATAGTTCAGTGAATAAAGGTAGTATAGTTCAGTGAATAAAGGCAGTATAGTTCAGTAAATAAATGTAGTAGAGTTCAGTAAATAAATGTAGTAGAGTTCAGTAAATAAATGTAGTAGAGTTCAGTAAATAAAGGTAGTATAGTTCAGTGAATAAAGGCAGTATAGTTCAGTCAATAAATGTAGTAGAGTTCAGTAAATAAATGTAGTAGAGTTCAGTAAATAAATGTAGTAGAGTTCAGTGAATAAAGGTAGTACAGTTCAGTGAATAAATGTAGTAGAGTTCAGTAAATAAAGGTAGTACAGTTCAGTGAATAAAGGCAGTATAGTTCAGTAAATAAATGTTGTAGAGTTCAGTAAATAAATGTAGTAGAGTTCAGTAAATAAATGTAGTAGAGTTCAGTGAATAAAGGTAGTATAGGTCAGTGAGTAAAGGTAGTATAGTTCAGTAAATAAAGGTAGTAGAGTTCAGTATATCAAGGCAGTAGAGTTCAGTATATAAAGGCAGTAGAGTTCAGTGAATAAAGGTAGCAGAGTTCAGTATATAAAGGCAGTAGAGTTCAGTGAATAAAGGTAGTAGAGTTCAGTATATAAAGGTAGTAGAGTTCAGTGAATAAATGTAGTAGAGTTCAGTGAATAAAGGTAGTATAGTTCAGTGAATAAAGGTAGTATAGTTCAGTGAATAAAGGCAGTATAGTTCAGTCAATAAAGGTAATATAGTTCAGTGAATAAATGTAGTATAGTTCAGTGAATAAAGGTAGTATAGTTCAGTGAATAAATGTAGTAGAGTTCAGTGAATAAAGGTAGTATAGTTCAGTGAATAAAGGTAGTATAGTTCAGTGAATAAAGGCAGTATAGTTCAGTAAATAAATGTAGTAGAGTTCAGTGAATAAAGGTAGTAGAGTTCAGTGAATAAAGGTAGTATAGTTCAGTGAATAAAGGCAGTATAGTTCAGTCAATAAATGTAGTAGAGTTCAGTAAATAAATGTAGTAGAGTTCAGTAAATAAATGTAGTAGAGTTCAGTGAATAAAGGTAGTACAGTTCAGTGAATAAATGTAGTAGAGTTCAGTGAATAAAGGTAGTATAGTTCAGTGAATAAAGGTAGTATAGTTCAGTGAATAAAGGCAGTATAGTTCAGTAAATAAATGTAGTAGAGTTCAGTAAATAAATGTAGTAGAGTTCAGTAAATAAATGTAGTAGAGTTCAGTAAATAAAGGTAGTATAGTTCAGTGAATAAAGGCAGTATAGTTCAGTCAATAAATGTAGTAGAGTTCAGTAAATAAATGTAGTAGAGTTCAGTAAATAAATGTAGTAGAGTTCAGTGAATAAAGGTAGTACAGTTCAGTGAATAAATGTAGTAGAGTTCAGTAAATAAAGGTAGTACAGTTCAGTGAATAAAGGCAGTATAGTTCAGTAAATAAATGTTGTAGAGTTCAGTAAATAAATGTAGTAGAGTTCAGTAAATAAATGTAGTAGAGTTCAGTGAATAAAGGTAGTATAGGTCAGTGAGTAAAGGTAGTATAGTTCAGTAAATAAAGGTAGTAGAGTTCAGTATATCAAGGCAGTAGAGTTCAGTATATAAAGGCAGTAGAGTTCAGTGAATAAAGGTAGCAGAGTTCAGTATATAAAGGCAGTAGAGTTCAGTGAATAAAGGTAGTAGAGTTCAGTATATAAAGGTAGTAGAGTTCAGTAAATAAAAGGTAGCAGATTTCAGTATATAAAGGCAGTAGAGTTCAGTATATAAAGGTAGTAGAGTTCAGTATATAAAGGTAGTAGAGTTCAGTATATAAAGGTAGTAGAGTTCAGTAAATAAAGGTAGTAGAGTTCAGTGAATAAAGGTAGTAGAGTTCAGTATATAAAGGTAGTAGAGTTCAGTAAATAAAGGTAGTAGAGTTCAGTGAATAAAGGTAGTAGAGTTCAGTAAATAAAGGTAGTTCAGTAAATAAGGATAGTACCGTAAAGTAAATAAAGGTATTAAATAGGTAGATACCAGTCTAGTTAAGAAACGCAGTATCAACTCAAGAGGTCTTATGGCTGTTTCACCAGCCTGCCCCCCAACATGTTGTGTTATTATTACATTACATTGTAATCATTACAAGTAACAACATTACATTACATGTAATAACATTAACATGTTATGTTATTACATCAACATGTAAGGTCATAACATTACATGTTGATGTCATCTAATGTAACTTCTTTGTGTCAGTGATCTGATTACCTTTAAGTTTAGGAACATTTAGGAGACCAAAGATAATCAATACTGAATATAATCGATGGTGTTTGCTCCATCGGATCATTTACACGTGTCAAAACAAGGAGATGCAGTGAGAGTATGTATATGTGTGTATGTGTGTGAACATAAAGATATATATGTTCACATACATATATATACGCGTGTGTGTAAACTGCTCTATAGTCATGTAGTTGTGAGGCCTGCTGTCTATTCAGGTAAACATCCTAACTCTAACTCTTCTGTGTATCTCGGTGCTAAGATTAGCATGTAGCTGGATAATTACCTGTTATTGTCCGCATCTGTGTGTCCATGTTAACGGTTCCTCTCTCCGGTGTTTTCATGTGAACAAACAGCAGGTAGCTTAGTGCTACACAGGAAGCTAACACTAACGGAGCTAGCAGCAGCTAACGCTAGCTAACTGTAGCCGTGCAGCGCTGTTAGCTACAAGCTAACAAAAGCTAGCAGGACTCTGGAGAGTCATTGTAGTTTAATCTAAAGCCGTCAGGAGCTAACAGCAGCTAACAGTAGCGAACAGAAGACCATAGACTGTATTCAAGAGACTGGCGGCTGCTTATGAGTTCAGACAACAACCAGACCGGAAATACGGGTCCTACGTAGAGTGGAGCTAAAATCCCGAGTTTTGTCTGCCAGGTGCAGAACTAGACCCACATAGTGTATGTATCAGACCCACATAGTGTATGTATCAGACCCACATAGTCTATATATCAGACCTAGTCTATATATCAGACCCACATAGTCTATATATCAGACCTACATAGTCTATATATCAGACCCATATAGTCTATATATCAGACCTACATAGTCTATATATCAGACCCACATAGTCGATATATCAGACCTACATAGTCTATATATCAGACCCACATAGTCTATATATCAGTCCCACATAGTCTATATATCAGACCTACATAGTCTATATATCAGACCCACATAGTCTATATATCAGTCCCACATAGTCTATATATCAGACCTACATAGTCTATATATCAGACCCACATAGTCTATATATCAGACCCATATAGTCTATATATCAGACCCATATAGTCTATATATCAGACCCATATAGTCTATATATCAGACCCATATAGTCTATATATCAGACCCATATAGTCTACATATCAGACCCATGTAGTCTACATATCAGACCCACATATTCTACATATCAGACCCACATATTCTATATATCAGACCCCCGCATAGTCTATATATCAGACCCACATAGTCTATATATCAGACCCACATAGTCTATATATCAGACCTACACAGTCTATCAGACTTACATAGTCTATATACTCTACTGCCTTAATTCATTGTTCACTATGTGGGTCTACATTGTAATGATTACAATGTAATGTAATAACATAACATGTTGGGGGGCAGGCTGGTGAAACAGCCATAAGACCTCTTGAGTTGATACTGCGTTTCTTAACTAGACTGGTATCTACCTATTTAATACCTTTATTTACTTTACTATCCTTATTTACTGAACTACCTTCATTTACTGAACTCTACTACCTTTATTCACTGAACTCTACTACCTTTATTTACTGAACTCTACTACCTTTTATTTATTGACCTCTACTGCCTTTATTCACTGAACTCTACTACCATCATATACTGAACTCTACTACCTTTATATCAAACCTACATAGTCTATATATCAGTGTCAGACCCACATTCGGCCTATATATCAGACCCACAGTCTATATATCAGACCCACATAGTCTATATATCAGACCCACAGTCTATATATCAGTCCCACAGTCTATATATCAGACCCATATAGTCTATATATCAGACCCACAGTCTATATATCAGACCCACATAGTCTATATATCAGACCCACATAGTCTACATATCAAACCCATATAGTCTATATATCAGACCCACATAGTGTATGTATCAGACCCACATAGTCTATATATCAGACCTAGTCTATATATCAGACCCACATAGTCTATATATCAGACCTACATAGTCTATATATCAGACCCACATAGTCGATATATCAGACCTACATAGTCTATATATCAGACCCACATAGTCTATATATCAGTCCCACATAGTCTATATATCAGACCTACATAGTCTATATATCAGACCCACATAGTCTATATATCAGACCCATATAGTCTATATATCAGACCCATATAGTCTATATATCAGACCCATATAGTCTATATATCAGACCCATATAGTCTATATATCAGACCCATATAGTCTACATATCAGACCCATGTAGTCTACATATCAGACCCACATATTCTACATATCAGACCCACATATTCTATATATCAGACCCCCGCATAGTCTATATATCAGACCCACATAGTCTATATATCAGACCCACATAGTCTATATATCAGTCCCACATAGTCTATATATCAGACCTACACAGTCTATCAGACTTACATAGTCTATATACTCTACTGCCTTAATTCATTGTTCACTATGTGGGTCTACATTGTAATGATTACAATGTAATGTAATAACATAACATGTTGGGGGGCAGGCTGGTGAAACAGCCATAAGACCTCTTGAGTTGATACTGCGTTTCTTAACTAGACTGGTATCTACCTATTTAATACCTTTATTTACTTTACTATCCTTATTTACTGAACTACCTTTATTTACTGAACTCTACTACCTTTATTCACTGAACTATACTACCTTTATTTACTGAACTCTACTACCTTTATTTACTGAACTCTACTACCTTTTATTTATTGACCTCTACTGCCTTTATTCACTGAACTCTACTACCATCATATACTGAACTCTACTACCTTTATATCAAACCTACATAGTCTATATATCAGTGTCAGACCCACATACGGCCTATATATCAGACCCACAGTCTATATATCAGACCCATGTAGTATACATATCAGACCCACGTAGTCTATATATCAGACCCACAGTCTATATATCAGTCCCACAGTCTATATATCAGACCCATATAGTCTATATATCAGACCCACAGTCTATATATCAGACCCACATAGTCTATATATCAGACCCACATAGTCTACATATCAAACCCATATAGTCTATATATCAGACCCATGTAGTCTACATATCAGACCCACATAGTCTATATATCAGACCCACATAGTCTATATATCAGACCCATGTAGTCTATATATCAGACCCACATAGTCTATATATCAGACCTACATAGTGTAGGGGACGACCGAATTCACGGGGCCCCTTTAAGGAAAGGGGCGTAACCCTGGTGACAGAGGGGGTTAAAGGGTGACAGGAAGTGAATGTGTTTTTGTTTTGTATGGATGGAAATAAACGGCCACAAGGTGCAGCCAAAGGGAATACTCGACTCCTTGTTTATTTCCACACACCTACATTGGTGACCCTGACACTCCTGGACGTTTCCAGAAGAAAGAATGACGACGCACGCAGTTTACTGCCGGAGTTTTGGGAGACGCAAGCGGCGGTGTGGTTCGCTCAAACTGAGGCACAGTTCGCCCTCAGAGACATTACAGCAGACGCGACAAGATATTATTATGTCGTGGCGGCTCTCGGCAGTTCGACAGCAGGCAGAGTGGTGAGCATTCTGGAAAATCCGCCAGAGAGGGATAAGTACAATACCCTGAAAGACCGGCTGTTGAACATTTTCGGGCTTTCGGACTCTGAGCGGGCTCGCCGGTTGCTTGCTCTGAATGGCCTCGGCGACAACAAAGCTACATGGCCGCGTTGAGGCCGGCCCAAGCCACGGCGTGGCCGGGGGAGACAAGGATCGTCGCCGCAGCAGCAGCAGCGAGCCAACGGCGGGGAGCTACCGGCCTGTGCTATTACCATGCAAGGTTTGGGCCACGGGCTACAAAGTGCCCTTCACCATGCAGTTTCGGCAGGACGGGAAATGCCAGGGCCGGCGCTCAGTGACTGCCATGGGCGTCGGTTGGGAAGACAGGCTGTTGTTCATCCGGGACGACGTTTCCGGGCGGCGCTTTCTCTGCGACACGGGGGCGCAGAGGAGCGTTGTGCCTGCATCGCGGGTGGACATGCTGACGAACGGGCAGGGCCCCCCGCTGGAAGCCGCGAATGGTACCCCCATACGCACTTTTGGGACACGGTGCCTGGAGCTGTGTTTTATGGGGCAGCGTTTCAGCGGGGACTTTGTTACTGCCAAAATTGCCATTCCCCTGCTCGGCGCGGATTTCCTATGCGCTTATGGGCTATTGGTGGACGTCAAGGGCCGCCGCCTGATAAATGCTGTGACTTTTTGCTCTTACCCATGTACACTAAGTGGAGCGGGCTCTACCAGGTTGACTAACATGCTTTCAGCGGCTGATGAGTTTCTGCGTCTGCTGGCCGAGTTCCCAGACCTCTCGCAGCCCACCTTCTCCTCCTCCACGGTCAAGCATGGGGTGGAGCATCACATCTCTACCACCGGCCCACCGGTACATGCCCGGGCCCGGCGCCTAGATCCGGCAAAGCTCACCATCGCCAAGATAGTTTGAAAACATGGAGCGCCTGGGCATCATTCGCCGCTCCGACAGTCCATGGGCTTCACCCCTGCACATGGCCCCGAAGCCTGGGGGCGGGTGGCACCCGTGTGGAGATTATCGCCGGCTCAACGAGGCAACAATCCCGGACCGCTATCCGGTTCCACATATCCAAGACTTTTCTACCCACTTGTCGGAGAGCGTGGTGTTTTCGAAAGTGGACCTGGTACGAGGTTACCATCAAGTTCCCGTTCACCCGCTGGACATTCCCAAGACTGCGCTGATCACTCCGTTCGGCCTGTTTGAGTTCTTGAGGATGCCGTTTGGCCTAAAAAAACGCAGCGCAGACATTCCAGCGTCTAATGGACACGGTGCTGAGGGACCTGCCTTTCCTGTTCGTCTACCTGGATGACATCCTGGTGGCCAGTTCGTCAAGAGCGCAGCACAGGTCTCACCTCCGGACTCTATTCGAGCGACTCAGCCAGCACGGGTTGATCATCAACCCGGCTAAGTGCCAGTTTGGGTTGACCACCATTGACTTTCTGGGTCACCGCATCACAAAGGACGGGGCGCTCCCCCTCCCGGCAAAGGTGGAGGCAGTGACTAACTTTACACGCCCACTCACGGTGAGGGCCCTGCAGGAGTTTTTAGGCATGGTGAACTTTTACCATCGCTTTATTCCCCGAGCAGCGCAAGTGATGCGGCCCCTGTACGAAGCCCTGAAAGGCAAGGCCATCAAACAGCTGGTGGATTGGACTGAAGAGAGGGAACTTGCGTTTGTTGAGGCGAAAACAGCTCTGGCAAACGCAACAATGCTGGCACACCCGTCACCTAAGGCTCCGATTGCAATCACCACGGACGCTTCGGACTACGCGGTGGGCGCGGTGCACGAGCAGTGGGTGAAAGGGGCGTGGCAACCGCTGGCCTTCTTCAGTCGACAGTTGCGGCCTAATGAGCGGAAATACAGCACGTTCGATCAGGAGCTCCTCGGCCTCTTTCTGGCCATTCGGCATTTCCGGTTGCTGCTGGAGGCTCAGCCGTTCACTGCGTTTGTGGATCACAAACCACTGACGTTTGCCATGAGTAAGAGCACCGAACCATGGTCTGCACGCCAGCAGCGGCAGCTCTCCTTCATATCAGAGTTTACCACGGATCTGCAGCATGTAGCGGGCAAGGAAAACCTGGTCGCAGACTGTCTCTCCAGGGCTGTCACCGGGGCTGTCCAGTTAGGCTTGGACTATAACAAGATGGCAGAGGATCAAGTTACAGACCCGGGCGTCCAGGAGTTGAGGATGGCAGTCACGGGACTGCGGTTGGAGGAGGTCCCGTTTGGCGAAACTGGCGTTACGCTCCTGTGCGACGTCTCCACAGGCCAGCCGCGGCCAGTTGTTCCCGACGAATGGAGACAGCAGGTTTTCAATGCTATTCATGGACTGTCCCACCCGGGCAAGAGGGCGTCTCAGAAGTTGATCTCAGCAAAATTTGTCTGGCACGGGCTGAAAAAGGATATACGGAAGTGGGCCGGGACTTGTGTGGTGTGCCAGCGCTCCAAGGTGCACCGTCACATAAAGGCCCCATTAGCACAGTTCTCGGTGCCAGAAAGGAGGTTCGATCATGTGAATGTGGACTTGGTAGGACCTTTGCCCCCATCCCGTGGTTTCACACATCTCCTCACGATGGTAGACCGAACCACTCGTTGGCCAGAAGCTGTCCCGTTGTCATCAACAACGGCGGATGAGGTGGCTCGGGCATTTATTCAGGCTTGGGTCGCCAGGTTTGGAGCCCCAGCTGACGTTTCCTCGGACCGAGGCCCACAGTTTACATCAGAGCTGTGGAATGCAGTTGCAGGAAGCCTAGGGGTGAAGCTCCATCGCACTACCGCCTACCACCCGCAGGCTAATGGCTTATGCGAGCGGTTCCACCGGTCGATGAAAGCTGCTCTCCGTGCCAGCCTCAAAGACAGCAGTTGGGTGGACAGGCTCCTGTGGGTCATGTTGGGGCTCAGGACAGCCCCCAAAGATGATCTGCAAGCTTCATTGGCTGAGCTGGTTTATGGACAGCCACTGCGGGTCCCGGGGGAGTTCATCCCCAAAGTCACAGACCCTTGGTCTGCAACCCAGCAGCGGGAAACGCTCCTGGAAAAAGCCAGGCTGTTTAAACCAGTGCCCACGTCGCAGCACGGCCTTCCGCAGTCATATGTCCCGTCCAACCTCAGGTCAGCGGAGTATGTGTTTGTTCGCCAGGACGGCCACCGTGGACCCTTTCAACCCCCCTACGTCGGGCCGTTTCGGGTGCTGGAGACCGGAGACAAAACCTGCAAGGTCGACATGGGCGGCAAGCTGGAGTACGTGTCGGTTGACCGCCTTAAACCAGCACATCTGGACCTGGACCAACCTGTACGGTTGGCTGAACCCCCACGGCGGGGGCGGCCTCGTGCCCTCCCACCTCAGCACGACAGGACCCGGAGGGGGCCTTCAACGGTGGTTCTGCCTCCGGCCCCAGAGACACGGAGTCGGGCTGGTCGGTTGATCCGGGCCCCCAAACATTAATGGTTGGGACTAATCTCGGGAGTTGGTGAATTCTGGGGGGAGGCATGTAGGGGACGACCGAATTCACGGGGCCCCTTTAAGGAAAGGGGCGTAACCCTGGTGACAGAGGGGGTGAAAGGGTGACAGGAAGTGAATGTGTTTTTGTTTTGTATGGATGGAAATAAACGGCCACAAGGTGCAGCCAAAGGGAATACTCGACTCCTTGTTTATTTCCACACACCTACAATAGTCTATATATCAGACCTACATAGTCTATATATCAGACCCACATAGTCTACATATCAAACCTACATAGTCTACATATCAAACCTACATAGTCTATATATCAGACCTACATAGTCTATATATCAGACCTACATAGTCTTTATATCAGACCCACATAGTCTATATATCAGACCTACATAGTCTACATATCAGACCTACATAGTCTATATATCAGACCCACAGTCTATATATCAGACCCACATAGTCTACATATCAGACCTACATAGTCTATATATCAGACCCACATAGTCTATATATCAGACCCACATAGTCTACATATCAGACCCACAGTCTATGTATCAGTCCCACATAGTCTATATATCAGACCTACATAGTCTATATATCAACCCATATAGTCTATATATCAGACCTACATAGTCTATATATCAGTCCCATATAGTCTATATATCAGACCCACATAGTCTACATATCAGACCCACATATTCTATATATCAGTCCCACATAGTCTATATATCAGTCCCACATAGTCTATATATCAGACCCACATAGTCTATATATCAGTCCCACATAGTCTATATATCAGTCCCACATAGTCTATATATCAGTCCCATATAGTCTATATATCAGTCCAATATAGTCTGTATATCAGACCCACATAGTCTATATATCAGTCCCATATAGTATATATATCAGACCTACATAGTCTGTATATCAATCCCATATAGTCTATATATCAGACCTACATAGTCTATATATCAGTCCCACATAGTCTATATATCAGTCCCACAGTCTATATATCAGTCCCACATAGTCTATATATCAGACCCACATAGTCTATATATCAGACCTACATAGTCTATATATCAGACCCACATAGTCTATATATCAGACCCACATAGTCTTTATATCAGACCTACATAGTCTATATATCAGACCTACATAGTCTATATATCAGTCCCATATAGTCTATATATCAGACCTACATAGTCTATATATCAGACCCACAGTCTATATATCAGTCCCACATAGTCGATATATCAGACCTACATAGTCTATATATCAGACCTACATAGTCTATATATCAGTCCCATATAGTCTATATATCAGACCTACATAGTCTATATATCAATCCCACATAGTCTATATATCAGTCCCACATAGTCTATATATCAGTCCCACATAGTCTATATATCGGACCCACACAGTCTATATATCAGACCTACATAGTCTATATATCAGTCCCACATAGTCTATATATCAGACCTACATAGTCTATATATCAGACCTACATAGTCTATGTATCAATCCCATATAGTCTATATATCAGTCCCACATAGTCTATATATCAGACCTACATAGTCTATATATCAGACCTACATAGTCTATGTATCAGTCCCATATAGTCTATATATCAGTTCCACATAGTCTATATATCAGTCCCATATAGTCTATATATCAGACCCACATAATCTATATATCAGTCCCATGTAGTCTATATATCAGACCCACATAGTCTATATATCAGACCCACATAGTCTATATATCAGTCCCATATAGTCTATATATCAGACCCACATAGTCTATATATCAGTCCCATGTAGTCTATATATCAGACCCACATAGTCTATATATCAGTCCCATATAGTCTATATATCAGTCCCACATAGTCTATATATCAGTCCCATGTAGTCTATATATCAGACCTACATAGTCTATATATCAGACCCACATAGTCGACATATCAAACCTACATAGTCTATATATCAGACCTACATAGTCTATATATCAGACCTACATAGTCTATATATCAGACCCACATAGTCTATATATCAGACCTACATAGTCTATATATCAGACCCACAGTCTATATATCGGACCCACATAGTCTACATATCAGACCTACATAGTCTATATATCAGACCCACATAGTCTATATATCAGACCCACATAGTCTACATATCAGACCCACAGTCTATGTATCAGTCCCACATAGTCTATATATCAGACCTACATAGTCTATATATCAGACCCATATAGTCTGTATATCAGACCTACATAGTCTATATATCAGTCCCACATAGTCTATATATCAGACCCATATAGTCTATATATCAGACCTACATAGTCTATATGTCAGACCCACATAGTCGATATATCAGACCTACATAGTCTATATATCAGACCTACATAGTCTATATATCAGACCCACATAGTCTATATATCAGACCCACATAGTCTATATATCAGACCTACATAGTCTATATATCAGACCCACATAGTCTATATATCAGTCCCACATAGTCTATATATCAGTCCCACATAGTCTATATATCAGTCCCATATAGTCAATATATCAGACCTACATAGTCTATATATCAGTCCAATATAGTCTGTATATCAGACCCACATAGTCTATATATCAGTCCCATATAGTATATATATCAGACCTACATAGTCTGTATATCAATCCCATATAGTCTATATATCAGACCTACATAGTCTATATATCAGTCCCACATAGTCTATATATCAGTCCCACAGTCTATATATCAGTCCCACATAGTCTATATATCAGACCCACATAGTCTATATATCAGACCTACATAGTCTATATATCAGACCCACATAGTCTATATATCAGACCCACATAGTCTTTATATCAGACCTACATAGTCTATATATCAGACCTACATAGTCTATATATCAGTCCCATATAGTCTATATATCAGACCTACATAGTCTATATATCAGACCCACATAGTCTATATATCAGTCCCACATAGTCGATATATCAGACCTACATAGTCTATATATCAGACCTACATAGTCTATATATCAGTCCCATATAGTCTATATATCAGACCTACATAGTCTATATATCAGTCCCACATAGTCTATATATCAGTCCCACATAGTCTATATATCAGTCCCACATAGTCTATATATCAGTCCCATATAGTCTATATATCAGACCTACATAGTCTATATATCAGTCCAATACAGTCTGTATATCAGACCCACATAGTCTATATATCAGTCCCATACAGTATATATATCAGACCTACATAGTCTGTATATCAATCCCATATAGTCTATATATCAGACCTACGTAGTCTATATATCAATCCCACATAGTCTATATATCAGTCCCACAGTCTATATATCAGTCCCACATAGTCTATATATCAGACCCACATAGTCTATATATCAGACCTACATAGTCTATATATCAGACCTACATAGTCTATATATCAGTCCCATATAGTCTATATATCAGACCTACATAGTCTATATATCAATCCCACATAGTCTATATATCAGTCCCACATAGTCTATATATCAGTCCCACATAGTCTATATATCAGACCCACACAGTCTATATATCAGACCTACATAGTCTATATATCAGTCCCACATAGTCGATATATCAGACCTACATAGTCTATATATCAGACCTACATAGTCTATATATCAGACCTACATAGTCTATGTATCAATCCCATATAGTCTATATATCAGTCCCACATAGTCTATATATCAGACCTACATAGTCTATATATCAGACCTACATAGTCTATGTATCAGTCCCATATAGTCTATATATCAGTTCCACATAGTCTATATATCAGTCCCATATAGTCTATATATCAGACCCACATAATCTATATATCAGTCCCATGTAGTCTATATATCAGACCCACATAGTCTATATATCAGACCCACATAGTCTATATATCAGTCCCATATAGTCTATATATCAGACCCACATAGTCTATATATCAGTCCCATGTAGTCTATATATCAGACCCACATAGTCTATATATCAGACCCACATAGTCTATATATCAGTCCCATATAGTCTATATATCAGTCCCACATAGTCTATATATCAGTCCCATGTAGTCTATATATCAGACCTACATAGTCTATATATCAGACCCACATAGTCTATATATCAGACCCACATAGTCTACATATCAGACCCACAGTCTATGTATCAGTCCCACATAGTCTATATATCAGACCTACATAGTCTATATATCAGACCCATATAGTCTATATATCAGACCTACATAGTCTATATATCAGTCCCACATAGTCTATATATCAGACCCATATAGTCTATATATCAGACCTACATAGTCTATATGTCAGACCCACATAGTCGATATATCAGACCTACATAGTCTATATATCAGACCTACATAGTCTATATATCAGACCCACATAGTCTATATATCAGACCCACATAGTCTATATATCAGACCTACATAGTCTATATATCAGACCCACATAGTCTATATATCAGTCCCACATAGTCTATATATCAGTCCCACATAGTCTATATATCAGTCCCATATAGTCTATATATCAGACCTACATAGTCTATATATCAGTCCAATATAGTCTGTATATCAGACCCACATAGTCTATATATCAGTCCCATATAGTATATATATCAGACCTACATAGTCTACATATCAGACCCACAGTCTATGTATCAGTCCCACATAGTCTATATATCAGACCTACATAGTCTATATATCAGACCCATATAGTCTGTATATCAGACCTACATAGTCTATATATCAGTCCCACATAGTCTATATATCAGACCCATATAGTCTATATATCAGACCTACATAGTCTATATGTCAGACCCACATAGTCGATATATCAGACCTACATAGTCTATATATCAGACCTACATAGTCTATATATCAGACCCACATAGTCTATATATCAGACCCACATAGTCTATATATCAGACCTACATAGTCTATATATCAGACCCACATAGTCTATATATCAGTCCCACATAGTCTATATATCAGTCCCACATAGTCTATATATCAGTCCCATATAGTCAATATATCAGACCTACATAGTCTATATATCAGTCCAATATAGTCTGTATATCAGACCCACATAGTCTATATATCAGTCCCATATAGTATATATATCAGACCTACATAGTCTGTATATCAATCCCATATAGTCTATATATCAGACCTACATAGTCTATATATCAGTCCCACATAGTCTATATATCAGTCCCACAGTCTATATATCAGTCCCACATAGTCTATATATCAGACCCACATAGTCTATATATCAGACCTACATAGTCTATATATCAGACCCACATAGTCTATATATCAGACCCACATAGTCTTTATATCAGACCTACATAGTCTATATATCAGACCTACATAGTCTATATATCAGTCCCATATAGTCTATATATCAGACCTACATAGTCTATATATCAGACCCACATAGTCTATATATCAGTCCCACATAGTCGATATATCAGACCTACATAGTCTATATATCAGACCTACATAGTCTATATATCAGTCCCATATAGTCTATATATCAGACCTACATAGTCTATATATCAGTCCCACATAGTCTATATATCAGTCCCACATAGTCTATATATCAGTCCCACATAGTCTATATATCAGTCCCATATAGTCTATATATCAGACCTACATAGTCTATATATCAGTCCAATACAGTCTGTATATCAGACCCACATAGTCTATATATCAGTCCCATACAGTATATATATCAGACCTACATAGTCTGTATATCAATCCCATATAGTCTATATATCAGACCTACGTAGTCTATATATCAATCCCACATAGTCTATATATCAGTCCCACAGTCTATATATCAGTCCCACATAGTCTATATATCAGACCCACATAGTCTATATATCAGACCTACATAGTCTATATATCAGACCTACATAGTCTATATATCAGTCCCATATAGTCTATATATCAGACCTACATAGTCTATATATCAATCCCACATAGTCTATATATCAGTCCCACATAGTCTATATATCAGTCCCACATAGTCTATATATCAGACCCACACAGTCTATATATCAGACCTACATAGTCTATATATCAGTCCCACATAGTCGATATATCAGACCTACATAGTCTATATATCAGACCTACATAGTCTATATATCAGACCTACATAGTCTATGTATCAATCCCATATAGTCTATATATCAGTCCCACATAGTCTATATATCAGACCTACATAGTCTATATATCAGACCTACATAGTCTATGTATCAGTCCCATATAGTCTATATATCAGTTCCACATAGTCTATATATCAGTCCCATATAGTCTATATATCAGACCCACATAATCTATATATCAGTCCCATGTAGTCTATATATCAGACCCACATAGTCTATATATCAGACCCACATAGTCTATATATCAGTCCCATATAGTCTATATATCAGACCCACATAGTCTATATATCAGTCCCATGTAGTCTATATATCAGACCCACATAGTCTATATATCAGACCCACATAGTCTATATATCAGTCCCATATAGTCTATATATCAGTCCCACATAGTCTATATATCAGTCCCATGTAGTCTATATATCAGACCTACATAGTCTATATATCAGACCCACATAGTCTATATATCAGACCCACATAGTCTACATATCAGACCCACAGTCTATGTATCAGTCCCACATAGTCTATATATCAGACCTACATAGTCTATATATCAGACCCATATAGTCTATATATCAGACCTACATAGTCTATATATCAGTCCCACATAGTCTATATATCAGACCCATATAGTCTATATATCAGACCTACATAGTCTATATGTCAGACCCACATAGTCGATATATCAGACCTACATAGTCTATATATCAGACCTACATAGTCTATATATCAGACCCACATAGTCTATATATCAGACCCACATAGTCTATATATCAGACCTACATAGTCTATATATCAGACCCACATAGTCTATATATCAGTCCCACATAGTCTATATATCAGTCCCACATAGTCTATATATCAGTCCCATATAGTCTATATATCAGACCTACATAGTCTATATATCAGTCCAATATAGTCTGTATATCAGACCCACATAGTCTATATATCAGTCCCATATAGTATATATATCAGACCTACATAGTCTGTATATCAATCCCATATAGTCTATATATCAGACCTACATAGTCTATATATCAGTCCCACATAGTCTATATATCAGTCCCACAGTCTATATATCAGTCCCACATAGTCTATATATCAGACCCACATAGTCTATATATCAGACCTACATAGTCTATATATCAGACCCACATAGTCTATATATCAGACCCACATAGTCTTTATATCAGACCTACATAGTCTATATATCAGACCTACATAGTCTATATATCAGTCCCATATAGTCTATATATCAGTCCTACATAGTCTATATATCAGACCCACATAGTCTATATATCAGTCCCACATAGTCGATATATCAGACCTACATAGTCTATATATCAGACCTACATAGTCTATATATCAGTCCCATATAGTCTATATATCAGACCTACATAGTCTATATATCAGTCCCACATAGTCTATATATCAGTCCCACATAGTCTATATATCAGTCCCACATAGTCTATATATCAGTCCCATATAGTCTATATATCAGACCTACATAGTCTATATATCAGTCCAATACAGTCTGTATATCAGACCCACATAGTCTATATATCAGTCCCATACAGTATATATATCAGACCTACATAGTCTGTATATCAATCCCATATAGTCTATATATCAGACCTACGTAGTCTATATATCAATCCCACATAGTCTATATATCAGTCCCACAGTCTATATATCAGTCCCACATAGTCTATATATCAGACCCACATAGTCTATATATCAGACCTACATAGTCTATATATCAGACCTACATAGTCTATATATCAGTCCCATATAGTCTATATATCAGACCTACATAGTCTATATATCAATCCCACATAGTCTATATATCAGTCCCACATAGTCTATATATCAGTCCCACATAGTCTATATATCAGACCCACACAGTCTATATATCAGACCCACATAGTCTATATATCAGTCCCATGTAGTCTATATATCAGACCCACATAGTCTATATATCAGACCCACATAGTCTATATATCAGTCCCATATAGTCTATATATCAGTCCCACATAGTCTATATATCAGTCCCATGTAGTCTATATATCAGACCTACATAGTCTATATATCAGACCCACATAGTCTATATATCAGACCCACATAGTCTACATATCAGACCCACAGTCTATGTATCAGTCCCACATAGTCTATATATCAGACCTACATAGTCTATATATCAGACCCATATAGTCTATATATCAGACCTACATAGTCTATATATCAGTCCCACATAGTCTATATATCAGACCCATATAGTCTATATATCAGACCTACATAGTCTATATGTCAGACCCACATAGTCGATATATCAGACCTACATAGTCTATATATCAGACCTACATAGTCTATATATCAGACCCACATAGTCTATATATCAGACCCACATAGTCTATATATCAGACCTACATAGTCTATATATCAGTCCCACAGTCTATATATCAGTCCCACATAGTCTATATATCAGACCCACATAGTCTATATATCAGACCTACATAGTCTATATATCAGACCCACATAGTCTATATATCAGACCCACATAGTCTTTATATCAGACCTACATAGTCTATATATCAGACCTACATAGTCTATATATCAGTCCCATATAGTCTATATATCAGACCTACATAGTCTATATATCAGACCCACATAGTCTATATATCAGTCCCACATAGTCGATATATCAGACCTACATAGTCTATATATCAGACCTACATAGTCTATATATCAGTCCCATATAGTCTATATATCAGACCTACATAGTCTATATATCAATCCCACATAGTCTATATATCAGTCCCACATAGTCTATATATCAGTCCCACATAGTCTATATATCAGACCCACACAGTCTATATATCAGACCTACATAGTCTATATATCAGTCCCACATAGTCGATATATCAGACCTACATAGTCTATATATCAGACCTACATAGTCTATATATCAGACCTACATAGTCTATGTATCAATCCCATATAGTCTATATATCAGTCCCACATAGTCTATATATCAGACCTACATAGTCTATATATCAGACCTACATAGTCTATGTATCAGTCCCATATAGTCTATATATCAGTTCCACATAGTCTATATATCAGTCCCATATAGTCTATATATCAGACCCACATAATCTATATATCAGTCCCATGTAGTCTATATATCAGACCCACATAGTCTATATATCAGTCCCATATAGTCTATATATCAGACCCACATAGTCTATATATCAGTCCCATGTAGTCTATATATCAGACCCACATAGTCTATATATCAGACCCACATAGTCTATATATCAGTCCCATATAGTCTATATATCAGTCCCACATAGTCTATATATCAGTCCCATGTAGTCTATATATCAGACCTACATAGTCTATATATCAGACCCACATAGTCTACATATCAAACCTACATAGTCTATATATCAGACCTACATAGTCTATATATCAGACCTACATAGTCTATATATCAGACCCACATAGTCTATATATCAGACCTACATAGTCTATATATCAGACCCACAGTCTATATATCAGACCCACATAGTCTACATATCAGACCTACATAGTCTATATATCAGACCCACATAGTCTATATATCAGACCCACATAGTCTACATATCAGACCCACAGTCTATGTATCAGTCCCACATAGTCTATATATCAGACCTACATAGTCTATATATCAGACCCATATAGTCTATATATCAGACCTACATAGTCTATATGTCAGACCCACATAGTTGATATATCAGACCTACATAGTCTATATATCAGTCCCATATAGTATATATGTCAGACCTACATAGTCTGTATATCAATCCCATATAGTCTATATATCAGACCTACATAGTCTATATATCAGTCCCACATAGTCTATATATCAGTCCCACAGTCTATATATCAGTCCCACATAGTCTATATATCAGACCCACATAGTCTATATATCAGACCTACATAGTCTATATATCAGACCCACATAGTCTATATATCAGACCCACATAGTCTATATATCAGACCTATATAGACTATATATCAGACCTACATAGTCTATATATCAGTCCCATATAGTCTATATATCAGACCTACATTGTCTATATATCAGACCCACATAGTCTATATATCAGTCCCACATAGTCTATATGTCAGACCTACATAGTCTATATATCAGACCTACATAGTCTATATATCAGTCCCACATAGTCTATATATCAGTCCCACATAGTCTATATATCAGTCCCACATAGTCTATATATCAGTCCCACATAGTCTATATATCAGACCCACATAGTCTATATATCAGACCTACATAGTCTATATATCAGTCCCACATAGTCGATATATCAGACCTACATAGTCTATATATCAGACCTACATAGTCTATGTATCAATCCCATATAGTCTATATATCAGTCCCACATAGTCTATATATCAGACCTACATAGTCTACAGTGGCGGCTGGTGGAAAATGTTCTAGGTAGGGCCATCTTATCAATTTCAGCAAACATCCCAGTATGATTTAATGCAAAAAAAATGTAAGTATCAAACACTCATTATTACTTGGCAGTTAAATATTTAACATGTATTCCAACACGAAAACAATCAGTAAATAACACTTATATAATATAATATAACATGTTTATTTATTGAGATGCCCCTATGGACCTCGTTATAGGAGGTAAAGATCAGGAGAAGTAAACATGAAGTGTAATTATGAATACTGATGTTAAATTAAGCTATGATGAGTTTTCACTGTTAATTTAACATCTCTATTACATGTTGATGCCTCCATGACCAAGTTAAGCAGATGAGACTGAGGACAGCTATGTAGAAGAAAATATGTTCACTTTGCCGAATATGTAGCTTGACAGAGTTCTCCATGTGTGTCCTGGTGTTCTCATGTTTCCTTACCTCCTCACTCCCGTAACTGTCCGTGCTGGATCCGTCCCCGTTGTTTTAAAAAGCTAAATAAATGATTAGCATGACGTCATCCAGCTAGCCAAACCTGTCTGGTGTACAGCTAGTGAAGCTTCGCATGTAGTCTGCTATCTGATTGTGAGGTCAGGCTGATCTGATATCAGCTCTTTGGCTGCAGAATCTCCGCCGAAGTTCTCCTCTCAAACGGGTCTTGGAGGAGTGCTCGCGCTGGCGCGGGCGCCTGTAGAGACTTCTCCTGACGAGAACGCGCAGCGAGGGGGGCCTGATCGTTCTGGCCCCAAGCTGAATCTATTTGAGGGCGCTGATTGGCTAAATTGTATGTCACTCATTTATATCTTGAATCAGCAATTGGCTAAACTGCTTCATAGACCCGTCTCTTTTGGGCCAAAACGATCAGGCCCCCCTAGCTGCGCGTTCTCAGAGTGTCGCGCACACAGACAGAGAGCACGAGCAGAGAGCACACAGGCAGAGAGCACGAGCAGAGAGCACACAGGCTGAGAGCACGAGCAGAGAGCACACAGGGGGAGAGGACGAGCAGGAAAAGCATATATTTTGCGCAGATATCATATTTTACACACATTACTGGGTACATTCCACAGTTCAAAAACACAAATATTGACAATTTGTATAATTCATGATTATTATAATTTTTTTTCTTTTTTTTTCTTTTTTTTTGTGTGGCTCATGGTGGGGCCATGCCCAATGGCCCTCTATTGACCAGCCGCCACTGATAGTCTATATATCAGACCTACATAGTCTATATATCAGACCTACATAGTCTATGTATCAGTCCCATATAGTCTATATGTCAGTCCCACATAGTCTATATATCAGACCCACATAATCTATATATCAGTCCCATGTAGTCTATATGTCAGTCCCACATAGTCTATATATCAGTCCCATGTAGTCTATATATCAGACCCACATAGTCTATATATCAGACCCACATAGTCTATATATCAGTCCCATATAGTCTATATATCAGTCCCATGTAGTCTATATATCAGACCTACATAGTCTATATATCAGACCCACATAGTCTATATATCAGTCCCATATAGTCTATATATCAGACCTACATAGTCTATATATCAGTCCCATATAGTCTATATATCAGTCCCACATAGTCTGTATATCAGTCCCACATAGTCTATATATCAGTCCCACATAGTCTATATATCAGTCCCACATAGTCTATATATTAGTCCCACATAGTCTATACATCAGACCCACATAGTCTATATATCAGACCTACATAGTCTATATATCAGACCTACATGGTCTATATATCAGACCTACATAGTCTATATATCAGACCCACATAGTCTATACATCAGACCCACATAGTCTATATATCAGACCTACATAGTCTATATATCAGACCTACATGGTCTATATATCAGACCTACATAGTCTATATATCAGACCCACATAGTCTATATATCATACCTACATAGTCTATATATCAGACCTACATAGTCTATATATCAGACCCACATAGTCTATATATCAGACCCACATAGTCTATATATCAGACCCACATAGTCTATACATCAGACCCACATAGTCTATATATCAGACCTACATAGTCTATATATCAGACCTACATGGTCTATATATCAGACCTACATAGTCTATATATCAGACCTACATAGTCTATATATCAGACCCATATAGTCTATATATCAGACCCACATAGTCTATATATCAGACCTACATAGTCTATATATCAGTCCCATATAGTCTATATATCAGACCTACATAGTCTATATATCAGTCCCATATAGTCTATATATCAGACCTACATAGTCTATATATCAGTCCCATATAGTCTATATATCATACCTACATAGTCTCTATATCAGACCTACATAGTCTATATATCAGTCCCATATAGTCTATATATCAGACCTACATAGTCTATATATCAGACCTACATAGTCTATATATCAGACCTACATAGTCTATATATCAGTCCCATATAGTCTATATATCATACCTACATAGTCTATATATCAGACCTACATAGTCTATATATCAGACCTACATAGTCTATGTATCAGTCCCATATAGTCTATATATCAGACCTACATAGTCTATGTATCAGTCCCATATAGTCTATATATCAGACACACATAGTCTATGTATAGGAGGAGCCTGAAAGACTCTGCCCAGGGTCATCAGTTCCACGCTTCTCCTGTAGAGGAGACTGCCCTCCCGCCGCCATCTTAGAAAAACACCGTTTATTCTAACGGAGAGATTTACAGACAGGCTTCTGTAGAGACAGCCGGTGAGTGGAGGGGTCCACTCAGTTTAAGTGAATGAGCCATAGAAGGTTTGTTTGGTAGCGACCCTCTACATCAATATCATATTTAATATTATCGTTAATATTCTGCTCTTATTTCATCGTCTTATTTTTAGAAGATCGGTTTCTCAGAGAAGTTCGTTTTATTTGGAGCTGGAGCCAAAAAGTGAGGTAAGCTAATATTAGCAGCTAACGTTAGCCGCTAACTGCTAACTACCTAAACACAGCGCGAGACCCGGGGTACATCCCAAGTCTCTTAATTGCATCCCCGTTTCCCTCACTTGGGTCCTTTCCTTGCGTCCTAGTCCCTCCCACCAGGGATGCATGGAGGAAACCATGCGAGGAGAGAGGAACAAGGAAATATGTGTTAGGAGACATGAGACGTCCTTTCCTCTGAAGCGTCAACGTCTGTTTCTGATGACGGAGGATCAGCTGATCACAGCTGGATCAGTTGTCAGTCATCTTTAACAGCTGGAGAGACTTTAGATAAGTTAGTGTCTGTTCACATGATCACTGTACTTAATAACAGTAACTAATAATACTAATAACTAATAAAGACACACAGTGATCACCACTGTAGAGTGTTTCTCTCTGTAGTCTGTTAAACTGTGTTCTGTGTTCTGTTTATAAGCTCAGGATCCATTTCTACCGCGGAATGCGATCGTCTTATTTATGAATTATTTGTGTCTGTACGTTTTTAAATTGTGACTGTGGCGTCATTATTAAATAACCCAGAATATGATTATTGTTTCTCTTAAATGATAAAACTCATCAAACACTCAGGAATGATGTAAAGTGTTTGGTCTCTCATATCTCTCTGACTTTAATTGTATTCATAATAAAGTTATTGAGGGAAACATCAGATCATGAAAACACAAATCTTTCTAATAAATGTAGAAAGTTGTTTGTGGTCCTTTTGTTGTTCAGACTACAATGAACATTTATTTAAACCAGATGTTGAATCAGAAACCTAATCAAATATAAACTAGAGTTTAATCTGTGATCTGTCTTCACTCTGGTGTTAAACTCAGTCAGTCCAATCGGCTGCAGCGTCCAATCACATGACTGATGAACAATGAGGGGGCGTGTCGGCCGTTAAAAGACTTCCTGGAAGTCTGTTCTCGTGGGTCCTCGCTCACCGCTCCTCCGAGGTCCCTCCTCCATCCTCATAAATAAGACGATCGCATTCCGCCGGTAGAAATGGATCCTGAGCTTATAAACAGAACACAGGACACAGTTTGTTAAAAGACTACAGAGAGAAACACTCTACAGTGGTGATCACTGTGTGTCTTTATTAGTATTATTAGTTACTGTTATTAAGTACAGTGATCATGTGAACAGACACAAACTTCTCTAAAGTCTCTCCAGCTGTTAAAGCGACTGACAGCTGATCCAGCTGTGATCAGCTGATCCTCCGTCATCAGAAACAGACGTTGCGTCACGTGATGCTTCAGAGGAAAGGACGTCTCATGTCTCTGAAAACATATTTCCTCGTTCCTCTCTCCTCGCATGGCTTCCTCCATGCATCCCTGGTGGGAGGGACCAAGACGCAAGGAAAGGACGCAAGTGAGGGAAACGGGGATGCAATTAAGAGACTTGGGATGTACCCCTGGTTCAGTCTGAGACCTGGTTCAATATGAGACCTGGTGTTACACCCCTACTGGTTTTCAAACCTACTGGTTCTTCCATGAGTGTGTCGTGTTCACTTAACTTATTATTATCGTTATTATTAATATTATCATCATTATAATAATCATAATAATAATGAATCAAATTATCATTATTATTAATAGAATTATTATTAATATATTATTATTATTCTCATTATTCTCATTATTATATTATCATATTATTATTATCATTATTATTAATATATTATTATCATTATTATTAATATATTATTATTATTATTATTAATATATTATCATTATTATTAATTTATTATCATTATATTATTATTATCATTATTATATTATTATTATTATCATTATATTATTATTATTATTATTATCATTATTATTATTAATTAATATATTATTATCATTATTATTAATATATTATTATTATCATCATTATTATCATCATTATTATTAATATAATATCATCATTATTAATATATTATTATCATCATTATTATTAATATATTATCATCATTATTATTAATATATTATTATCATTATTATTATTAATAGCCAACAATGAAATGTTAAATATTATACATAAAAATATGATTTTATAAAAACGTGTTTGTTGTCCAATCAGCTCTTTGATCTGGCGTTTCCCATCATGCATTGGGTCACCTGGCTCTAAAAACTCTTGTGAGGTCATCGTTACCACGAGTTCATGACTTCAGAGCAAGTCGGACACAAATCTACCCAGAATGCATTGTGTGGCTCATCTCCAACGATCTTATTATTGTGAAGGTTTAACTCCCAGGAAGGTTTTAAAATGTGGCCAAATTTATGTATTTTATTTTAATGAACTTGAATGAAACCTGAACTCTTCATTATTAATATACAGATAAAGGTCGTTTTATTTGGTAAATTATTTTACTATGTTTAATGTAAAGAAGTCACCTGTTTCTTCTTACCTGTTGTTTTTAAATGTGACCAGCTGTGAGTCACCTGTGTGTCTTCAGGTGAGACCTCCATCTTCTTCTTCTGTGGTGGAAACATGGAGTTGGCGTACCTGTGTGAGTGGGAGAAACGACCAAAGAGCACTCACTGTCCGTCCATCCCTCTGGTCTGTTCCTGGTCCTGTAGGAACCTGGTGGCCTTCACCACCGACCTGAAGAGTGAGGACGACGACAAAGGTGAGCGCCTGCAGCACAGACACGCCTGCAGCACAGACATGCCTACGACACGCCTGCAGCACAGACACGCCTGCAGCACAGACATGCCTACGACACGCCTGCAGCACAGACACGCCTGCAGCACAGACATGCCTACGACACGCCTGCAGCACAGACACGCCTGCAGCACAGACATGCCTACGACACGCCTGCAGCACAGACATGCCTACGACACGCCTGCAGCACAGACATGCCTACGACACGCCTGCAGCACAGACATGCCTACGACACGCCTGCAGCACAGACATGCCTACGACACGCCTGCAGCACAGACATACCTACGACACGCCTGCAGCACAGACGCTCCTACGACACGCCTGGAACGACTAAACCAAGTCAGCTGACAGGATTAATACAATAAAATATGTTTTTCTACTTCGGTAACAGAAACTGATCCTGTAAGAATCTGTGAGGTTCTGTTTTCTTTCTGTTTTCACTGTTTTACAAACCATATTGTGTGTGTGTGTTCCAGATGTTAGTCACATGATCCACATCATCGACACTGAGCACCCCTGGGACGTTTACTCCATCAGCTCTGGGCACACTGAGGTCATTTCATGTCTGGAGTGGGATCAATCAGGTAAGATTTACCTCACGGTCTGTTTAGTGATCTGTTTGTGTGTTTATTGATCTGTTTATTGATCTGTTTGTGTGTTTATTGATCTGTTTATTGATCTGTTTGTGTGTTTATTGATCTGTTTAATGATCTGTTTGTGTGTTTATTGATCTGTTTGTGTGTTTATTGATCTGTTTATTGATCTGTTTGTGTGTTGAGGTTCAAGACTGCTGTCTGCAGACGGTGACGGACAGATTAAGTGTTGGTCGATGTCGGATCACCTGGTAAACAGCTGGGAGAGCGTCCTCTCCAGCTCTCTGGACGGAGATCCAATCGTGGCTCTGAGCTGGCTGCACAACGGAGTGAAGCTGGCTCTGCACGTTGAGATGGTAACACAGACAGACACGCAGACAGGCAGACGCTCCAAACTCTCGTATATATCAGACAGTTAATAAGTATATAAATCATGTGTTTCTTGTGGGTTCAGTCAGGTTCTACAAACTTCGGTGAGAAGTTTTCTCGGGTGAAGTTCTCTCCGTCTCTGACCCTGTTTGGTGGAAAGCCGATGGAGGGCTGGTTGGCGGTGACCGTGAGCGGTTTGGTCACCGTGTCGTTGTTGAAGCCGGGCGGCGCTCTGCTGACGGCCAGCGAGAGTCTCTGCCGGCTGAGAGGACGGGTGGCGTTAGCCGACATCGCCTTCACCGGAGGTGGGAACATCGTGGTGGCGGCGACCGATGGCAGCAGCTCGTCTCCCGTCCAGTTCTACAAGGTCAGAACCTCGTTGCCATAGTGTTCTCTGACCATCATTGGTTCCAGTGACAGTAAACATGTTCTCTGTGTTCAGGTGGTGGTGAGCGTCGTCAGCGAGAAGTGTCGCATCGACACAGAACTGTTACCATCTCTGTTCCTGCGCTGCACCACCGACCCTCTGAGGAGGGAAAAATACCCGTCTGTCACCCACCTCAAGTTCCTCACCAGAGAGAACTCTGAACAGGTAACAAGGAGAACCAGAGAGACCTCTGAACTTATAACAGGGAGAACCAGAGAGAGCTCTGAACAGGTAACAAGGAGAACTAGAGAGAACTCTGAACTTATAACAGGGAGAACCAGAGAGACCTCTGAACAGGTAACAAGGAGAACCAGAGAGAACTCTGAACTTATAACAGGGAGAACCAGAGAGAACTCTGAACAGGTAACAAGGAGAACCAGAGAGAACTCTGAACTTATAACAGGGAGAACCAGAGAGAACTCTGAACTTATAACAGGGAGAACCAGAGAGACCTCTGAACTTATAACAGGGAGAACCAGAGAGAGCTCTGAACAGGTAACAAGGAGAACCAGAGAGACCTCTGAACTTATAACAGGGAGAACCAGAGAGAGCTCTGAACAGGTAACAAGGAGAACCAGAGAGAACTCTGAACTTATAACAGGGAGAACCAGAGAGACCTCTGAACAGGTAACAAGGAGAACCAGAGAGAACTCTGAACTTATAACAGGGAGAACCAGAGAGACCTCTGAACAGGTAACAAGGAGAACCAGAGAGAACTCTGAACTTATAACAGGGAGAACCAGAGAGAACTCTGAACAATTAACAAGGAGAACCAGAGAGAACTCTGAACTTATAACAGGGAGAACCAGAGAGAACTCTTAACAAGGAGAACCAGAGAGAACTCTGAACTTATAACAGGGAGAACCAGAGAGACCTCTGAACAGGTAACAAGGAGAACCAGAGAGAACTCTGAACTTATAACAGGGAGAACCAGAGATAACTCTGAACAGGTAACAAGGAGAACCAGAGAGACATCTGACCAGGTAACAAGGAGAACCAGAGAGAACTCTGAACTTACAACAGGGAGAACCAGAGATAACTCTGAACAGGTAACAAGGAGAACCAGAGAGACCTCTGAACAGGTAACAAGGAGAACCAGAGAGAACTCTGAACTTACAACAGGGAGAACCAGAGAGAACTCTGAACTTACAACAGGGAGAACCTGGGGAACCAGTAGAACCACAGAGTTCTCTGAACAGGTAACCAGTAGAACATCAAGAACAGACCAGAGAGGAGTTGGTCACACAGAACTAAAGAACCTGACAGAACATCTGTGTGTTGCAGGTTCTGCTGTGTGCGTCCAATCAGAACGGCAGCATCGTGGAGTGTTGGTCTCTGAGGAAGGAGGGACTTCCTGTCAACAACATCTTCCAGCACCGCTCACCAGTTGGTAAGAGACCACACTGGTTGAACTGGTTGAACTGGGTCAGTGCTGGATGTTTGACCTCTTACCTCCCTCCTGTGTCCAGTCGGAGAGAAGCAGCCGACCATCTTGAAGTGGAGGATCCTGACGACCACCAGCGACCTGGAGCGAGTGTCGGCCGTCGCTCTGCCCAAACTCCCCATCTCCATCTCCAACACGGACCTGAAGGTGGCGTCAGATACCAAGTTCTGCCCGGGACTCGGTGAGCGCTCCGCCCGTCTGTCAGCTGTGTCGGTGTGTTGGTACCGGGTCCTGGTCTGAGGATCGGTTCTCTCCTGTGTTGGCAGGTCTGGCTCTGGCCTTCCATGACGGCAGTATTCAGATCCTCCACCGTCTGTCCCTCCACACAATGGGGGTTTTCTACGGTTCCTCCTCCGGTCAGAGACCCGGAGACGAGTCTGCCATCAAACGCCAGAGAACCGGAGGCCCGGCGCTCCACTTCAAGGCCCTGCAGTTCTCCTGGACTTCACTGGCACTGGCCGGAGTGGACAACCACGGGAAGGTGAGCTCACACACCTGAGTACTGGTGGTCAGAAACCTGTTTCATTAGGGCCCGAGCACCGACGTAGTCGGAAGCGGAGGACCTATTGTATTTCTAATGATTATTATTATTAGGGCCCGAGCACCGACGTAGTCGGAAGCGGAGGACCTATTGTATTTCTAATGATTATTAGGGCCCGAGCACCGACGTAGTCGGAAGCGGAGGACCTATTGTATTTCTAATGATTATTATTATTAGGGCCCGAGCACCGACGTAGTCGGAAGCGGAGGACCTATTGTATTTCTAATGTTTATTATTATTCTTCTTATTATTATTTTACAAGTTTCATGGCAAAAAGGAGGTGCTTGGGATATTGGGAATGTTGTGAAATTTGGCACGCAAGCCAGAATTTGCGAAAATTGCAGTCTGATTGGGGTGTCCAGCTGCGGTATGAAATATTGGCTCGCTAGCGCCCCCTATTGAGTAGCCCCAACATCAGGTTTCACCCAGCTGTATGAAATTTGGTGGGTATGTGGAACGTGATGAGACGCACAAAAAATCCTCTTGGAAGTTTTCTCTAAACCAAACAGGAAGTCGGCCATTTTTACGTTTATGACGTTTTTTGACCGTTTCAAGGCGTCATACTTTAACGAACTCCTCCCAGAGATTTGACCCGATTGACTTCAGATTCGGCTAGTCTGTTCTTGAGACCTTGGCAGTGAAAAGTTGCTCAAAGATCAAAAAGTTATCGAACTATGTGGCCGTGGCGTGGTGTCAAAGAAACACCATTCGCCACGAAACAGGAAGTTGTTGTAACTCGGCCGTACATTGTCGAATCTGCTCCAAATCTCTCATATGTCATAACATCCTGACCCGGAACACATCTATATGATCATTTAGAATCATAGTGATAGCGCCACCTAGTGGCAACCGGAAGTTGTACGCTGTGTACTTTGACATCCTGCTCCTCACAGATTAATCAGATCCCTCTCAAATGTTGTCAAACAAGCCTTAAGACCTTGATAATGCTTCATTGTGAAGATTGTAAGACGTTACTGAAGGGCGGCGACGTGGCGGCTCGGCGAATTTCCATCCTTCGCCATGAACGAATAAACTGATGTAACTCGACTCCACATCATCAGATCTTTACCAGATTTCACATGCTTGATTAGACTCCAGGCCTGAAGACATCTGCAGGCCAATTTTGAATCATAGTCATAGCGCCACCTACTGGTAACAGGAAGTTAAAGTCTTTATACTTTGGCTTGTTTCTCTTAGTAGGTAAATCAAATCAACATCAAATTTGTTCCACACAAATACAAGAAGTTCATAATGCCAGATCATGAAGCTTTTGATGTTTCGTCGAACGCCGTTGCCGTGGCGATGCAGTCTTCGCCGTTAACAACGAAGGTCATTTTGACAGGCTAGAAATGCTCGAAACATAAGCAAACTTGGCAAGCAGATTACAAGCCCGAAATGTAGTTATAGAATATGATTTTATTGGTTCAGAGTGGCAAATCGGCTCAATAGCGCCCCCTACAAAATTTCGACGAAGCAGCCCTCGCAGTACGTTTGACCTAGATGTATGAAATGTGGTAGGAACATGTATCACATGTGGACTTCAATAAAAGTCTCTTGGGGCCATGCTCTAAACCCAACCGGAAGTCAGCCATTTTGAATTTTTTATGAATTTCTCGTGTCGTTTTTGTCATTTCCAGGCGCTGCACTTTAACGAACTCCTCCTAGGGAATTAATCAGATCAACTTCAAATTTGGTCGGTACAGTCTAAAGACCTTTGTGATGAAAAGTTACTCAAAGCTTGTTGTTTCGTGAAAAGCTGTTGCCGTGGCGACGCATTCTTCACCGTGAAATATTAAGGTGTTTTGAGGGGCTAAAAATGCTCAAAACATAAGCAAACTTGGCATACACATTTAAAGCCCAAAATGTAGTTATAGAATATGATTTCATTGGTTCAGAGTGGCAAATCGGCTCAATAGCGCCCCCTACAAAATTTCAACGAAGCAGCCCTCGCAGTACGTTTCACCGAGATGTATGAAATTTGGTAGGAACATGTATCACATGTGGACTGAAATAAAAGTATATTGGGGCCATGCTCCGAACCTGCATGCAGTGTCTGACGGTCACAGAACCGAACGGCAGCATCAACCAGAGTCCTCGCGCCGTCCGACGGTCGCGGACGTTCTCGGCCGCGCAGGCCGGAGTCCCGCCGGCACCCCGACGCGCATATTGCGAGGGCCCGCCCATCGCTGCTCGCAGCTTTAATTCTTATTATTATTTTTGCACTTTCATGGCAAAAAGGAGGTGCTTGGGATATTGGGAATGTTGTGAAATTTGGCACGCAAGCCAGAATTTGCGAAAATTGCAGTCTGATTGGGGTGTCCAGCTGCGGTATGAAATATTGGCTCGCTAGCGCCCCCTATTGAGTAGCCCCAACATCAGGTTTCACCCAGCTGTATGAAATTTGGTGGGTATGTGGAACGTGATGAGACGCACAAAACATCCTCTTGGAAGTTTTCTCTAAACCAAACAGGAAGTCGGCCATTTTTACGTTTATGACGTATTTTGACCGTTTCAAGGCGTCATACTTTAACGAACTCCTCCCAGAGATTTGACCCGATTGACTTCAGATTCGGCTAGTCTGCTCTTGAGACCTTGGCAGTGAAAAGTTACTGAAAGATCAAAAAGTTATCGAACTATGTGGCCGTGGCGTGGCGTCAAAAAAACACCATTCGCCACGAAACAGGAAGTTGTTGTAACTCGGCCGTACATTGTCGAATCTGCTCCAAATCTCTCGTATGTCATAACATCCTGACCCGGAACACATCTATATGATAATTTAGAATCATAGTGATAGCGCCACCTAGTGGCAACCGGAAGTTGTACGCTGTGTACTTTGACATCCTGCTCCTCACAGATTAATCAGATCCCTCTCAAATGTTGTCAAACAAGCCTTAAGACCTTGATAATGCTTCATTGTGAAGATTGTAAGACGTTACTGAAGGGCGGCGACATGGCGGCTCGGCGAATTTCCATCCTTCGCCATGAACGAATAAACTGATGTATCTCGACTCCACATCATCAGATCTTTACCAGATTTCACATGCTTGATTAGACTCCAGGCCTGAAGACATCTGCAGGCCAATTTTGAATCATAGTCATAGCGCCACCTACTGGTAACAGGAAGTTAAAGTCTTTATACTTTGGCTTGTTTATCTTAGTAGGTAAATCAAATCAATATCAAATTTGTTCCACACATATACAAGAAGTTCATAATGCCAGATCATGAAGCTTTTGATGTTTCGTCAAACGCCGTTGCCGTGGCGATGCAGTCTTCGCCGTTAACAACGAAGGTCATTTTGAGAGGCTAAAAATGCTCGAAACATAAGCAAACTTGGCCAGCAGATTACAAGCCCCAAATGTAGTTATAGAATATGATTTTATTGATTCAGAGTGGCAAATCGGCTCAATAGCGCCCCCTACAAAATTTCGACGAAGCAGCCCTCGCAGTATGTTTGACCTAGATGTATGACATTTGGTAGGAACATGTATCACATATGGACTTCAATAAAAGTCTCTTGGGGCCATGCTCTAAACCAAACCGGAAGTCAGCCATTTTGCATTTCTTATGAATTTCTAGTGTCGTTATTGTCATTTCCAGGCGCTGCACTTTAACGAACTCCTCCTAGGGAATTAATCAGATCAACTTCAAATTTGGTCGGTACAGTCTAAAGACCTTTGTGATGAAAAGTTACTCAAAGCTTGTTGTTTCGTGAAAAGCTGTTGCCGTGGCGACGGAATTTCGATCCTTCGCCATGAACGAATAAACTGATGTAACTCGACTCCACATCATCAGATCTTTACCAGATTTCACATGCTTGATTAGACTCCAGGCCTGAAGACATCCGCAGGCCAATTTTGAATCATAGTCATAGCGCCACCTACTGGTAACAGGAAGTTAAAGTCTTTATACTTTGGCTTGTTTCTCTTAGTAGGTAAATCAAATCAATATCGAATTTGTTCCACACAAATACAAGAAGTTCATAATGCCAGATCATGAAGCTTTTGATGTTTCGTCGAACGCCGTTGCCGTGGCGATGCAGTCTTCGCCGTTAACAACGAAGGTAATTTTGAGAGGCTAAAAATGCTCAAAACATAAGCAAACTTGGCAAGTAGATTACAAGGCCGAAATGTAGTTATAGAATATGATTGTAGTGGTTCAGAGTGGCAAATCGGCTCAATAGCGCCCCCTACAAAATTTCGACGAAGCAGCCCTCGCAGTATGTTTGACCTAGATGTATGACATTTGGTAGGAACATGTATCACATATGGACTTCAATAAAAGTCTCTTGGGGCCATGCTCTAAACCCAACCGGAAGTCAGCCATTTTGAATTTCTTATGAATTTCTAGTGTCGGTTTTGTCATTTCCAGGCGCTGCACTTTAACGAACTCCTCCTAGGGAATTAATCAGATCAACTTCAAATTTGGTCGGTACAGTCTAAAGACCTTTGTGATGAAAAGTTACTCAAAGCTTGTTGTTTCGTGAAAAGCTGTTGCCGTGGCGACGGAATTTCGATCCTTCGCCATGAACGAATAAACTGATGTAACTCGACTCCACATCATCAGATCTTTACCAGATTTCACATGCTTGATTAGACTCCAGGCCTGAAGACATCCGCAGGCCAATTTTGAATCATAGTCATAGCGCCACCTACTGGTAACAGGAAGTTAAAGTCTTTATACTTTGGCTTGTTTCTCTTAGTAGGTAAATCAAATCAATATCGAATTTGTTCCACACAAATACAAGAAGTTCATAATGCCAGATCATGAAGCTTTTGATGTTTCGTCGAACGCCGTTGCCGTGGCGATGCAGTCTTCGCCGTTAACAACGAAGGTAATTTTGAGAGGCTAAAAATGCTCAAAACATAAGCAAACTTGGCAAGTAGATTACAAGGCCGAAATGTAGTTATAGAATATGATTGTAGTGGTTCAGAGTGGCAAATCGGCTCAATAGCGCCCCCTACAAAATTTCGACGAAGCAGCCCTCGCAGTATGTTTGACCTAGATGTATGACATTTGGTAGGAACATGTATCACATATGGACTTCAATAAAAGTCTCTTGGGGCCATGCTCTAAACCCAACCGGAAGTCAGCCATTTTGAATTTCTTATGAATTTCTAGTGTCGGTTTTGTCATTTCCAGGCGCTGCACTTTAACGAACTCCTCCTAGGGAATTAATCAGATCAACTTCAAATTTGGTCGGTACAGTCTAAAGACCTTTGTGATGAAAAGTTACTCAAAGCTTGTTGTTTCGTGAAAAGCTGTTGCCGTGGCGACGCATTCTTCACCATGAAATATTAAGGTGTTTTGAGGGGCTAAAAATGCTCGAAACATAAGCAAACTTGGCAAGTAGATTACAAGGCCGAAATGTAGTTATAGAATATGATTTCATTGGTTCAGAGTGGCAAATCGGCTCAATAGCGCCCCCTACAAAATTTCAACGAAGCAGCCCTCGCAGTACGTTTCACCTAGATGTATGAAATGTGGTAGGAACATGTATCACATGTGGACTTAAATAAAAGTATATTGGGGCCATGCTCCGAACCTGCATGCGGTGTCTGACGGTCACAGAACTGAATGGCAGCATCAACCAGAGTCCTCGCGCCGTCCGACGGTCGCGGACGTTCACGGCCGCGCAGGCCGGAGTCCCGCCGGCACCCCGACGCGCATATTGCGAGGGCCCGCCCATCGCTGCTCGCAGCTTTAATTATTCTTCTTCTTCTTATTTTACAAGTTTCATGGCAAAAAGGAGGTGCTTGGGATATTGGGAATGTTGTGAAATTTGGCACGCAAGCCAGAATTTGCGAAAATTGCAGTCTGATTGGGGTGTCCAGCTGCGGTATGAAATATTGGCTCGCTAGCGCCCCCTATTGAGTAGCCCCAACATCGGGTTTCACCTAGCTGTATGAAAGTTGGTAGGTTTGTGGAACGTGATGAGACGCACAAAAAATCCTCTTGGAAGTTTTCTCTAAACCAAACAGGAAGTCGGCCATTTTTACGTTTATGCCGTATTTTGACCGTTTCAAGGCGTCATACTTTAACGAACTCCTCCCAGAGATTTGACCCGATTGACTTCAGATTCGGCTAGTCTGCTCTTGAGACCTTGGCAGTGAAAAGTTACTCAAAGATCAAAAAGTTATCGAACTATGTGGCCGTGGCGTGGCGTCAAAGAAACACCATTCGCCACGAAACAGGAAGTTGTTGTAACTCGGCCGTACATTGTCGAATCTGCTCCAAATCTCTCATATGTCATAACATCCCGACCCGGAACACATCCATATGATAATTTAGAATCATAGTGATAGCGCCACCTAGTGGCAACCGGAAGTTGTACGCTGTGTACTTTGACATCCTGCTCCTCACAGATTAATCAGATCCCTCTCAAATGTTGTCAGAAAAGCCTTAACACCTTGATAATGCTTCATTGTGAAGATTGTAAGAAGTTACTGAAGGGCGGCGACGTGGCGGCTCGGCGAATTTCGATCCTTCGCCATGAACGAATAAACTGATGTAACTCGACTCCACATCATCAGATCTTTACCAGATTTCACGTGTGTGATTAGACTCCAGGCCTGAAGACATCTGCAGGCCAATTTTGAATCATAGTCATAGCGCCACCTACTGGTAACAGGAAGTTAAAGTCTTTCTACTTTGGCTTGTTTCTCTTAGTAGGTAAATCAAATCAATATCAAATTTGTTCCACACAAATACAAGAAGTTCATAATGCCAGATCATGAAGCTTTTGATGTTTCGTCGATCGCCGTTGCCGTGGCGATGCAGTTTTCGCCGTTAACAACGAAGGTCATTTTGAGAGGCTAAAAATGCTCGAAACATAAGCAAACTTGGCAAGTAGATTACAAGGCCGAAATGTAGTTATAGAATATGATTTTATTGGTTCAGAGTGGCAAATCGGCTCAATAGCGCCCCCTACAAAATTTCGACGAAGCAGCCCTCGCAGTATGTTTGACCTAGATGTATGAAGTTTGGTAGGAACATGTATCACACATGGACTTACATAAAAGTCTCTTGGGGCCATGCTCTAAACCCAACCGGAAGTCAGCCATTTTGCATTGTTTATGAATTTCTAGTGTCGTTTCTGTCATTTCCAGGCGCTGCACTTTAACGAACTCCTCCTAGGGAATTAATCAGATCAACTTCAAATTTGGTCGGTACAGTCTAAAGACCTTTGTGATGAAAAGTTACTCAAAGCTAGTTGTTTCGTGAAAAGCTGTTGCCGTGGCGACGGAATTTCGATCCTTCGCCATGAACGAATAAACTGATGTAACTCGACTCCACATCATCAGATCTTTACCAGATTTCACATGTTTGATTAGACTCCAGGCCTGAAGACATCCGCAGGCCAATTTTGAATCATAGTCATAGCGCCACCTACTGGTAACAGGAAGTTAAAGTCTTTATACTTTGGCTTGTTTCTCTTAGTAGGTAAATCAAATCAATATCATATTTGTTCCACACAAATACAAGAAGTTCATAATGCCAGATCATGAAGCCTTTGATGTTTCATAGAACGCCGTTGCCGTGGCAATGCAGTCTTCGCCGTTAACAACGAAGGTCATTTTGAGAGGCTACAAATGCTCGAAACATAAGCATACTTGGCAAGCAGATTACAAACCCAAAATGTAGTTATAGAATATGATTTTATTGGTTCAGAGTGGCAAATCGGCTCAATAGCGCCCCCTACAAAATTTCAACGAAGCAGCCCTCGCAGTACGTTTCACCTAGATGTATGAAATTTGGTAGGAACATGTATCACATGTGGACTTAAATAAAAGTATATTGGGGCCATGCTCTAAACCTGCATGCAGTGTCCGACGGTCACATAACCGAACGGCAGCATCAACCGGAGTCCTCGCGCCGTCCGACGGTCGCGGACGGTCTCGGCCGCGCAGGCCGGAGTCCCGCCGGCACCCCGACGCGCATATTGCGAGGGCCCGCCCATCGCTGCTCGCAGCTTTAATTATTCTTATTCTTAGTGTTTCGTCGCAAAAAGGAGGTGCTTGGGATATTGGGAATTTTGTGAAATTTGGCACGTAAGCCAGAATTTGCGAAAATTGCATTCTGATTGGGGTGTCCAGCTGCGGTATGAAATATTGGCTCGCTAGCGCCCCCTATTGAGTAGCCCCAACATCAGGTTTCACCCAGCTGTATGAAATTTGGTAGGTATGTGGAACGTGATGAGACGCACAAAACATCCTCTTGGAAGTTTTCTCTAAACCAAACAGGAAGTCGGCCATTTTTACTTTTATGACGTATTTTGACCGTTTCAAGGCGTCATACTTTAACGAACTCCTCCCAGAGATTTGACCCGATTGACTTCAGATTTGGTCAGTATGCTCTTGAGACCTTGGCAGTGAAAAGGTACTCAAAGATCAAAAAGTTATCGAACTATGTGGCCGTGGCGTGGCGTCAAAGAAACACCATTCGCCACGAAACAGGAAGTTGTTGTAACTCGGCCGTACATTGTCGAATCTGCTCCAAATCTCTCGTATGTCATAACATCCTGACCCGGAACACATCTATATGATAATTTAGAATCATAGTGATAGCGCCACCTAGTGGCAACCGGAAGTTGTACGTTGTGTACGTTGACATCCTGCTCCTCACAGATTAATCAGATCCCTCTCAAATGTTGTCAAACAAGCCTTAAGACCTTGATAATGCTTCATTGTGAAGATTGTAAGACGTTACTGAAGGGCGGCGACGTGGCGGCTCGGCGAATTTCCATCCTTCGCCATGAACGAATAAACTGATGTATCTCGACTCCACATCATCAGATCTTTACCAGATTTCACATGCTTGATTAGACTCCAGGCCGGAAGACATCCGCAGGCCAATTTTGAATCATAGTCATAGCGCCACCTACTGGTAACAGGAAGTTAAAGTCTTTATACTTTGGCTTGTTTCTCTTAGTAGGTAAATCAAATCAATATCAAATTTGTTCCACACATATACAAGAAGTTCATAATGCCAGATCATGAAGCTTTTGATGTTTCGTCGAACGCCGTTGCCGTGGCGATGCAGTCTTCGCCGTTAACAACGAAGGTCATTTTGAGAGGCTAAAAATGCTCGAAACATAAGCAAACTTGGCAAGCAGATTACAAGGCCGAAATGTAGTTATAGAATATGATTTTATTGGTTCAGAGTGGCAAATCGGCTCAATAGCGCCCCCTACAAAATTTCGACGAAGCAGCCCTCGCAGTACGTTTGACCTAGATGTATGAAATGTGGTAGGAACATGTATCACATATGGACTTCAATAAAAGTCTCTTGGGGCCATGCTCTAAACCCAACCGGAAGTCAGCCATTTTGAATTTTATATGAATTTCTAGTGTCGTTTCTGTCATTTCCAGGCGCTGCACTTTAACGAACTCCTCCTAGTGAATTAATCAGATCAACTTCAAATTTGGTCGGTACACTCTAAAGACCTTTGTGATGAAAAGTTACGCAAAGCTTGTTGTTTCGTGAAAAGCTATTGCCGTGGCGACGCATTCTTCACCGTGAAATATTAAGGTGTTTTGAGGGGCTAAAAATGCTCCAAACATAAGCAAACTTGGCAAGCAGATTACAAGGCCGAAATGTAGTTATAGAATATGATTTCATTGGTTCAGAGTGGCAAATCGGCTCAATAGCGCCCCCTACAAAATTTCAACGAAGCAGCCCTCGCAGTACGTTTCACCTAGATGTATGAAATTTGGTAGGAACATGTATCACATGTGGACTTAAATAAAAGTATATTGGGGCCATGCTCTAAACCTGCATGCGGCGTCTGACGGTCGCAGAACCGAACGGCAGCATCAACCAGAGTCCTCGCGCCGTCCGACGGTCGCGGACGTTCTCGGCCGCGCAGGCCGGAGTCCCGCCGGCACCCCGACGCGCATATTGCGAGGGCCCGCCCATCGCTGCTCGCAGCTTTAATTAGGGCCCGAGCACCGACGTAGTCGGAAGCGGAGGACCTATTGTATTTCTAATGATTATTATTATTATTCTTATTCTTAGTGTTTCGTGGCAAAAAGGAGGTGCTTGGGATATTGGGAATGTTGTGAAATTTGGCACGCAAGCCAGAATTTGCGAAAATTGCAGTCTGAGCTGGGTGTCCAGCTGCGGTATGAAATATTGGCTCGCTAGCGCCCCCTATTGAGTAGCCCCAACATCAGGTTTCACCCAGCTGTATGAAATTTGGTAGGTATGTGGAACGTGATGAGACGCACAAAAAATCCTCTTGGAAGTTTTCTCTAAACCAAACAGGAAGTCGCCCATTTTTACTTTTATGACGTTTTTTGACCGTTTCAAGGCGTCATACTTTAACGAACTCCTCCCAGAGATTTGACCCGATTGACTTCAGATTCGGCTAGTCTGTTCTTGAGACCTTGGCAGTGAAAAGTTGCTCAAAGATCAAAAAGTTATCGAACTATGTGGCCGTGGCGTGGCGTCAAAAAAACACCATTCGCCACGAAACAGGAAGTTGTTGTAACTCGGCCGTACATTGTCGAATCTGCTCCAAATCTCTCGTATGTCATAACATCCTGACCCGGAACACATCTATATGATAATTTAGAATCATAGTGATAGCGCCACCTACTGGTAACAGGAAGTTAAAGTCTTTATACTTTGGCTTGTTTCTCTTAGTAGGTAAATCAAATCAATATCAAATTTGTTGCACACAAATACAAGAAGTTCATAATGGCAGATCATGAAGCTTTTGATGTTTCGTCTAACGCCGTTGCCGTGGCGATGCAGTCTTCGCCGTTAACAACAAAGGTCATTTTGAGAGTCTAAAAATGCTTGAAACATAAGCAAACTTGGCAAGTAGATTACAAGGCCGAAATGTAGTTATAGAATATGATTTTATTGGTTCAGAGTGGCAAATCGGCTCAATAGCGCCCCCTACAAAATTTCGACGAAGCAGCCCTCGCAGTATGTTTGAGCTAGATGTATGAAACGTGGTAGGAACATGTATCACATATGGACTTCAATAAAAGTCTCTTGGGGCCATGCTCTAAACCCAACCGGAAGTCAGCCATTTTGCATTTCTTATGAATTTCTAGTGTCGTTTTTGTCATTTCCAGGCGCTGCACTTTAACGAACTCCTCCTAGGGAATTAATCAGATCAACTTCAAATTTGGTCGGTACAGTCTAAAGACCTTTGTGATGAAAAGTTACTCAAAGCTTGTTGTTTCGTGAAAAGCTGTTGCCGTGGCGACGTATTCTTCACCATGAAATATTAAGGTGTTTTGAGGGGCTAAAAATGCTCAAAACATAAGCATACTTGGCAAGCAGATTACAAGCCCGAAATGTAGTTATAGAATATGATTTTATTGGTTCAGAGTGGCAAATCGGCTCAATAGCGCCCCCTACAAAATTTCAACGAAGCAGCCCTCGCAGTACGTTTCACCTAGATGTATGAAATTAGGTAGGAACATGTATCACATATGGACTTAAATAAAAGTATATTGGGGCCATGCTCCGAACCTGCATGCAGTGTCTGACGGTCACAGAACCGAACGGCAGCATCAACCAGAGTCCTCGCGCCGTCCGACGGTCGCGGACGTTCTCGGCCGCGCAGGCCAGAGTCCCGCCGGCACCCCGACGCGCATATTGCGAGGGCCCGCCCATCGCTGCTCGCAGCTTTAATTATTATTATTCTTATTATTATTTTTGCACTTTCATGGCAAAAAGGAGGTGCTTGGGATATTGGGAATGTTGTGAAATTTGGCACGCAAGCCAGAATTTGCGAAAATTGCAGTCTGATTGGGGTGTCCAGCTGCGGTATGAAATATTGGCTCGCTAGCGCCCCCTATTGAGTAGCCCCAACATCAGGTTTCACCCAGCTGTATGAAATTTGGTGGGTATGTGGAACGTGATGAGACGCACAAAACATCCTCTTGGAAGTTTTCTCTAAACCAAACAGGAAGTCGGCCATTTTTACGTTTATGACGTATTTTGACCGTTTCAAGGCGTCATACTTTAACGAACTCCTCCCAGAGATTTGACCCGATTGACTTCAGATTCGGCTAGTCTGTTCTTGAGACCTTGGCAGTGAAAAGTTGCTCAAAGATCAAAAAGTTATCGAACTATGTGGCCGTGGCGTGGCGTCAAAGAAACACCATTCGCCACGAAACAGGAAGTTGTTGTAACTCGGCCGTACATTGTCGAATCTGCTCCAAATCTCTCATATGTCATAACATCCTGACCCGGAACACATCTATATGATAATTTAGAATCATAGTGATAGCGCCACCTAGTGGCAACCGGAAGTTGTACGCTGTGTACTTTGACATCCTGCTCCTCACAGATTAATCAGATCTCTCTCAAATGTTGTCAGAAAAGCCTTAACACCTTGATAATGCTTCATTGTGAAGATTGTAAGACGTTACTGAAGGGCGGCGACGTGGCGGCTCGGCGAATTTCGATCCTTCGCCATGAACGAATAAACTGATGTATCTCGACTCCACATCATCAGATCTTTACCAGATTTCACATGCTTGATTAGACTCCAGGCCGGAAGACATCTGCATGCCAATTTTGAATCATAGTCATAGCGCCACCTACTGGTAACAGGAAGTTAAAGTCTTTATACTTTGGCTTGTTTCTCTTAGTAGGTAAATCAAATCAATATCAAATTTGTTCCACACAAATACAAGAAGTTCATAATGCCAGATCATGAAGCTTTTGATGTTTCGTCGAACGCCGTTGCCGTGGCGATGCAGTCTTCGCCGTTAACAACGAAGGTCATTTTGAGAGGCTAAAAATGCTCGAAACATAAGCAAACTTGGCAAGTAGATTACAAGGCCGAAATGTAGTTATAGAATATGATTTTATTGGTTCAGAGTGGCAAATCGGCTCAATAGCGCCCCCTACAAAATTTCAACGAAGCAGCCCTCGCAGTATGTTTGACCTAGATGTATGAAATGTGGTAGGAACATGTATCACATATGGACTTCAATAAAAGTCTCTTGGGGCCATGCTCTAAACCCAACCGGAAGTCAGCCATTTTGAATTTTTTATGAATTTCTAGTGTCGTTTCTGTCATTTCCAGGCGCTGCACTTTAACGAACTCCTCCTAGGGAATTAATCAGATCAACTTCAAATTTGGTCGGTACAGTCTAAAGACCTTTGTGATGAAAAGCTACTCAAAGCTTGTTGTTTCGTGAAAAGCTGTTGCCGTGGCGACGCATTCTTCACCATGAAATATTAAGATGTTTTGAGGGGCTAAAAATGCTCAAAACATAAGCAAACTTGGCATACACATTTAAAGCCCAAAATGTAGTTATATAATATGATTTTATTGGTTCAGAGTGGCAAATCGGCTCAACAGCGCCCCCTACAAAATTTCAACGAAGCAGCCCTCGCAGTACGTTTCACCTAGATGTATGAAATTTGGTAGGAACATGTATCGCATGTGGACTTAAATAAAAGTATATTGGGGCCATGCTCTAAACCTGCATGCGGTGTCTGACGGTCACAGAACCGAACGGCAGCATCAACCAGAGTCCTCGCGCCGTCCGACGGTCGCGGACGTTCTCGGCCTCGCAGGCCGGAGTCCCGCCGGCACGCCGACGCGCATATTGCGAGGGCCCGCCCATCGCTGCTCGCAGCTTTAATTCTTATTATTATTTTTCCTCTTTCATGGCAAAAAGGAGGTGCTTGGGATATTGGGAATGTTGTGAAATTTGGCACGCAAGCCAGAATTTGCGAAAATTGCAGTCTGATTGGGGTGTCCAGCTGCGGTATGAAATATTGGCTCGCTAGCGCCCCCTATTGAGTAGCCCCAACATCAGGTTTCACCCAGCTGTATGAAATTTGGTGGGTATGTGGAACGTGATGAGACGCACAAAAAATCCTCTTGGAAGTTTTCTCTAAACCAAACAGGAAGTCGGCCATTTTTACGTTTATGACGTTTTTTGACCGTTTCAAGGCGTCATACTTTAACGAACTCCTCCCAGAGATTTGACCCGATTGACTTCAGATTCGGCTAGTCTGCTCTTGAGACCTTGCCAGTGAAAAGTTGCTCAAAGATCAAAAAGTTATCGAACTATGTGGCCGTGGCGTGGCGTCAAAGAAACACCATTCGCCACGAAACAGGAAGTTGTTGTAACTCGGCCGTACATTGTCGAATCTGCTCCAAATCTCTCGTATGTCATAACATCCTGACCCGGAACACATCTATATGATAATTTAGAATCATAGTGATAGCGCCACCTAGTGGCAACCGGAAGTTGTACGCTGTGTACTTTGACATCCTGCTCCTCACAGATTAATCAGATCCCTCTCAAATGTTGTCAAACAAGCCTTAAGACCTTGATAATGCTTCATTGTGAAGATTGTAAGACGTTACTGAAGGGCGGCGACGTGGCGGCTCGGCGAATTTCGATCCTTCGCCATGAACGAATAAACTGATGTATCTCGACTCCACATCATCAGATCTTTACCAGATTTCACATGCTTGATTAGACTCCAGGCCTGAAGACATCTGCAGGCCAATTTTGAATCATAGTCATAGCGCCACCTACTGGTAACAGGAAGTTAAAGTCTTTATACTTTGGCTTGTTTCTGTCAGTAGGTAAATCAAATCAATATCAAATTTGTTCCACACAAATACAAGAAGTTCATAATGCCAGATCATGAAGCTTTTGATGTTTCGTCGAACGCCGTTGCCGTGGCGATGCAGTCTTCGGCGTTAACAACGAAGGTCATTTTGAGAGGCTAAAAATGCTCGAAACATAAGCAAACTTGGCAAGTAGATTACAAGGCCGAAATGTAGTTATAGAATATGATTTCATTGGTTCAGAGTGGCAAATCGGCTCAATAGCGCCCCCTACAAAATTTCAACGAAGCAGCCCTCGCAGTACGTTTCACCTAGATGTATGAAATTTGGTAGGAACATGTATCGCATGTGGACTTAAATAAAAGTATATTGGGGCCATGCTCTAAACCTGCATGCGGTGTCTGACGGTCACAGAACCGAACGGCAGCATCAACCAGAGTCCTCGCGCCGTCCGACGGTCGCGGACGTTCTCGGCCGCGCAGGCCGGAGTCCCGCCGGCACCCCGACGCGCATATTGCGAGGGCCCGCCCATCGCTGCTCGCAGCTTTAATTAGGGCCCGAGCACCGACGTAGTCGGAAGCGGAGGACCTATTGTATTTCTAATGTTTATTCTTATTAGGGCCCGAGCACCGACGTAGTCGGAAGCGGAGGACCTATTGTATTTCTAATGTTTATTATTAGGGCCCGAGCACCGACGTAGTCGGAAGCGGAGGACCTATTGTATTTCTAATTAGGGCCCGAGCACCGACGTAGTCGGAAGCGGAGGACCTATTGTATTTCTAATGTTTATTATTATTCTTATGCTACAAGTTTCATGGCAAAAAGGAGGTGCTTGGGATATTGGGAATGTTGTGAAATTTGGCACGCAAGCCAGAATTTGCGAAAATTGCAGTCTGATTGGGGTGTCCAGCTGCGGTATGAAATATTGGCTCGCTAGCGCACCCTATTGAGTAGCCCCAACATCGGGTTTCACCCAGCTGTATGAAATTTGGTAGGTTTGTGGAACGTGATGAGACGCAGAAAAAATCCTCTTGGAAGTTTTCTCTAAACCAAACAGGAAGTCGGCCATTTTTACGTTTATGACGTTTTTTGACCGTTTCAAGGCGTCATACTTTAACGAACTCCTCCCAGAGATTTGACCCGATTGACTTCAGATTCGGCTAGTCTGCTCTTGAGACCTTGGCAGTGAAAAGTTACTCAAAGATCAAAAAGTTATCGAACTATGTGGCCGTGGCGTGGCGTCAAATAATCACCATTCGCCGCGAAACAGGAAGTTGTTGTAACTCGGCCGTACATTGTCGAATCTGCTCCAAATCTCTCGTATGTCATAACATCCCGACCCGGAACACATCTATATGATAATATAGAATCATAGTGATAGCGCCACCTAGTGGCAACCGGAAGTTGTACGCTGTGTACTTTGACATCCTGCTCCTCACAGATTAATCAGATCCCTCTCAAATGCTGTCAGAAAAGCCTTAAGACCTTGATAATGCTTCATTGTGAAGATTGTAAGAAGTTACTGAAGGGCGGCGACGTGGCGGCTCGGCGAATTTCGATCCTTCGCCATGAACGAATAAACTGATGTAACTCGACTCCACATCATCAGATCTTTACCAGATTTCACATGCTTGATTAGACTCCAGGCCTGAAGACATCTGCAGGCCAATTTTGAATCATAGTCATAGCGCCACCTACTGGTAACAGGAAGTTAAAGTCTTTATACTTTGGCTTGTTTCTCTTAGTAGGTAAATCAAATCAATATCAAATTTGTTCCACACAAATATAAGAAGTTCATAATTCCAGATCATGAAGCTTTTGATGTTTCGTCGAACGCCGTTGCCGTGGCGATGCAGTCTTCGCCGTTAACAACGAAGGTCATTTTGAGAGGCTAAAAATGCTCGAAACATAAGCAAACTTGGCAAGTAGATTACAAGGCCGAAATGTAGTTATAGAATATGATTTCATTGGTTCAGAGTGGCAAATCGGCTCAATAGCGCCCCCTACAAAATTCCGACGAAGCAGCCCTCGCAGTATGTTTGACCTAGATGTATGAAATGTGGTAGGAACATGTATCACATATGGACTTCAATAAAAGTCTCTTGGGGCCATGCTCTAAACCCAACCGGAAGTCAGCCATTTTGAATTTGTTATGAATTTCTAGTGTCGTTTTTGTCATTTCCAGGCGCTGCACTTTAACGAACTCCTCCTAGGGAATTAATCAGATCAACTTCAAATTTGGTCGCTACAGTCTAAAGACCTTTGTGATGAAAAGTTACTCAAAGCTTGTTGTTTCGTGAAAAGCTGTTGCCGTGGCGACGCATTCTTCACCATGAAATATTAAGGTGTTTTGAGGGGCTAAAAATGCTCAAAACATAAGCATACTTGGCAAGCACATTACAAGCCCGAAATGTAGTTATAGAATATGATTTTATTGGTTCAGAGTGGCAAATCGGCTCAATAGCGCCCCCTACAAAATTTCGACGAAGCAGCCCTCGCAGTACGTTTCACCTAGATGTATGAAATTTGGTAGGAACATGTATCACATGTGGACTTAAATAAAAGTATATTGGGGCCATGCTCTAAACCTGCATGCAGTGTCTGACGGTCGCAGAACCGAACGGCAGCATCAACCAGAGTCCTCGCGCCGTCCGACGGTCGCGGACGGTCTCGGCCACGCAGGCCGGAGTCCCGCCGGCACCCCGACGCGCATATTGCGAGGGCCCGCCCATCGCTGCTCGCAGCTTTAATGTTTATTATTATTCTTCTGATTATTTTTAGTGTTTCGTCGCAAAAAGGAGGTGCTTGGGATATTGGGAATGTTGTGAAATTTGGCACGCAAGCCAGAATTTGCGAAAATTGCAGTCTGATTGGGGTGTCCAGCTGCGGTATGAAATATTGGCTCGCTAGCGCCCCCTATTGAGTAGCCCCAACATCGGGTTTCACCTAGCTGTATGAAATTTGGTAGGTTTGTGGAACGTGATGAGACGCACAAAAAATCCTCTTGGAAGTTTTCTCTAAACCAAACAGGAAGTCGGCCATTTTTACGTTTATGACGTTTTTTGACCGTTTCAAGGCGTCATACTTTGACGAACTCCTCCCAGAGATTTGACCCGATTGACTTCAGATTCGGCTAGTCTGCTCTTGAGACCTTGGCAGTGAAAAGTTACTCAAAGATCAAAAAGTTATCGAACTATGTGGCCGTGGCGTGGCGTCAAAGAAACACCATTCGCCACGAAACAGGAAGTTGTTGTAACTCGGCCGTACATTGTCGAATCTGCTCCAAATCTCTCATATGTCATAACATCCCGACTCGGAACACATCTATATGATAATTTAGAATCACAGTGATAGCGCCACCTAGTGGCAACCGGAAGTTGTACGCTGTGTACTTTGACATCCTGCTCCTCACAGATTAATCAGATCCCTCTCAAATGTTGTCAGAAAAGCCTTAAGACCTTGATAATGCTTCATTGTGAAGATTGTAAGAAGTTACTGAAGGGCGGCGACGTGGCGGCTTGGCGAATTTCGATCCTTCGCCATGAACGAATAAACTGATGTATCTCGACTCCACATCATCAGATCTTTACCAGATTTCACGTGCTTGATTAGACTCCAGGCCTGAAGACATCCGCAGGCCAATTTTGAATCATAGTCATAGCGCCACCTACTGGTAACAGGAAGTTAAAGTCTTTATACTTTGGCTTGTTTCTCTTAGTAGGTAAATCAAATCAATATCAAATTTGTTCCACACAAATACAAGAAGTTCATAATGCCAGATCATGAAGCTTTTGATGTTTCGTCGAACGCTGTTGCCGTGGCGATGCAGTCTTCGCCGTTAACAACGAAGGTCATTTTGAGAGGCTAAAAATGCTCGAAACATAAGCAAACGTGGCAAGTACATTACAAGGCCGAAATGTAGTTATAGAATATGATTTTATTGGTTCAGAGTGGCAAATCGGCTCAATAGCGCCCCCTACAAAATTTCGACGCAGCAGCCCTCGCAGTATGTTTGACCTAGATGTATGACATTTGGTAGGAACATGTATCACATATGGAGTTCAATAAAAGTCTCTTGGGGCCATGCTCTAAACCCAACCGGAAGTCAGCCATTTTGAATTTTTTATGAATTTCTAGTGTCGTTTTTGTCATTTCCAGGCGCTGCACTTTAACGAACTCCTCCTAGGGAATTAATCAGATCAACTTCAAATTTGGTCGGTACAGTCTAAAGACCTTTGTGATGAAAAGTTACTCAAAGCTTGTTGTTTCGTGAAAAGCTGTTGCCGTGGCGACGGAATTTCGATCCTTCGCCATGAACGAATAAACTGATGTAACTCGACTCCACATCATCAGATCTTTACCAGATTTCACGTGTGTGATTAGACTCCAGGCCTGAAGACATCCGCAGGCCAATTTTGAATCATAGTCATAGCGCCACCTACTGGTAACAGGAAGTTAAAGCCTTTATACTTTGGCTTGTTTCTCTTAGTAGGTAAATCAAATCAATATCAAATTTGTTCCACACAAATACAAGAAGTTCATAATGCCAGATCATGAAGCTTTTGATGTTTCGTCGAACGCCGTTGCCGTGGCGATGCAGTCTTCGCCGTTAACAACGAATGTCATTTTGAGAGGCTACAAATGCTCGAAACATAAGCATACTTGGCAAGCAGATTACAAGGCCGAAATGTAGTTGGAGAATATGATTTTATTGGTTCAGAGTGGCAAATCGGCTCAATAGCGCCCCCTACAAAATTTCAACGAAGCAGCCCTCGCAGTACGTTTCACCTAGATGTATGAAATTTGGTAGGAACATGTATCACATGTGGACTTAAATAAACGTATATTGGGGCCATGCTCTAAACCTGCATGCAGTGTCTGACGGTCACAGAACCGAACGGCAGCATCAACCAGAGTCCTCGCGCCGTCCGACGGTCGCGGACGTTCTCGGCCGCGCAGGCCGGAGTCCCGCCGGCACCCCGACGCGCATATTGCGAGGGCCCGCCCATCGCTGCTCGCAGCTTTAATTATTCTTTTTATTTTATAAGTTTCATGGCAAAAAGGAGGTGCTTGGGATATTGGGAATGTTGTGAAATTTGGCACGCAAGCCAGAATTTGCGAAAATTGCAGTCTGATTGGGGTGTCCAGCTGCGGTATGAAATATTGGCTCGCTAGCGCCCCCTATTGAGTAGCCCCAACATCGGGTTTCACCTAGCTGTATGAAATTTGGTAGGTTTGTGGAACGTGATGAGACGCACAAAAAATCCTCTTGGAAGTTTTCTCTAAACCAAACAGGAAGTCGGCCATTTTTACGTTTATGACGGTTTTTGACCGTTTCAAGGCGTCATACTTTAACGAACTCCTCCCAGAGATTTGACCCGATTGACTTCAGATTCGGCTCGTCTGCTCTTGAGACCTTGGCAGTGAAAAGTTACTCAAAGATCAAAAAGTTATCGAACTATGTGGCCGTGGCGTGGCGTCAAAGAAACACCATTCGCCACGAAACAGGAAGTTGTTGTAACTCGGCCGTACATTGTCTAATCTGCTCCAAATTTCTCATATGTCATAACATCCCGACTCGGAACACATCTATATGATAATTTAGAATCATAGTGATAGCGCCACCTAGTGGCAACCGGAAGTTGTACGCTGTGTACTTTGACATCCTGCTCCTCACAGATTAATCAGATCCCTCTCAAATGTTGTCAGAAAAGCCTTAAGACCTTGATAATGCTTCATTGTGAAGATTGTAAGAAGTTACTGAAGGGCGGCGACGTGGCGGCTCGGCGAATTTCGATCCTTCGCCATGAACGAATAAACTGATGTAACTCGACTCCACATCATCAGATCTTTACCAGATTTCACATGCTTGATTAGACTCCAGGCCTGAAGACATCTGCAGGCCAATTTTGAATCATAGTCATAGCGCCACCTACTGGTAACAGGAAGTTAAAGTCTTTATACTTTGGCTTGTTTCTCTTAGTCGGTAAATCAAATCAATATCAAATTTGTTCCACACATATACAAGAAGTTCGTAATGCCAGATCATGAAGCTTTTGATGTTTCGTCGAACGCCGTTGCCGTGGCGATGCAGTCTTCGCCGTTAACAACGAAGGTCATTTTGAGAGGCTAAAAATGCTCGAAACATAAGCAAACTTGGCAAGTAGATTACAAGGCCGAAATGTAGTTATAGAATATGATTTTATTGGTTCAGAGTGGCAAATCGGCTCAATAGCGCCCCCTACAAAATTTCGACGAAGCAGCCCTCGCAGTATGTTTGACCTAGATGTATGAAGTTTGGTAGGAACATGTATCACACATGGACTTACATAAAAGTCTCTTGGGGCCATGCTCTAAACCCAACCGGAAGTCAGCCATTTTGCATTGTTTATGAATTTCTAGTGTCGTTTCTGTCATTTCCAGGCGCTGCACTTTAACGAACTCCTCCTAGGGAATTAATCAGATCAACTTCAAATTTGGTCGGTACAGTCTAAAGACCTTTGTGATGAAAAGTTACTCAAAGCTAGTTGTTTCGTGAAAAGCTGTTGCCGTGGCGACGGAATTTCGATCCTTCGCCATGAACGAATAAACTGATGTAACTCGACTCCACATCATCAGATCTTTACCAGATTTCACATGTTTGATTAGACTCCAGGCCTGAAGACATCCGCAGGCCAATTTTGAATCATAGTCATAGCGCCACCTACTGGTAACAGGAAGTTAAAGTCTTTATACTTTGGCTTGTTTCTCTTAGTAGGTAAATCAAATCAATATCATATTTGTTCCACACAAATACAAGAAGTTCATAATGCCAGATCATGAAGCCTTTGATGTTTCATAGAACGCCGTTGCCGTGGCAATGCAGTCTTCGCCGTTAACAACGAAGGTCATTTTGAGAGGCTACAAATGCTCGAAACATAAGCATACTTGGCAAGCAGATTACAAACCCAAAATGTAGTTATAGAATATGATTTTATTGGTTCAGAGTGGCAAATCGGCTCAATAGCGCCCCCTACAAAATTTCAACGAAGCAGCCCTCGCAGTACGTTTCACCTAGATGTATGAAATTTGGTAGGAACATGTATCACATGTGGACTTAAATAAAAGTATATTGGGGCCATGCTCTAAACCTGCATGCAGTGTCCGACGGTCACATAACCGAACGGCAGCATCAACCGGAGTCCTCGCGCCGTCCGACGGTCGCGGACGGTCTCGGCCGCGCAGGCCGGAGTCCCGCCGGCACCCCGACGCGCATATTGCGAGGGCCCGCCCATCGCTGCTCGCAGCTTTAATTAGGGCCCGAGCACCGACGTAGTCGGAAGCGGAGGACCTATTGTATTTCTAATGTTTATTAGGGCCCGAGCACCGACGTAGTCGGAAGCGGAGGACCTATTGTATTTCTAATGTTTATTATTCTTCTTATTATTATTTTTAGTGTTTCGTCGCAAAAAGGAGGTGCTTGGGATATTGGGAATGTTGTGAAATTTGGCACGCAAGCCAGAATTTGCGAAAATTGCAGTCTGATTGGGGTGTCCAGCTGCGGTATGAAATATTGGCTCGCTAGCGCCCCCTATTGAGTAGCCCCAACATCAGGTTTCACCCAGCTGTATGAAATTTGGTAGGTATGTGGAACGTGATGAGACGCACAAAAAATCCTCTTGGAAGTTTTCTCTAAACCAAACAGGAAGTCGGCCATTTTTACTTTTATGACGTTTTTTGACCGTTTCAAGGCGTCATACTTTAACCAACTCCTCCCAGAGATTTGACCCCATTGACTTCAGATTCGGCTAGTCTGTTCTTGAGACCTTGGCAGTGAAAAGTTGCTCAAAGATCAAAAAGTTATCGAACTATGTGGCCGTGGCGTGGCGTCAAAAAAACACCATTCGCCACGAAACAGGAAGTTGTTGTAACTCGGCCGTACATTGTCGAATCTGCTCCAAATCTCTCATATGTCATAACATCCTGACCCGGAACACATCTATATGATAATTTAGAATCCTAGTGATAGCGCCACCTAGTGGCAACCGGAAGTTGTACGCTGTGTACTTTGACATCCTGCTCCTCACAGATTAATCAGATCCCTCTCAAATGTTGTCAAACAAGCCTTAAGACCTTGATAATGCTTCATTGTGAAGATTGTAAGACGTTACTGAAGGGCGGCGATGTGGCGGCTCGGCGAATTTCGATCCTTCGCCATGAACGAATAAACTGATGTAACTCGACTCCACATCATCAGATCTTTACCAGATTTCACATGCTTGATCAGACTCCAGGCCTGAAGACATCCGCAGGCCAATTTTGAATCATAGTCATAGCGCCACCTACTGGTAACAGGAAGTTAAAGTCTTTATACTTTGGCTTGTTTCTCTTAGTAGGTAAATCAAATCAATATCAAATTTGTTCCACACAAATACAAGAAGTTCATAATGCCAGATCATGAAGCTTTTGATGTTTCATCGAACGCCGTTGCCGTGGCGATGCAGTCTTCGCCGTTAACAACGAAGGTCATTTTGAGAGGCTACAAATGCTCGAAACATAAGCAAACTTGGCAAGCAGATTACAAGCCCGAAATGTAGTTATAGAATATGATTTTATTGGTTCAGAGTGGCAAATCGGCTCAATAGCGCCCCCTACAAAATTTCAACGAAGCAGCCCTCGCAGTACGTTTCACCTAGATGTATGAAATTAGGTAGGAACATGTATCACATGTGGACTTAAATAAAAGTATATTGGGGCCATGCTGTAAACCTGCATGCGGTGTCTGACGGTCACAGAACTGAACGGCAGCATCAACCAGAGTCCTCGCGCCGTCCGACGGTCGCGGACGTTCTCGGCCGCGCAGGCCGGAGTCCCGCCGGCACCCCGACGCGCATATTGCGAGGGCCCGCCCATCGCTGCTCGCAGCTTTAATTAGGGCCCGAGCACCGACGTAGTCGGAAGCGGAGGACCTATTGTATTTCTAATGTTTATTATTATTCTTTTTATTTTATAAGTTTCATGGCAAAAAGGAGGTGCTTGGGATATTGGGAATGTTGTGAAATTTGGCACGCAAGCCAGAATTTGCGAAAATTGCAGTCTGAGCTGGGTGTCCAGCTGCGGTATGAAATATTGGCTCGCTAGCGCCCCCTATTGAGTAGCCCCAACATCGGGTTTCACCTAGCTGTATGAAATTTGGTAGGTTTGTGGAACGTGATGAGACGCACAAAAAATCCTCTTGGAAGTTTTCTCTAAACCAAACAGGAAGTCGGCCATTTTTACGTTTATGACGTTTTTTGACCGTTTCAAGGCGTCATACTTTAACGAACTCCTCCCAGAGATTTGACCCGATTGACTTCAGATTCGGCTAGTCTGCTCTTGAGACCTTGGCAGTGAAAAGTTACTCAAAGATCAAAAAGTTATCGAACTATGTGGCCGTGGCGTGGCGTCAAAGAAACACCATTCGCCACGAAACAGGAAGTTGTTGTAACTCGGCCGTACATTGTCGAATCTGCTCCAAATCTCTCATATGTCATAACATCCCGACTCGGAACACATCTATATGATAATTTAGAATCATAGTGATAGCGCCACCTAGTGGCAACCGGAAGTTGTACGCTGTGTACTTTGACATCCTGCTCCTCACAGATTAATCAGATCCCTCTCAAATGTTGTCAAACAAGCCTTAAGACCTTGATAATGCTTCATTGTTAAGATTGTAAGACGTTACTGAAGGGCGGCGACGTGGAGGCTCGGCGAATTTCGATCCTTCGCCATGAACGAATAAACTGATGTATCTCGACTCCACATCATCAGATCTTTACCAGATTTCACGTGCTTGATTAGACTCCAGGCCTGAAGACATCTGCAGGCCAATTTTGAATCATAGTCATAGCGCCACCTACTGGTAACAGGAAGTTAAAGTCTTTATACTTTGGCTTGTTTCTCTTAGTAGGTAAATCAAATCAATATCAAATTTGTTCCACACAAATACAAGAAGTTCATAATGCCAGATCATGAAGCTTTTGATGTTTCGTCGAACGCCGTTGCCGTGGCGATGCAGTCTTCGCCCTTAACAACGAAGGTCATTTTGAGAGGCTAAAAATGCTCGAAACATAAGCAAACTTGGCAAGTAGATTACAAGGCCCGAAATGTAGTTATAGAATATGATTTTATTGGTTCAGAGTGGCAAATCGGCTCAATAGCGCCCCCTACATAATTTCGACCAAGCAGCCCTCGCAGTACGTTTGACCTAGATGTATGAAATGTGGTAGGAACATGTATCACATATGGACTTCAATAAAAGTCTCTTGGGGCCATGCTCTAAACCCAACCGGAAGTCAGCCATTTTGCATTTCTTATGAATTTCTAGTGTCGTTTTTGTCATTTCCAGGCGCTGCACTTTAACGAACTCCTCCTAGGGAATTAATCAGATCAACTTCAAATTTGGTCGGTACAGTCTATTGACCTTTGTGATGAAAAGTTACTCAAAGCTTGTTGTTTCGTGAAAAGCTGTTGCCGTGGCGACGCATTCTTCACCATGAAATATTAAGGTGTTTTGAGGGGCTAAACATGCTCAAAACATAAGCAAACTTGCCATACACATTTGAAGCCCAAAATGTAGTTATATAATATGATTTTATTGGTTTAGAGTGGCAAATCGGCTCAATAGCGCCCCCTACAAAATTTCAACGAAGCAGCCCTCGCAGTACGTTTCACCTAGATGTATGAAATTTGGTAGGAACATGTATCACATGTGGACTTAAATAAAAGTATATTGGGGCCATGCTCTAAACCTGCATGCAGTGTCCGACGGTCACAGAACTGAATGGCAGCATCAACCAGAGTCCTCGCGCCGTCCGACGGTCGCGGACGTTCTCGGCCGCGCAGGCCGGAGTCCCGCCGGCACCCCGACGTGCATATTGCGAGGGCCCGCCCATCGCTGCTCGCAGCTTTAATTATTATTATTATTATTACTTCATTATTCTGCCCAAAATAAATCGTGCTTAACGATATTAAACTGCTCTAAAACATGCAGCGATGACCCGACATTAAGTTGTGACTTTCATGAGACTCGCATCTTTTAGTAGAGAACATCCTTTGAATGTTAAATACGGTAATTACAAGTGTCCATGCTTAAATAAAGGGTGAATAACAATAGTGTGATTGTGTTCTTTATAATATGCAGACTTTGATGAACAATAATCCTTCAGGGTGAGTCAGATATCAGTGTCTGATTCTAGAGTTTACTTCCCTGTTGTTTCCTCCTCAGCTCCACATGCTGCGAGTGTCTCCCTCTATGGGTCAGGTGCTGGAGATGAACACGACGCTGCGCCACCTGCTGTTCCTGTTGGAGTACTGCATGGTGACGGGCTACGACTGGTGGGACGTCCTGCTGCATGTGCAGCCCACCATGGTCCACAACCTGGTGGAGAAGCTGCACGAGGAGTACATGAGGCAGAACCAGGCGCTGCAGCAGGTCAGACTGGAGCAGTGACTGCTATTCTATTTAAATACGTCAAACTGGTTTTACATTCACTTCATCATTTCTTATTTAAAGACCCGTCACATGTCAAAGGAACTATTTCTGATTCTGCAAATTCAACTGCTTACGGGCTTAAACTGAGATTCAGCAGTAAACTCCACTTCCCATGATGCCTCAGTGTAGCTGTATGATGTGTGTCTCAGGTTCTGGCCACACGTATCGTGGCAGTGAAGGCGTCTCTCTGTAAACTCTCCACGGCTACAGCGGCTCGAGCCTGCGACTTCCACGCCAAACTTCTGCTGATCGCCATCAGCTCCACTTTAAAGTCTCTGCTGAGGCCGCACGTCCTCAACACACCTGACAAGAGTCCAGGTGACCGACTGACAGAGATCTGTGCCAAGAACATCGACACAGGTGAGATAGCTGAAGGACGGGGGAGCTACTTGAGGGACAGGTGAGACACCTGAGGGACAGGTGAGATAGCTGAAGGACAGGTGGGATACCTGAAGGACAGGTGGGATACCTGAGGGACAGGTGAGATACCTGAGGGACAGGTGAGATAGCTGAAGGACAGGTGGGACACCTGAGGGACAGGTGAGATAGCTGAGGGACAGGTGAGATAGCTGAGGGACAGGTGAGACAGCTGAGGGACAGGTGAGATACATGAGGGACAGGTGAGATAGCTGAGGGACAGGTGGGACACCTGAGGGACAGGTGAGATATCGAGGGACAGGTGAGATAGCTGAGGGACAGGTGAGATAGCTGAGGGACAGGTGAGATAGCTGAAGGACAGGTGGGATACCTGAGGGACAGGTGAGACACCTGAGGGACAGGTGAGATATCGAGGGACAGGTGAGATACCTGAAGGACAGGTGAGATACCTGAGGGACAGGTGAGATAGCTGAGGGACAGGTGAGATAGCTGAGGGACAGGTGAGATAGCTGAGGGACAGGTGGGATAGCTGAGGGACAGGTGGGATACCTGAGGGACAGGTGGGATACCTGAGGGACAGGTGAGATACCTGAGGGACAGGTGAGATAGCTGAGGGACAGGTGAGATAGCTGAGGGACAGGTGAGATAGCTGAGGGACAGGTGAGATACCTGAGGGACAGGTGAGACACCTGAGGGACAGGTGAGATATCGAGGGACAGCTGAGGATGACCACTGATTGATCACTGTCTCCTCAGATATTGATAAGGTGATGATCAATCTGAAGACGGAGGAGTTTGTGTTGGACGGCCCCCCCCTTCAGTCCCTGCAGCAGCTCATCCAATGGGTGGGAGACTTTGTCCTCTACCTGCTGGCTAACCTGCCCAACCAGGTGAGCTAACGAGAACACTGCTAACGACAAGTAATATTCCTTCATCAGGAACTTCAGGTGAGTTATGAAGTTATGAGGAGGATTTTCCCTCCACAATACAAAGTAAAAACAAAATGACCAGGAAGAGACAAAGAGTTATCCATAGAGCATAGAACTGGAAAAGGGAACCATGTAGAACCAAAAACATACCAAGAAACCACAGAGAGGAATATAACTACAGAAACCACAGAGGACTAGAACCACAGAGAGGAATATAACCAAATAAACCACAGAGAGTAATAGAACCAAATAAACCACAGAGAGGAATATAACCAAATAAACCACAGAGAGGACTAGAACTCAAGACACCACAGAGAGGACTAGAACCCAAGAAACTACAGAGAGGACTAGAACCCAAGAAACCACAGAGGACTAGAACCCAAGAAACCACAGAGGACTAGAACCCAAGAAACCACAGAGAGGACTAGAACCCAAGAAACCACAGAGAGGACTAGAACCCAAGACACCACAGACAGGACAAGAAACCACAGAGCGGACTAGAACCACAGAGAGGAATATAACCAAATAAACCACAGAGAGGAATAGAACCAAATAAATCACAGCGAGGAATAGAACCAAATAAACCACAGAGAGGACTAGAACCACAGAAACCACAGAGAGGAATAGAACCAAATAAACCACAGAGAGGAATAGAACCCAAGACACCACAGAGAGGACTAGAACCCAATAAACTACAGAGAGGACTAGAACCCAAGAAACTACAGCGAGGACTAGAACCCAAGAAACCACAGAGAGGACTAGAACCCAAGAAACCACAGAGAGGACTAGAACCCAAGAAACCACAGAGAGGAATAGAACCCAAGACACCACAGAGAGGACTAGAACCCAAGAAACCACAGAGAGGACTAGAACCCAAGAAACCACAGAGAGGACTAGAACCCAAGAAACCACAGAGAGGACTAGAACCCAAGAAACCACAGAGAGGACTAGAACCCAAGAAACCACAGAGGACTAGAACCCAAGAAACCACAGAGAGGACTAGAACCCAAGAAACCACAGAGAGGACTAGAACCCAAGAAACAGAGGACTAGAACCCAAGAAACCACAGAGAGGACTAGAACCCAAGACACCACAGACAGGACAAGAAACCACAGAGCGGACTAGAACCACAGAGAGGAATATAACCAAATAAACCACAGAGAGGAATAGAACCAAATAAATCACAGCGAGGAATAGAACCAAATAAACCACAGAGAGGACTAGAACCACAGAAACCACAGAGAGGACTAGAACCACAGAAACCACAGAGAGGAATAGAACCCAAGACACCACAGAGAGGACTAGAACCCAATAAACTACAGAGAGGACTAGAACCCAAGAAACTACAGCGAGGACTAGAACCCAAGAAACCACAGAGAGGACTAGAACCCAAGAAACCACAGAGGACTAGAACCCAAGACACCACAGAGAGGAATAGAACCCAAGACACCACAGAGAGGACTAGAACCCAAGAAACCACAGAGGACTAGAACCCAAGAAACCACAGAGAGGACTAGAACCCAAGAAACCACAGAGAGGACTAGAACCCAAGAAACAACAGAGGACTAGAACCCAAGAAACCACAGAGAGGCCTAGAACCCAAGCCACCACAGACAGGACAAGAAACCACAGAGGACTAGAACCACAGAGAGGAATAGAACCAAATAAACCACAGAGAGGAATAGAACCAAATAAACCACAGAGGACTAGAACCACAGAAACCACAGAGAGGAATAGAACCAAATATACCACAGAGAGGAATAGAACCCAAGACACCACAGAGAGGACTAGAACCCAAGAAACCACAGACAAGACTAGAACCCAAGAAACCACAGACTATACTAGAACCCAAGAAACCACAGACTATACTAGAACCCAAGAAACCACAGACTATACTAGAACCCAAGAAACCACAGACTATACTAGAACCCAAGAAACTACAGACTATACTAGAACCCAAGGTACCACAGACAAAACTGGAACCCAAGAAACCACAGACAAGACTAGAACCCAAGAAACCACAGACAAGACTAGAACCCAAGAAACCACAGACAAGACTAGAACCCAAGAAACCAGACAAGACTAGAACCCAAGAAACCAGACAAGACTAGAACCCAAGAAACCAGACAAGACTAGAACCCAAGAAACCAGACAAGACTAGAACCCAAGAAACCAGACAAGACTAGAACCCAAGAAACCACAGAGAAGACTGGAACCCAAGAAACCACAGAGAAGACTAGAACCCAAGAAACTAGACTAGAAACCACAGACAAGACTAGAACCCAAGAAACCAGACAAGACTAGAACCCAAGAAACCAGACAAGACTAGAACCCAAGAAACCACAGACTATACTAGAACCCAAGAAACCACAGACTATACTAGAACCCAACAAACCACAGACTATACTAGAACCCAAGGTACCACAGACAAAACTGGAACCCAAGAAACCACAGAGAAGACTGGAACCCAAGAAACCACAGAGAAGACTAGAACCCAAGAAACTAGACTAGAAACCACAGACAAGACTAGAACCCAAGAAACCAGAGAAGACAAGAACCCAAGGTACCACAGACAAAACGGGAACCCAAGAATCCACAGAGAACACTGGAACCCAAGAAAATATATCTGACCTTAATGGACAAAGACCACAAACCTGATCTGTGTTCTCTGGTGTGGTCCTCATAAGAAGAGTAAGACTACAGACCTGATCTGTGTTCTCTACCCCCACAGGGCTCCCTGGTCCGGCCTGGTTTCGGCTTCATGAGAGACGGATCCTCTCTGGGTCTTCTGAGGGAGATGTTGGTGATGATCAGGATCTGGGGTCTTCTGAAACCAGGATGTCTTCCAACGTTTACAGCGACCTCAGACAACCAGGACAGCATGCAGCTGATCTTCAGACTGCTCACCAAGCTGTGGCTCTGCTGTAAGACTTGTTATTGATCACTTAAAGACTCTAGTGATCATGTTACTGATCACTTAGACTCTAGTGATCATGTTATTGATCACTTAAAGACTCTAGTGATCACTTAAAGGCTACTGATCATGTTATTGATCACTTAAAGACTCTAGTGATCATGTTATTGATCACTTAAAGACTCGACTGATCATGTTGTGGATCACTTAGACTCTAGTGATCATGTTATTGATCACTTAAAGACTACTGATCGTGTTATTGATCACTTAAATACTCTACTGATCATGTTATTGATCACTTAAAGACTACTGATCATGTTATTGATCACTTAAAGACTCTACGGTCACATGTTATTGATCAGAACCGATCATTTAAAGACTACTGATCGTGTTATTGATTATGTTATTGATCATGTTATTGATCATTTAAAGACTCTACGGGTCACATGTTATTATGTTACAACATGTTAAGTCACCTTGTTCACTGACTGACTGTTTCTCAGCCCGGGACGACGGACCCCCCCAGGACCCTGATGAGACTCTGATCGATGAGTGCTGCCTGCTGCCCAGTCAGCTGCTGGTTCCCAGTATGGACTGGCTCCCAGTTAATGATGGCGTCATCGTCAAGCTGCAGGGTAAACACCCGCTCAGGCTGCAGTTTGGAAAAGCCTCGTCTCTTCCTGGAGCAGGTTCTACCGCCCCGATGGAGGTCTTCACCAGGTAACACACCTGGACTCTCTGAGGGGCTGCTGGTTCAATACACTGAGATATCACATGTACAAGTAAACAGAACACATCTAGTGTGTGTGTGTGTGTGTGTGTGTGTGTGTGTGTGTGTGTGTGTGTGTGTGTGTGTGTGTGTGTGTGTGTGTGTGTGTGTGTGTGTGTGTGTGTGTGTGTGTGTGTGTGTGTGTGTGTGTGTGTGTGTGTGTGTGTGTGTGTGTGTGTGTGTGTGTGTGTGTGTGTGTGTGTGTGTAGGAGTCTCGGCTCTCAGAAGATGGATAACCTGCGTTGTGTCCATATGGGCGTTTGTCCCACTGAGGAGAGCAAGGCCTGCACCAGGTGAGTCCACAGGAAGTGATGTCATAACACATTCACCTGTTTCACCAGCTTCAGGTGTTCTAGGAAACAGGAGTACCTTTAAAGGAACCTGAACACATCACACACAACATTTACAGCTCTAGATCTGCAGGTCTAGAGCTGTAAATGTTGTGTGATGTGTTCAGGTTCCTTTAAAGGTTAAACATGTTAAATGTCTGTGATGTGTTCAGGTTCCTTTAAAGATTAAACATGTTAAATGTTGTCTGTGATGTGTTCAGGTTCCTTTAACAGTTAAACATGTTAAATGTCTGTGATGTGTTCAGGTTCCTTTAAAGATTAAACATGTTAAATGTTGTCTGTGATGTGTTCAGGTTCCTTTAACAGTTAAACATGTTAAATGTCTGTGATGTGTTCAGGTTCCTTTAAAGGTTAAACATGTTAAATGTCTGTGATGTGTTCAGGTTCCTTTAAAGGTTAAACATGTTAAATGTCTGTGATGTGTTCAGGTTCCTTTAAAGGTTAAACATGTTAAATGTCTGTGTTCAGGTTCCTTTTAAAGGTTAAACATGTTAAATGTCTGATGTGTTCAGGTTCCTTTTAAAGGTTAAACATGTTAAATGTCTGTGATGTGTTCAGGTTCCTTTTAAAGGTTAAACATGTTAAATGTCTGTGATGTGTTCAGGTGCGGCTGCGTGACGATGCTTCGTTCTCCAAACAAGACGAATGCCATGAAGCAGTGGGAGCAGCGCTGGATCAAGAACTGTCTGTGTGGAGGTCTGTGGAGGAGGATTCCTGCAATGCTCACCTGAACCACCAATACCTGAACACATCACCTATCACGTTCCTCTCCAAATTAACCTGTAAATAAAGTTGGTTTTGTATTTGACTTTGTAATAAAACTGTCAAAATAAAAGCTTGTTTTCTTCCTGATGTTTATTTATTGTCTTTTAAACTGGAAAATTCAAAATGATCAATGTTTTCGAGTCAAAGTATTTAAGTTGAATTTCTTTAGAAAATAAATAAATGTTTAAGAATTAAACTTTAAAACATTGAGACACTTTATTGTGAAACTCTTCACGTCATGAAGATGTTCCTGTTACAGACACCATGTTGGTTCTGATGACTGATGTCATAGTTTATTAAGATAACGTTGCGGAGAGGACCAGAGTTCTCTTCTGGATCCTCAGGACTGGATCTGATCTGGACCTGGTTCTAGACCTAGACCTGGTCTGGGTCCATTCATGAAGAGAGAGTTGAGCTTCATGAACAAACACTTTAATAACAGACATTTTTACATATTTAAAATTTGATCTTCCGTGTGTTTGTGTAAAAATACTTCATGAGTCTCAGAGGACGAGAACAGCTTCATCCATTCATAAAGATCAAAGATATATTCTATGTATATTAAGAATATTAAAATCAGATATTAGAGCTGCTTTAAAGGAGAACAAATCCTCACGTCTGTGGCTCGGAACCTGGAGGCACTGATCACCTGCCATACAACACTCACACACACATACACTGACACACGTAATACACACACTCACACACACACATCGTGCAGCAGCAGCAGATCTCCGCCAGCAAACAGAAAGCGGTTCCAGATCCGCGTTATTTCAGGGAGAACGGAGCCTTCATCGGGACCATCGGAACCAGAACCGAGCTGCTGTAACCCGAGACCAGCAGGCAGGTGTGTCCGGTGTCACGGCTCGTTAGCGGGTCCGGTTCTGCTGCTGGAGGACGAAACGTGATCCGAATCAAAACGGATCGATGGTCTGAGGTGAGACCGACCGATTTCTACTGTTTCTACTGAGCGCGTGCGTCTGTGAACATGTTTGAGTGCGTGCGTGTATTACGCGTGTGCGTGTGTGTTCGTTCTGCGGAGCAGCAGATTAACTGAAACTGCATCCGAGCCGTTAGACAATAAATCGGGATTTACCACCGAGCCGGATCATGACTGCAGTCCTTCAGGCTGCAGGGACTGTCTGTCTGTCTGTCCACCTGTCTGTCTGTCTGTGCTCTGATTGGTTGGATATTAATTGGCAGCAGGAGATGAAGCTGAGTTTGATGTTCAGTGAGACACCAATGAGACTCGAGTGAGACACCAATGAGACACCAGTAAGACCTCAATGAGACACCAATGAGACACCAGTGAGACAGACACGAGACACCAGTGAGACATCAATGAGATGCCAGTGAGACATCAATGAGACGCCAGTGAGACATCAACGAGACATCAATGAGACACCAACGAGACACCAGTGAGACAGACACGAGACACCAGTGAGACATCAACGAGACACCAGTGAGACATCAATGAGACATCAATGAGATGCCAGTGAGACATCAACGAGGCATCAATGAGACACCAACGAGACACCAGTGAGACATCAATGAGACACCAATGAGACACCAGTGAGACAGACACGAGACACCAGTGAGACATCAATGAGACATCAACGAGACACCAGTGAGACATCAATGAGACATCAATGACACGCCAGTGAGACATCAACGAGACATCAATGAGACACCAGTGAGACAGACACGAGACACCTGTGAGACATCAATGAGACATCAATGAGACGCCAGTGAGACATCAACGAGACACCAGTGAGACAGAAACGAGACACCAGTGAGACATCAATGAGACGCCAATGAGACACCAGTGAGACACCAGTGAGACAGAAACGAGACAGAAACGAGACACCAATGAGACGCCAACGAGACACCAGTGAGACACCAGTGAGACAGAAATGAGACATCAATGAGATGCCAGTGAGACATCAACGAGACATCAATGAGACACCAACGAGACACCAGTGAGACATCAATGAGACACCAATGAGACACCAGTGAGACAGACACGAGACACCAGTGAGACATCAATGAGACATCAATGAGACGCCAGTGAGACATCAACGAGACATCAATGAGACACCAACGAGACACCAGTGAGACAGACACGAGACACCTGTGAGACATCAATGAGACATCAATGAGACGCCAGTGAGACATCAACGAGACACCAGTAAGACAGAAACGAGACACCAGTGAGACATCAATGAGACGCCAACGAGACACCAGTGAGACACCAATGAGACACCAGTGAGACACCAATGAGACATCAATGAGACGCCAACGAGACACCAGTGAGACACCAGTGAGACAGAAATGAGGCATCAATGAGACACCAACGAGACACCAGTAAGACATCAATGAGACACCGACGAGACATTTGCACAAGTTGATCCTGCAGATTGTCCCTGTGGTCTCTGAATGTTAGTTAGTCCTATATATACATATATACGTATATATACATATATGTATATTTGTATATATACATACACATACAGTGTGTGTGTATGTGTGTGTGTGTGTGTTGCAGCTCCATCAGGATGATGATGAACTCTGAGAAGATGAAGAAGAAACCTCCAAAGGACAGTTTGACTCTGCTGCCATGTTTCTACTTTGTGGAGGTGAGGATGATGATGATGACGATGATGATGGGGCGGGGTTAAAGGAAACGATGGATGTGGACGTGCTGGGGGCGGGGTTAAAGGAAACGATGGATGTGGACGTGCTGGGGGGCGGGGTTAAAGGAAACGATGGATGTGGACGTGCTGGGGGGCGGGGTTAAAGGAAACGATGGATGTGGACGTGCTGGGGGGCGGGGTTAAAGGAAACGATGGATGTGGACGTGCTGGGGGGCGGGGTTAAAGGAAACGATGGATGTGGACGTGCTGGGTGCGGGGTTAAAAGAAACGTTGGATGTGGACGTGCTGGGGGCGGGGTTAAAAGAAACGTTGGATGTGGACGTGCTGGGGGCGGGGTTAAAGGAAACGTTGGATGTGGACGTTCTGGGGGGCGGGGTTAAAAGAAACGTTGGATGTGGACGTTCTGGGGGGCGGGGTTAAAAGAAACGTTGGATGTGGACGTGCTGGGTGCGGGGTTAAAGGAAACGATGGATGTGCACGTGCTGGGGCCGGGTTAAAGGAAACGTTGGATGTGGACGTTCTGGGGGGCGGGGTTAAAAGAAACGTTGGATGTGGACGTTCTGGGGGGCGGGGTTAAAAGAAACGTTGGATGTGGACGTGCTGGGTGCGGGGTTAAAAGAAACGTTGGATGTGGACGTTCTGGGGGGCGGGGTTAAAGGAAACGTTGGATGTGGACGTGCTGGGGGGCGGGGTTAAAGGAAACGATGGATGTGGACGTGCTGGGGGCGGGGTTAAAGGAAACGTTGGATGTGGACGTTCTGGGGGGCGGGGTTAAAAGAAACGTTGGATGTGGACGTTCTGGGGGGCGGGGTTAAAAGAAACGTTGGATGTGGACGTGCTGGGTGCGGGGTTAAAAGAAACGTTGGATGTGGACGTGCTGGGGGCGGGGTTAAAAGAAACGTTGGATGTGGACGTGCTGGGGGCGGGGTTAAAGGAAACGTTGGATGTGGACGTTCTTGGGGGCGGGGTTAAAAGAAACGTTGGATGTGGACGTTCTGGGGGGCGGGGTTAAAAGAAACGTTGGATGTGGACGTGCTGGGTGCGGGGTTAAAAGAAACGTTGGATGTGGACGTGCTGGGGGCGGGGTTAAAAGAAACGTTGGATGTGGACGTGCTGGGGGCGGGGTTAAAGGAAACGATGGATGTGGACGTTCTGGGGTGCGGGGTTAAAGGAAACGTTGGATGTGGATGTACTGGGGTGCGGGGTTAAAAGAAACGATGGATGTGGACGTTCTGGGGGGCGGGGTTAAAGGAAACGATGGATGTGGACGTTCTGGGGGGCGGGGTTAAAGGAAACGATGGATGTGGACGTGCTGGGGTGCGGGGTTAAAAGAAACGTTGGATGTGGACGTTCTGGGGTGCGGGGTTAAAAGAAACGTTGGATGTGGACGTGCTGGGGGGCGGGGTTAAAAGAAACGTTGGATGTGGACATTCTGGGGTGCGGGGTTAAAAGAAACGTTGGATGTGGGCGTGCTGGGGGGCGGGGTTTAAGGAAACGATGGATGTGGGCGTTCTGGGGGGCGGGGTTAAAGGAAACGATGGATGTGGGCGTTCTGGGGGGCGGGGTTAAAGGAAACGATGGATGTGGGCGTTCTGGGGGGCGGGGTTAAAGGAAACGATGGATGTGGGCGTTCTGGGGGGCGGGGTTTAAGGAAACAATGGATGTGGGCGTTCTGGGGGGCGGGGTTAAAGGAAACGATGGATGTGGACGTGCTGGGTGCGGGGTTAAAAGAAACGTTGGATGTGGGCGTTCTGGGGGGCGGGGTTTAAGGAAACGATGGATGTGGGCGTTCTGGGGGGCGGGGTTAAAGGAAACGATGGATGTGGGCAAGGGTAAAGGTCTGAATGTTTGATGTGGTTGCAGCTACCCATCGTGGCTTCTTCTATGGTGTCCCTGTACTTCCTGGAGCTCACCGATGTGGTCCAGCCGGCTCAGGTTGGGTTCCGCTGCCACGACAGAGACCTCAGCATGCCGTACGTGGACGGTGGAGACGAGCTGATCCCTCTGCTGATGCTGCTCAGCCTCGCCTTTGCCGGACCGGCTGCCTCGGTAACACACACACACACACACACACATCCAGTGTGAAGATAAGACTGAAACCAAAACCTGACCTAGGACCTGATCCACATGGTATCTGGTCTCATCAGGTATTTTATGGTCCTGTTGTGTTTTGGTGGGTCTCAGGTCTCAGAATGTGTCCTGGACCTGAAGCCAGAGCTCAGGGTGTGTTTGTTTTGTGCATCAGATCGTGCTGGTTGAAGGTACTGAGGGTGTGTTTGTTTTGTGCATCAGATCGTGCTGGTTGAAGGTACTGAGGGTGTTTGTTTTGTTCATCAGATCATGCTGGTTGAAGGTCTGATCTACTGTCTACAGTCCAGACTGAAGCTCCGTCGACCTGAAGGAAGCATCAACGCAGGAGGCTGCAACTTCAACTCCTTCCTGAGGAGGACGGTGCGCTTCGTAGGTACGACGCTGACTACAACCACGAATACACCTTCAGCTACACCTGCAGTCCTCACACCTGTCTGTCTCTCTGCAGGTGTGCATGTGTTTGGTCTGTGTGCGACGGCTCTGGTCACTGACATCATCCAGCTGTCGACAGGTTACCACGCTCCGTTCTTCCTCACCGTCTGTAAACCAAACTACACTCATGTGGGCGTGTCCTGTGACAGAAACGCTTACATCACTAAAGACATCTGCTCGGGTCACGACCAGCACGCCATCATGGTCGCCAGGTGAGTTACCTGTTCAGGTCGCGTTCAGTGATTAACGTGATGTTGATTCAACGTTCCGCTCCTTCTGTTGTTTTCACAGGAAAACGTTCCCTTCCCAGCATGCAACTCTCTCTGCCTTTGCTGCTGTTTACGTTTCTGTGAGTATGACTCATCTTTGTTCAAACCAGCACAACTTTATTTAAAATGATGCGAAGAGATGAACACAAAGAAGCTACATCTATATATCTTAGGGCTGGGCAAGTTAATTAATTAACGCCGGCAATTATTTTATCGCGCATTAACGCAGTTTTTAAATTATTATTAAGCGGACATTGTTAACACAAGAACCGGGCAGCGAGCGGTGAACAGCTGTGTTTGTGTGTGTGCCACTTTGTTTGTAATATGTATAATAAGCATCATTTAGTATCACTACTGAGAATTTAACAAACATAAAAATATGACGTAGATAGGTTTGCAGTTTTCAAGAAGTATATTTAATCTCTTACACACATGAAAATAAAGTTGTGAACACCGGCTGAATATCTATGATCAGAATCATTATAACTGTGTTATAACTGCTGCTGTGTGAAGAGAATACTGCTGCTTACAACAACCTGATGTGTTTAAAGTGTTTACACACAATGTTATTGCACTAAAAGTGCACAATACACTACTTTTGAATTCATAATTGAATTTTGCGCATAACAGAAAATCATGCAATTAATCACGATTAAAAAATGTAATCGTTGCCCAGCACTAATGTATATATATTTATACATACATTTATGATTCTTGTGTTTCAGATGTATTTTAACTCGACCATCTCTGACAGCACCAAGCTGCTGAAGCCTGTCTTAGTGTTTGCGTTCTCCATAGCGGCGGCGCTGACGGGTCTGACTCAGATCACTCAGCATCGCAGTCATCCCATAGACGTCTATGTGGGCTTCCTCATCGGAGCCTTCGTTGCCACTTACCTGGTGAGACGTCATGAAAAGAAACATGTTTAAACACTAACCAGGTGAGACCAGGTGAGACCAGGTGAGACGTCACCTTTAAACACTCAAGGAGGAAACAGTCCAGCTGTGTGTTTCTGTTGCCATGATGACTGCTTCAGGATAAAACTAAAAGTGTGAACTCTTCATCATGTTTCAGATACTGAATACTAATAATGACAACAATAACGATAATGATAATAACAATAATCATAACGATAACGATAATGACAATAACAATAACAATAACAATAATCATAACGATAATAACGATAATGACAATAATTATAACGATAACGATAACGATAATAACGATGACGATAATGATAACGATAATGATAATGCTAAAAACGATAATGATAATGTAACAATAATGATAATAACGATAATGATAACAACGATAATGATAATAACGCTAACGATAATGATAACGCTAACGTTAACGATCATGATAACGATAATGATAATAACGATAACGATGATAATAACGATAACGATAATGATAATGACAATAACGATAATGATAACGATCATGATAATAACGATAACGATAATGATAATAACGATAATGATAACAATAACGATAATGATAATGATAACGATAATAACGATAATGATCATGATAATAACGATAACGATAACGATAATGATAACGATAATGATAAAAACGATAATGATAATGTAACAATAATGATAATAACGATAATGATAACAACGATAACGATAATGATAACGCTAACGTTAACGATCATGATAATGATAATAACGATAACGATGATAATAACGATAATGATAATGACAATAACGATAATGATAACAATCATGATAATAACGATAACGATAATGATAATAACGATAATGATAACGATAACGATAATAACGATAACGATAATAACGATAACGATAATGATCATGATCATGATAATAACGATAAAGATAACGATAACAATAACGATAACGATAATAACAATAACGATAATGATAATGATAACGATAATAACGATAACGATAATGATCATGATAATAACGATAAAGGTAATGATAACGATAATGATAATGATAACGATAATAACGATAACGATAACGATAATAACGATAATAACGATAACGATAATAACGATAATAACGATAATAACGATAACGATAATGATAATAATGATACCGATAAGGATAACGACAATGATAATAACGATAATGATAATAACGATAACGATAACGATAACGCTAACGATAATGATCATGATAATAACGATAACGATAATGATCATGATAATAATGATAAAGATAACGATAACGATAATAACGATAACAATGATAATAACGATAACGATAATGATAATGACGATAATGATAATGATAACGATAACGATCATGATAATAACGATAACGATAATGATAATGATAATAACGATAATGATAATGATAACGATAATGATAATGATAATAACGATAACGATAATGATAATAACGATAACGATAATGATAATAATGATACCGATAAGGATAAGGATAACGATGATAACGATAATAATGATAACGATAATACCGATAACGATAACGATAATAATGATAACGATAATGATAATGATAATGATAATGATAATAATGATAACGATAATGATAATAATGATACCGATAAGGATAAGGATAAGGATAAGGATAAGGATAAGGATAAGGATAACGATAACGATAATGATAATAACAATACCGATAACGATAATGATAATAACGATAACGATAATGATAATGATAATGATAATAATGATAACGATAATGATAATAATGATCCCGATAAGGATAAGGATAACGATAATGATAATAATGATAGCGATAACGATAATGATAATAATGATAACGACAATGATAATAACGATAATGATAATGACAATGATAACGATAATGATAACAATAACAATTAAAGCTGCAAGCAGCGATGTACGGGCCCTCGCACCTTCCCGCGTCTTGGGGGTACTGGCGGGACACCGGCAGAAGCGGCCATAAATATCTGCGACCATCAGACAGCGTGCCCACAAGTTAGACGTATTTTTAAAGCTTGGACTGTGTGACGCTGGAAATTATGTAGTGCAAATAGTCCACTAGTTCCTGTATCCACTGTGTGGCGCTAGAGAACACGCGCAAACATGCATTATGTTGCTCTACATCAAGTATGGACCACATCATGTAAATGTCATGTAAATCAGATTCAGTTTGTCTCATAACGCTGTCTTCCTGTTGTCAGGAGGTGGCGCTATGACTTTGAGTGAAAATTGGCTTGTATACATCCTCAGGCCATGACTGTTATCAAGTATGGCAAGTTTGGGACATATTTGAGCAAGTCCAGTGGAGTTACATCAGCTTGTTGTTTACGGCGAATCACGTAAAATCGCCGCCACGCCACGGCTACGCCATTCCATCAAACGTAAAGCTTTGAGTAACTTTTAATTGCAAAGGTCTTTAGATTATACTGACCAAATTTGAAAAGGATCTGACAAAGCCTCTAGGAGGAGTTCGTTAAAGTATAGCGACTAGAAATCATGGGAAAATTCACACAAAAACCAAAATGACTAACCTCCCGTTAAATTTAGAGCATGGTCCCAAGAGACTTTTTTTTAAGTTGCCACGGAATACATGTGTCTACCAAATTTCATACATGTAGGTCAAATGTAGCGCTGGGGCTGCGTTTTTTAAATTTTGTAGGGGGCACTATCGACGCAATTTGAAAGGGTCAAGCCAAAAAGCCATATGAAATATCACCATGACACCTGTGCACCTGTGCAAAGTTCCAAGGTTTGTTGAGCATCCTAAGCCACAGAAAAATAAGCTTGATTTTTCATGGCGGATGACCCATTGCCACGGCAACAGTATTTAACGACAACTCACAATATTCCTGATGAAGCATCATCATTGTCTTGCGGCTTAGCTTACCAAATTTGAGCCTGATCTGGGTAACTTCGTAGTCAGAGTACATCAAAGTATAAGACTTGTAATTTCCTTTTGCCAGTAGGTGGCGCTATGACTTTGTGAAAATGTTGGCATGGAAATGTGCTCAGGCCTGGACCAGCATCATGCATAACAGGTTTGGGGCAGATTGAATAAAGTACCTTGGAGTTACAACAACTTCCTCTTTCATGGCGAACGGCACAAAATGTGCGTGACATGGGCACCTCATAAAACGAAGATCGTTCAATGTCAGTAGACCATTTTAGTAACTTTTCATCATTAATGTCTTTAGATCATCTTGACCAAATTTGAAGTTGATCGTATAAATTCTGTGGGAGGAGTTCGTTAAAGTACAATCCCTGAAAACGATGAAAAATGCCTAAAATTGCAAAGAAATGGGAGTATTACTGCATCGCCCCCTAGTGGTTGTATGGAATGAAAATTTGAGGGTATGTTACAGGACACAATGTGAACATATGCGACAGATGTCGTGAGGATAGGCTACATGGTTTTGAAGTTATATATATTGCTGCAGAAGGCAACGCCCCTATGAAATTCATTGGTCCATATATTCTTAATGCAATAAGATATCAACAAGTTTTTCATACGTTTTGATGATATAAATCCAATAATGATTCACATCAAATTTCGTACCAATCAGAGCCAGGGACTAGGAGATGTGAATTTCTTTTTTTTTTTACAGAATTCAAAATGGCGGAAGATTTTGGCAGGCGGAGCTTAGGGTCCGAAGAGGATTTTTTGTAGAACTCATTCAGTTGCTCATGTCCGTAACATTTTAAGTCATTTGGACATACAGGCTGTCGGGGCTTGCCTTTCTAACTTCTAGGGGGCGCTAGCGAGCAATTTTGTCATGCTCGACCATGGGCCCTATAAAATATTACATTACATTACAGTCATTACAGAAAATATCGAATTTTCCCGCAGTCCTGATATGTTTGCCAAATATGGGGATGTTGGGGACATGATAAAGCCCCCAAAAAGGCGTTTCATTCGAGAGAATAATAATAATAAGAATAATTCCTACAGTTTCAATAGGGACCTCGCGGCCCGAAGTCGGTGCTCGGGCCCTATAAATGATAATGATAATAGTGATCATTAAAAGATTTTCAGTCAACATTTAAAGATGATTTTCTTCTTCAGGCATTTCACGCTGTGGCCAACTTCAAGTCCTCTGATGACATCACTCTGACCCCACCTCCCCCGCGGCCGAAGGAGGACCCTCTGCGAGCGCTGACTGAGCGAGGACACGAGTCCGTCTACAACAAGGGCCCCGCCTCTGCCTCGGAGAGCAACGACGAGATAGCGACAGCTCCGGCCCCCATGGACCGGCTGGAGGGCCTGGGGCCCCTGCAGAGGGAGAAGTCCTCCATGGGTAGCTTGAAGAGGGCCAGCGTGGACGTGGAGCTGCTGGCTCCTCGCAGTCCAATGGGAAAGGAGACCATGCTGACCTTCAGCAACACGCTGCCGAGGGCTAGCATGAATGTTAATGGGGTGCTGGGGGCTAACTCGGGACCAGAGGAACAGGTACAGCCGGTGCAGCCGGTCCAGCCGGTGCAGCGGCGTCTGAAGGCCGTGCAGGTTCCCATGGACCCGATGCGCTCGCAGCAGCTGGTGACGGAGTGGAAGCAGAAGTCGATGGAGATGAGAGGTCTGAGCATCCGGGACGAGACGGAGCACGAGTTCAGCGAGGATGGATCCGAGGTGGGCTCTGTGGGGACAGATGACGGGGGATCTCAGGTCCCCATATACCAGACCGCAGTGCATTCTGGGAGGGCAGCCTCTAGTCGTAACCCCACTCCGCCTCCAGGGGGTGCCAAAGCTGTGGCGACTCCCAGACCGCCGCAGATTCCTGAAGCTGGACCCCCACCGGTGTCCCCAAAGAGCGCCCTGACCCGGGCTAAGTGGCTTGCCATCAGAGAGAAGGCCAGCGGGGAGGGTTCAGGCCGTGGCTCCTCAAACCAGCCCCGACTCATGCAGGTCATTGCCATGTCGAAGCAGCAGGGCCTCCTCCCCTCCTCCTCGGGGGAGAAATCCTCTGAGACCACCTCCACCTGTTCTGGCACCTCCTCCACCACAGACTCTCCGCACTACCGCCCCCCCTCTGAGCAGCAGCGGGAGGGCTCGGGTATCATTACTGTGGATGCCCACGCCCCCCACCATCCTGTCGTTCAAGCCCAACCCCTTCTTCAAGCCCCGCCCCTCGCAGGTAACGGTAACCTGTGGGAGTGGGGGGGGGCGTCCAATGGGGGCGACCCTCGAGACACATATGACCTCAACAGCCTGAACCGAGGAGACTCTGCCGCCCACGGCAGCAGTTTTCGGCCCCACCGATCCGCCTCGCCGTGCACCACAGTCGGCCACGATCCGACCTCAGCTCACCCACAGATGGAGACGGCAGCAGACGCTCAGCGCAGGGAGATGGCCATGAGACGCAAAACAGCGCTAGTTCTGTTGGATCGAGAGATTCGTAACCAGACTGAACAGGAGAACTATTATAAGAGTTTGCAGGGACGAAGGTTCAAGGATTAGTCTCTTACGTTTTAAAAATAAAAAGCCTTATTTTGAAACTGGTCACCAACAGCACAGACCCTGGACAGCAGTTTAGACCGTGTTGCTATGCATTTCTTGGGCTTCATGTGATGGAAGGTTTTAGCTGTAAGAGATGAAAGTTTCCATCCAGAAGGGTCAGGTTTGATGCTCGGTGGCTCAACCCTCTGGACAGTCTTCTCTCGACATAAAAAACGTATTTAATGTGTTAACACTCCTGCAGTATCAGCCTTTACTTGTCCAGTAGTTATTTTTGAATAATTATTCAAAATGTTAAGCCTTTCACGGAACCCACTTTACAAACAAAAATCCAGCAAACCTACATGAATAATGATGCTGTTGGGTGGAAGTGATGTGAGAACCCTGGCAGTCGAGTTCTGGTCTTATTGAAGTCTGGATTCTGTTTCAGTTATGGAAGTGTAATGGATGGATGAAGGTCTTTATGTAATAGATGGAGGAGGTGTAATGGATGGATGAAGGTCTTTATGTAATAGATGGAGGAAGTGTAATGGATGGATGAAGGTCTTTATGTAATAGATGGAGGAAGTGTAATGGACGGATGAAGGTCTTTATGTAATGGAGGAAGTGTAATGGATGGATGAAGGTCTTTATGTAATAGATGGAGGAGGTGTAATGGACGGATGAAGGTCTTTATGTAATAGATGGAGGAAGTGTAATGGACAGATGAAGGTCTTTATGTAATAGATGGAGGAAGTGTAATGGACGGATGAAGGTCTTTATGTAATAGATGGAGGTGTAATGGATGGATGAAGGTCTTTATGTAATAGATGGAGGAAGTGTAATGGACAGATGAAGGTCTTTATGTAATAGATGGAGGAAGTGTAATGGACGGATGAAGGTCTTTATGTAATAGATGGAGGAGGTGTAATGGATGGATGAAGGTCTTTATGTAATAGATGGAGGAAGTGTAATGGACAGATGAAGGTCTTTATGTAATAGATGGAGGAGGTGTAATGGATGGATGAAGGTCTTTATGTAATAGATGGAGGAAGTGTAATGGACAGATGAAGGTCTTTATGTAATAGATGAAGGAAGTGTAATGGATGGATGAAGGTCTTTATGTAATAGATGGAGGAAGTGTAATGGACAGATGAAGGTCTTTATGTAATAGATGGAGGAAGTGTAATGGCTGGATGAAGGTCTTTATGTAATAGATGGAGGAAGTGTAATGGATGGATGAAGGTCTTTATGTAATAGATGGAGGAAGTGTAATGGACAGATGAAGGTCTTTATGTAATAGATGGAGGAAGTGTAATGGCTGGATGAAGGTCTTTATGTAATAGATGGAGGAGGTGTAATGGATGGATGAAGGTCTTTATGTAATAGATAGAGGAGGTGTAATGGACGGATGAAGGTCTTTATGTAATAGATGGAGGAGGTGTAATGGACGGATGAAGGTCTTTATGTAATAGATGGAGGAAGTGTAATGGCTGGATGAAGGTCTTTATGTAATAGATGGAGGAAGTGTAATGGATGGATGAAGGTCTTTATGTAACAGATGGAGGAGGTGTAATGGACGGATGAAGGTCTTTATGTAATGGAGGAAGTGTAATGGACAGATGAAGGTCTTTATGTAATAGATGGAGGAAGTGTAATGGACAGATGAAGGTCTTTATGTAATAGATGGAGGAAGTGTAATGGATGGATGAAGGTCTTTAGGTAATAGATGGAGGAGGTGTAATGGACAGATGAAGGTCTTTATGTAATAGATGGAGGAAGTGTAATGGATGGATGAAGGTCTTTAGGTAATAGATGGAGGAGGTGTAATGGATGGATGAAGGTCTTTATGTAATAGATGGAGGAAGTGTAATGGATGGATGAAGGTCTTTATGTAATGGAGGAAGTGTAATGGCTGGATGAAGGTCTTTATGTAATAGATGGAGGAGGTGTAATGGATGGATGAAGGTCTTTATGTAATAGATAGAGGAGGTGTAATGGACGGATGAAGGTCTTTATGTAATAGATGGAGGAAGTGTAATGGACAGATGAAGGTCTTTATGTAATAGATGAAGGAAGTGTAATGGATGGATGAAGGTCTTTATGTAATAGATGGAGGAAGTGTAATGGACAGATGAAGGTCTTTATGTAATAGATGGAGGAAGTGTAATGGCTGGATGAAGGTCTTTATGTAATAGATGGAGGAAGTGTAATGGATGGATGAAGGTCTTTATGTAATAGATGGAGGAAGTGTAATGGACAGATGAAGGTCTTTATGTAATAGATGGAGGAAGTGTAATGGCTGGATGAAGGTCTTTATGTAATAGATGGAGGAGGTGTAATGGATGGATGAAGGTCTTTATGTAATAGATAGAGGAGGTGTAATGGACGGATGAAGGTCTTTATGTAATAGATGGAGGAGGTGTAATGGACGGATGAAGGTCTTTATGTAATAGATGGAGGAAGTGTAATGGCTGGATGAAGGTCTTTATGTAATAGATGGAGGAAGTGTAATGGATGGATGAAGGTCTTTATGTAACAGATGGAGGAGGTGTAATGGACGGATGAAGGTCTTTATGTAATGGAGGAAGTGTAATGGACAGATGAAGGTCTTTATGTAATAGATGGAGGAAGTGTAATGGATGGATGAAGGTCTTTAGGTAATAGATGGAGGAGGTGTAATGGATGGATGAAGGTCTTTATGTAATAGATGGAGGAAGTGTAATGGATGGATGAAGGTCTTTATGTAATGGAGGAAGTGTAATGGATGGATGAAGGTCTTTATGTAATAGATGGAGGAGGTGTAATGGACAGATGAAGGTCTTTATGTAATAGATGGAGGAAGTGTAATGGACAGATGAAGGTCTTTATGTAATAGATGGAGGAAGTGTAATGGCTGGATGAAGGTCTTTATGTAATAGATAGAGGAGGTGTAATGGACGGATGAAGGTCTTTATGTAATAGATGGAGGAGGTGTAATGGACGGATGAAGGTCTTTATGTAATAGATGGAGGAAGTGTAATGGCTGGATGAAGGTCTTTATGTAATAGATGGAGGAAGTGTAATGGATGGATGAAGGTCTTTATGTAACAGATGGAGGAGGTGTAATGGACGGATGAAGGTCTTTATGTAATGGAGGAAGTGTAATGGACAGATGAAGGTCTTTATGTAATAGATGGAGGAAGTGTAATGGACAGATGAAGGTCTTTATGTAATAGATGGAGGAAGTGTAATGGATGGATGAAGGTCTTTAGGTAATAGATGGAGGAGGTGTAATGGACAGATGAAGGTCTTTATGTAATAGATGGAGGAAGTGTAATGGATGGATGAAGGTCTTTAGGTAATAGATGGAGGAGGTGTAATGGATGGATGAAGGTCTTTATGTAATAGATGGAGGAAGTGTAATGGATGGATGAAGGTCTTTATGTAATGGAGGAAGTGTAATGGCTGGATGAAGGTCTTTATGTAATAGATGGAGGAGGTGTAATGGATGGATGAAGGTCTTTATGTAATAGATAGAGGAGGTGTAATGGACGGATGAAGGTCTTTATGTAATAGATGGAGGAAGTGTAATGGACAGATGAAGGTCTTTATGTAATAGATGAAGGAAGTGTAATGGATGGATGAAGGTCTTTATGTAATAGATGGAGGAAGTGTAATGGACAGATGAAGGTCTTTATGTAATAGATGGAGGAAGTGTAATGGCTGGATGAAGGTCTTTATGTAATAGATGGAGGAAGTGTAATGGATGGATGAAGGTCTTTATGTAATAGATGGAGGAAGTGTAATGGACAGATGAAGGTCTTTATGTAATAGATGGAGGAAGTGTAATGGCTGGATGAAGGTCTTTATGTAATAGATGGAGGAGGTGTAATGGATGGATGAAGGTCTTTATGTAATAGATAGAGGAGGTGTAATGGACGGATGAAGGTCTTTATGTAATAGATGGAGGAGGTGTAATGGACGGATGAAGGTCTTTATGTAATAGATGGAGGAAGTGTAATGGCTGGATGAAGGTCTTTATGTAATAGATGGAGGAAGTGTAATGGATGGATGAAGGTCTTTATGTAACAGATGGAGGAGGTGTAATGGACGGATGAAGGTCTTTATGTAATGGAGGAAGTGTAATGGACAGATGAAGGTCTTTATGTAATAGATGGAGGAAGTGTAATGGACAGATGAAGGTCTTTATGTAATAGATGGAGGAAGTGTAATGGATGGATGAAGGTCTTTAGGTAATAGATGGAGGAAGTGTAATGGATGGATGAAGGTCTTTATGTAATGGAGGAAGTGTAATGGATGGATGAAGGTCTTTATGTAATAGATGGAGGAGGTGTAATGGACAGATGAAGGTCTTTATGTAATAGATGGAGGAAGTGTAATGGACAGATGAAGGTCTTTATGTAATAGATGGAGGAAGTGTAATGGCTGGATGAAGGTCTTTATGTAATAGATAGAGGAGGTGTAATGGACGGATGAAGGTCTTTATGTAATAGATGGAGGAGGTGTAATGGACGGATGAAGGTCTTTATGTAATAGATGGAGGAAGTGTAATGGCTGGATGAAGGTCTTTATGTAATAGATGGAGGAAGTGTAATGGATGGATGAAGGTCTTTATGTAACAGATGGAGGAGGTGTAATGGACGGATGAAGGTCTTTATGTAATGGAGGAAGTGTAATGGACAGATGAAGGTCTTTATGTAATAGATGGAGGAAGTGTAATGGACAGATGAAGGTCTTTATGTAATAGATGGAGGAAGTGTAATGGATGGATGAAGGTCTTTAGGTAATAGATGGAGGAGGTGTAATGGACAGATGAAGGTCTTTATGTAATAGATGGAGGAAGTGTAATGGATGGATGAAGGTCTTTAGGTAATAGATGGAGGAGGTGTAATGGATGGATGAAGGTCTTTATGTAATAGATGGAGGAAGTGTAATGGATGGATGAAGGTCTTTATGTAATGGAGGAAGTGTAATGGCTGGATGAAGGTCTTTATGTAATAGATGGAGGAGGTGTAATGGATGGATGAAGGTCTTTATGTAATAGATAGAGGAGGTGTAATGGACGGATGAAGGTCTTTATGTAATAGATGGAGGAAGTGTAATGGACAGATGAAGGTCTTTATGTAATAGATGAAGGAAGTGTAATGGATGGATGAAGGTCTTTATGTAATAGATGGAGGAAGTGTAATGGACAGATGAAGGTCTTTATGTAATAGATGGAGGAAGTGTAATGGCTGGATGAAGGTCTTTATGTAATAGATGGAGGAAGTGTAATGGATGGATGAAGGTCTTTATGTAATAGATGGAGGAAGTGTAATGGACAGATGAAGGTCTTTATGTAATAGATGGAGGAAGTGTAATGGCTGGATGAAGGTCTTTATGTAATAGATGGAGGAGGTGTAATGGATGGATGAAGGTCTTTATGTAATAGATAGAGGAGGTGTAATGGACGGATGAAGGTCTTTATGTAATAGATGGAGGAGGTGTAATGGACGGATGAAGGTCTTTATGTAATAGATGGAGGAAGTGTAATGGCTGGATGAAGGTCTTTATGTAATAGATGGAGGAAGTGTAATGGATGGATGAAGGTCTTTATGTAACAGATGGAGGAGGTGTAATGGACGGATGAAGGTCTTTATGTAATGGAGGAAGTGTAATGGACAGATGAAGGTCTTTATGTAATAGATGGAGGAAGTGTAATGGACAGATGAAGGTCTTTATGTAATAGATGGAGGAAGTGTAATGGATGGATGAAGGTCTTTAGGTAATAGATGGAGGAGGTGTAATGGATGGATGAAGGTCTTTATGTAATAGATGGAGGAAGTGTAATGGATGGATGAAGGTCTTTATGTAATGGAGGAAGTGTAATGGATGGATGAAGGTCTTTATGTAATAGATGGAGGAGGTGTAATGGACAGATGAAGGTCTTTATGTAATGGAGGAGGTGTAATGGATGGATGAAGGTCTTTGTAACGGACGGAGGAGGTGTAATGGATGGATGAAGGTCTTTATGTAATAGATGGAGGAGGTGTAATGGATGGATGAAGGTCTTTATGTAATAGATGGAGGAGGTGTAATGGATGGATGAAGGTCTTTATGTAATAGATGGAGGAGGTGTAATGGATGGATGAAGGTCTTTATGTAATAGAGGAAGTGTAATGGATGGATGAAGGTCTTTATGTAATAGAGGAGGTGTAATGGATGGATGAAGGTCTTTATGTAATAGATGGAGGAGGTGTAATGGATGGATGAAGGTCTTTATGTAATGGAGGAAGTGTAATGGATGGATGAAGGTCTTTATGTAATAGAGGAGGTGTAATGGATGGATGAAGGTCTTTATGTAATAGATGGAGGAAGTGTAATGGATGGATGAAGGTCTTTATGTAATAGAGGAAGTGTAATGGATGGATGAAGGTCTTTATGTAATAGATGGAGGAAGTGTAATGGACGGATGAAGGTCTTTATGTAATAGATGGAGGTGTAATGGATGGATGAAGGTCTTTATGTAATAGATGGAGGTGTAATGGATGGATGAAGGTCTTTATGTAATAGATGGAGGAAGTGTAATGGACGGATGAAGGTCTTTATGTAATAGATGGAGGAAGTGTAATGGACGGATGAAGGTCTTTATGTAATAGATGGAGGTGTAATGGACGGATGAAGGTCTTTTTGTAATAGATGGAGGAGGTGTAATGGATGGATGAAGGTCTTTATGTAATAGATGGAGGAAGTGTAATGGACAGATGAAGGTCTTTATGTAATAGATGGAGGAGGTGTAATGGATGGATGAAGGTCTTTATGTAATAGATGGAGGAAGTGTAATGGATAGATGAAGGTCTTTATGTAATAGATGGAGGAAGTGTAATGGACGGATGAAGGTCTTTATGTAATAGATGGAGGAAGTGTAATGGACAGATGAAGGTCTTTATGTAATAGATGGAGGAAGTGTAATGGATGGATGAAGGTCTTTATGTAATAGATGGAGGAGGTGTAATGGATGGATGAAGGTCTTTATGTAATAGATGGAGGAAGTGTAATGGATGGATGAAGGTCTTTATGTAATAGATGGAGGAAGTGTAATGGACAGATGAAGGTCTTTATGTAATAGATGGAGGAAGTGTAATGGCTGGATGACGGTCTTTATGTAATAGATGGAGGAAGTGTAATGGATGGATGAAGGTCTTTATGTAATAGATGGAGGAAGTGTAATGGACAGATGAAGGTCTTTATGTAATAGATGGAGGAAGTGTAATGGCTGGATGAAGGTCTTTATGTAATAGATGGAGGAGGTGTAATGGATGGATGAAGGTCTTTATGTAATAGATAGAGGAGGTGTAATGGACGGATGAAGGTCTTTATGTAATAGATGGAGGAGGTGTAATGGACGGATGAAGGTCTTTATGTAATAGATGGAGGAAGTGTAATGGATGGATGAAGGTCTTTATGTAATAGATGGAGGAAGTGTAATGGATGGATGAAGGTCTTTATGTAACAGATGGAGGAGGTGTAATGGACGGATGAAGGTCTTTATGTAATGGAGGGAGTGTAATGGACAGATGAAGGTCTTTATGTAATAGATGGAGGAAGTGTAATGGACAGATGAAGGTCTTTATGTAATAGATGGAGGAAGTGTAATGGATGGATGAAGGTCTTTATGTAATAGATGGAGGAGGTGTAATGGACAGATGAAGGTCTTTATGTAATGGAGGAGGTGTAATGGATGGATGAAGGTCTTTATGTAATAGATGGAGGAGGTGTAATGGATGGATGAAGGTCTTTATGTAATAGAGGAAGTGTAATGGATGGATGAAGGTCTTTATGTAATAGATGGAGGAGGTGTAATGGATGGATGAAGGTCTTTATGTAATAGAGGAAGTGTAATGGCTGGATGAAGGTCTTTATGTAATAGATGGAGGAAGTGTAATGGATGGATGAAGGTCTTTATGTAATAGAGGAGGTGTAATGGATGGATGAAGGTCTTTATGTAATAGATGGAGGAAGTGTAATGGATGGATGAAGGTCTTTATGTAATAGAGGAAGTGTAATGGATGGATGAAGGTCTTTATGTAATAGATGGAGGAAGTGTAATGGACGGATGAAGGTCTTTATGTAATAGATGGAGGAGGTGTAATGGACAGATGAAGGTCTTTATGTAATAGATGGAGGAAGTGTAATGGACGGATGAAGGTCTTTATGTAATAGATGGAGGTGTAATGGATGGATGAAGGTCTTTATGTAATAGATGGAGGAAGTGTAATGGACAGATGAAGGTCTTTATGTAATAGATGGAGGAAGTATAATGGACGGATGAAGGTCTTTATGTAATAGATGGAGGAAGTGTAATGGACGGATGAAGGTCTTCATGTAATAGATGGAGGTGTAATGGATGGTTGAAGGTCTTTATGTAATAGATGGAGGAAGTGTAATGGACAGATGAAGGTCTTTATGTAATAGATGGAGGAAGTGTAATGGACGGATGAAGGTCTTTTTGTAATAGATGGAGGAGGTGTAATGGATGGATGAAGGTCTTTATGTAATAGATGGAGGAAGTGTAATGGACAGATGAAGGTCTTTATGTAATAGATGGAGGAGGTGTAATGGATGGATGAAGGTCTTTATGTAATAGATGGAGGAAGTGTAATGGACGGATGAAGGTCTTTATGTAATAGATGGAGGAAGTGTAATGGACAGATGAAGGTCTTTATGTAATAGATGGAGGAAGTGTAATGGATGGATGAAGGTCTTTATGTAATAGATGGAGGAGGTGTAATGGATGGATGAAGGTCTTTATGTAATAGATGGAGGAAGTGTAATGGATGGATGAAGGTCTTTATGTAATAGATGGAGGAAGTGTAATGGACAGATGAAGGTCTTTATGTAATAGATGGAGGAAGTGTAATGGCTGGATGACGGTCTTTATGTAATAGATGGAGGAAGTGTAATGGATGGATGAAGGTCTTTATGTAATAGATGGAGGAAGTGTAATGGACAGATGAAGGTCTTTATGTAATAGATGGAGGAAGTGTAATGGCTGGATGAAGGTCTTTATGTAATAGATGGAGGAGGTGTAATGGATGGATGAAGGTCTTTATGTAATAGATAGAGGAGGTGTAATGGACGGATGAAGGTCTTTATGTAATAGATGGAGGAGGTGTAATGGACGGATGAAGGTCTTTATGTAATAGATGGAGGAAGTGTAATGGCTGGATGAAGGTCTTTATGTAATAGATGGAGGAAGTGTAATGGATGGATGAAGGTCTTTATGTAACAGATTGAGGAGGTGTAATGGACGGATGAAGGTCTTTATGTAATGGAGGAAGTGTAATGGACAGATGAAGGTCTTTATGTAATAGATGGAGGTAGTGTAATGGACAGATGAAGGTCTTTATGTAATAGATGGAGGAAGTGTAATGGATGGATGAAGGTCTTTAGGTAATAGATGGAGGAGGTGTAATGGATGGATGAAGGTCTTTATGTAATAGATGGAGGAAGTGTAATGGATGGATGAAGGTCTTTATGTAATGGAGGAAGTGTAATGGATGGATGAAGGTCTTTATGTAATAGATGGAGGAGGTGTAATGGACAGATGAAGGTCTTTATGTAATGGAGAAGGTGTAATGGATGGATGAAGGTCTTTGTAACGGACGGAGGAGGTGTAATGGATGGATGAAGGTCTTTATGTAATAGATGGAGGAGGTGTAATGGATGGATGAAGGTCTTTATGTAATATATGGAGGAGGTGTAATGGATGGATGAAGGTCTTTATGTAATAGATGGAGGAAGTGTAATGGACAGATGAAGGTCTTTATGTAATAGATGGAGGAAGTGTAATGGATGGATGAAGGTCTTTATGTAATAGATGGAGGAGGTGTAATGGATGGATGAAGGTCTTTATGTAATAGATGGAGGAAGTGTAATGGATGGATGAAGGTCTTTATGTAATAGATGGAGGAAGTGTAATGGACAGATGAAGGTCTTTATGTAATAGATGGAGGAAGTGTAATGGCTGGATGACGGTCTTTATCTAATAGATGGAGGAAGTGTAATGGATGGATGAAGGTCTTTATGTAATAGATGGAGGAAGTGTAATGGACAGATGAAGGTCTTTATGTAATAGATGGAGGAAGTGTAATGGCTGGATGAAGGTCTTTATGTAATAGATGGAGGAGGTGTAATGGATGGATGAAGGTCTTTATGTAATAGATAGAGGAGGTGTAATGGACGGATGAAGGTCTTTATGTAATAGATGGAGGAGGTGTAATGGACGGATGAAGGTCTTTATGTAATAGATGGAGGAAGTGTAATGGCTGGATGAAGGTCTTTATGTAATAGATGGAGGAAGTGTAATGGATGGATGAAGGTCTTTATGTAACAGATGGAGGAGGTGTAATGGACGGATGAAGGTCTTTATGTAATGGAGGAAGTGTAATGGACAGATGAAGGTCTTTATGTAATAGATGGAGGAAGTGTAATGGACAGATGAAGGTCTTTATGTAATAGATGGAGGAAGTGTAATGGATGGATGAAGGTCTTTAGGTAATAGATGGAGGAGGTGTAATGGATGGATGAAGGTCTTTATGTAATAGATGGAGGAAGTGTAATGGATGGATGAAGGTCTTTATGTAATGGAGGAAGTGTAATGGATGGATGAAGGTCTTTATGTAATAGATGGAGGAGGTGTAATGGACAGATGAAGGTCTTTATGTAATGGAGGAGGTGTAATGGATGGATGAAGGTCTTTGTAACGGACGGAGGAGGTGTAATGGATGGATGAAGGTCTTTATGTAATAGATGGAGGAGGTGTAATGGATGGATGAAGGTCTTTATGTAATAGATGGAGGAGGTGTAATGGATGGATGAAGGTCTTTATGTAATAGATGGAGGTGTAATGGACGGATGAAGGTCTTTATGTAATAGATGGAGGAGGTGTAATGGATGGATGAAGGTCTTTATGTAATAGATGGAGGAGGTGTAATGGACGGATGAAGGTCTTTATGTAATAGATGGAGGAGGTGTAATGGACGGATGAAGGTCTTTATGTAATAGATGGAGGAGGTGTAATGGACAGATGAAGGTCTTTATGTAATGGAGGAAGTGTAATGGATGGATGAAGGTCTTTATGTAATGGAGGAAGTGTAATGGACGGATGAAGGTCTTTATGTAATAGATGGAGGAAGTGTAATGGACAGATGAAGGTCTTTATGTAGTAGATGGAGGAGGTGTAATGGACGGATGAAGGTCTTTATGTAATAGATGGAGGAAGTGTAATGGATGGATGAAGGTCTTTATGTAATATATGGAGGAAGTGTAATGGACAGATGAAGGTCTTTATGTAATAGATGGAGGAGGTGTAATGGACAGATGAAGGTCTTTATGTAATGGAGGAAGTGTAATGGATGGATGAAGGTCTTTATGTAATAGATGGAGGAGGTGTAATGGATGGATGAAGGTCTTTATGTAATGGAGGAGGTGTAATGGATGGATGAAGGTCTTTGTAACGGACGGAGGAGGTGTAATGGATGGATGAAGGTCTTTGTAATGGACGGAGTAGGTGTAATTAATGGATGAAGGTCTTTGTAATGGACAGAGGAGGTGTAATGGATAGATGAAGGTCTTTGTAATGGACGAAGGAAGTGTAATGGATGGATGAAGGTCTTTGTAATGGACGGAGGAGGTGTAATGGATGGATGAAGGTCTTTGTAATGGACGGAGGAAGTGTAATGGACGGATGAAGGTCTTTATGTAATAGATGGAGGAGGTGTAATGGACAGATGAAGGTCTTTATGTAATAGATGGAGGAAGTGTAATGGACGGATGAAGGTCTTTATGTAATAGATGGAGGAGGTGTAATGGATGGATGAAGGTCTTTATGTAATAGATGGAGGAGGTGTAATGGATGGATGAAGGTCTTTATGTAATAGATGGAGGAAGTGTAATGGACAGATGAAGGTCTTTATGTAATAGATGGAGGAAGTGTAATGGATGGATGAAGGTCTTTATGTAATAGATGGAGGAGGTGTAATGGATGGATGAAGGTCTTTATGTAATAGATGGAGGAAGTGTAATGGATGGATGAAGGTCTTTATGTAATAGATGGAGGAAGTGTAATGGACAGATGAAGGTCTTTATGTAATAGATGGAGGAAGTGTAATGGCTGGATGACGGTCTTTATGTAATAGATGGAGGAAGTGTAATGGATGGATGAAGGTCTTTATGTAATAGATGGAGGAAGTGTAATGGACAGATGAAGGTCTTTATGTAATAGATGGAGGAAGTGTAATGGCTGGATGAAGGTCTTTATGTAATAGATGGAGGAGGTGTAATGGATGGATGAAGGTCTTTATGTAATAGATAGAGGAGGTGTAATGGACGGATGAAGGTCTTTATGTAATAGATGGAGGAGGTGTAATGGACGGATGAAGGTCTTTATGTAATAGATGGAGGAAGTGTAATGGCTGGATGAAGGTCTTTATGTAATAGATGGAGGAAGTGTAATGGATGGATGAAGGTCTTTATGTAACAGATGGAGGAGGTGTAATGGACGGATGAAGGTCTTTATGTAATGGAGGAAGTGTAATGGACAGATGAAGGTCTTTATGTAATAGATGGAGGAAGTGTAATGGACAGATGAAGGTCTTTATGTAATAGATGGAGGAAGTGTAATGGATGGATGAAGGTCTTTAGGTAATAGATGGAGGAGGTGTAATGGATGGATGAAGGTCTTTATGTAATAGATGGAGGAAGTGTAATGGATGGATGAAGGTCTTTATGTAATAGATGGAGGAAGTGTAATGGATGGATGAAGGTCTTTATGTAATGGAGGAAGTGTAATGGATGGATGAAGGTCTTTATGTAATAGATGGAGGAGGTGTAATGGACAGATGAAGGTCTTTATGTAATGGAGGAGGTGTAATGGATGGATGAAGGTCTTTGTAACTGGACGGAGGAGGTGTAATGGATGGATGAAGGTCTTTATGTAATAGATGGAGGAGGTGTAATGGATGGATGAAGGTCTTTATGTAATAGATGGAGGAGGTGTAATGGATGGATGAAGGTCTTTATGTAATAGATGGAGGTGTAATGGACGGATGAAGGTCTTTATGTAATAGATGGAGGAGGTGTAATGGATGGATGAAGGTCTTTATGTAATAGATGGAGGAGGTGTAATGGACGGATGAAGGTCTTTATGTAATAGATGGAGGAGGTGTAATGGACGGATGAAGGTCTTTATGTAATAGATGGAGGAGGTGTAATGGACAGATGAAGGTCTTTATGTAATGGAGGAAGTGTAATGGATGGATGAAGGTCTTTATGTAATGGAGGAAGTGTAATGGACGGATGAAGGTCTTTATGTAATAGATGGAGGAAGTGTAATGGACAGATGAAGGTCTTTATGTAGTAGATGGAGGAGGTGTAATGGACGGATGAAGGTCTTTATGTAATAGATGGAGGAAGTGTAATGGATGGATGAAGGTCTTTATGTAATATATGGAGGAAGTGTAATGGACAGATGAAGGTCTTTATGTAATAGATGGAGGAGGTGTAATGGACAGATGAAGGTCTTTATGTAATGGAGGAAGTGTAATGGATGGATGAAGGTCTTTATGTAATAGATGGAGGAGGTGTAATGGATGGATGAAGGTCTTTATGTAATGGAGGAGGTGTAATGGATGGATGAAGGTCTTTGTAACGGACGGAGGAGGTGTAATGGATGGATGAAGGTCTTTGTAATGGACGGAGTAGGTGTAATGGATGGATGAAGGTCTTTGTAATGGACAGAGGAGGTGTAATGGATAGATGAAGGTCTTTGTAATGGACGAAGGAAGTGTAATGGATGGATGAAGGTCTTTGTAATGGACGGAGGAGGTGTAATGGATGGATGAAGGTCTTTGTAATGGACGGAGGAGGTGTAATGGATGGACGAAGGTCTTTGTAATGGATGGAGGAGGTGTAATGGATAGATGAAGGTCTTTGTAATGGACGGAGGAACTGTAATGGATAGATGAAGGTCTTTGTAATGGACGGAGGAACTGTAATGGACAGATGAAGGTCTTTGTAATGGACGGAGGAACTGTAATGGATAGATGAAGGTCTTTGTAATGGATAGATGAAGGTCTTTGTAATGGACGGAGGAGGTGTAATGGATGGAGGAAGTGTAATGGATGGATGAAGGTCTTTGTAATGGACGGAGGAGGTGTAATGGATGGATGAAGGTCTTTGTAATGGACGGAGGAGGTGTAATGGATGGATGAAGGTCTTTGTAATGGACGAAGGAAGTGTAATGGATGGATGAAGGTCTTTGTAATGGGAGGAGGAGGTGTAATGGATAGATGAAGGTCTTTGTAATGGATGGAGGAGGTGTAATGGATGGAGGAGGTGTAATGGATGGAGGAAGTGTAATGGTTGGATGAAGGTCTTTGTAATGTGATGAGGAGGTGTAATGGATGGATGAAGGTCTTTGTAATGGACGGAGGAGGTGTAATGGATGGAGGAAGTGTAATGGATGGATGAAGGTCTTTGTAATGGACGGAGGAGGTGTAATGGATGGAGGAAGTGTAATGGATAGATGAAGGTCTTTGTAATGGATGGAGGAAGTGTAATGGATGGATGAAGGTCTTTGTAATGGACGGAGGAGGTGTAATGGATGGATGAAGGTCTTTGTAATGGACGGAGTAGGTGTAATGGATGGATGAAGGTCTTTGTAATGGACGGAGGAGGTGTAATGGATGGATGAAGGTCTTTGTAATGGATGGAGGAGGTGTAATGGATAGATGAAGGTCTTTGTAATGGATGGAGGAGGTGTAATGGATAGATGAAGGTCTTTTTAATGGACGGAGGAGGTGTAATGGATGGATGAAGGTCTTTGTAATGGACGGAGTAGGTGTAATGGATGGATGAAGGTCTTTGTAATGGACGGAGGAGGTGTAATGGATGGATGAAGGTCTTTGTAATGGATGGAGGAGGTGTAATGGATAGATGAAGGTCTTTCTAATGGATGGAGGAGGTGTAATGGATAGATGAAGGTCTTTTTAATGGACGGAGGAGGTGTAATGGATGGATGAAGGTCTTTGTAATGGACGGAGGAGGTGATGATCACAGTCTGCAGATGTTCATCTGATGGTACAAAACAGATTTGGTGATAGATTTTAATCTCTGGAGTCATAGTCATGTAATATAATCTGGGGCCGATTCACAGTTTCTCCATTTCATTACCAAATAAGACATAATTCATTCATGACATTTAGTTATTTAATTGCATTTTGGCAAAAAATCTGAATGGCTTAGTTCATGTGCAATATTTTGTGGTTAACAATTTGTTGTTGTCTACAGTCAGTGTTTGAAATAAAGCTCAAAGCTTTGAAAGTTATAAGATATATTTAGAGTATGGCTGGGGCCTGGCCTAATTTTTTTACATTTTTATTAATAATAATAAGAATTTAAAAACCATATATCATCTTGACTTCGCTCTGACCATCGTCGACACCTGAGATCGTTGTCTATCGGCTGAACCATAACCAAAGCCCCATAAGTCGCCCATTCTCATGATTTAGGTGGTGCTGGAGCCGAGTTCATGCAGGGATTACATGCAGGTGGTGCAGCGGTTGTGGATTATTTTGTGGGCAAATGGATAAGAAGAGGAAACTCTTCTCCAGTCCCTCAGTGGTCAGAACAGTCCAGGTTGTTCCCAGCTGGTGACCAAAGTTGAACTGATGATATAATGTTACATAACGCTTCCTCAGACTTAACTTGCTCTGCTGTTCTGCTGGTGTTCGCTGTATCCGGGTTCCTCCGATCCGACAGCTATCAGGACCAAAATGTGATGCTTGGTTCTCGTCCAGGCAGTATTCATGTGATCATGATACGCCTCCCAATAGTAACACATTTAGGAGTCAAGGTTGTTACGTCATAATCATCATGTAATAAAACATATTGTTTTCTTAATCAAAATAATACAAAAATATTGTGTTTACATTGAGGCTCCCATCGTTTGACCTCCTTGTTGTACTGACGGTTCAGCTTGAATGAGAGTTTCTGATTGTGATCTAATGGTCAGAATATTAAAACAGCCACAGGGGGCGCTGGTCTGTTACCTTCCACTAGAATAGATGGATGCACATAATGTACGAAGATGTTGTTTCATTTATGTTTGTATATAAAAACGTGGGAAAAGATCTCAGGTCATTAAACAAAACCTTCTTCTGCCTGAAGACCAGAACCCTTTGGTCTGGTTCACTGATCCTGCAGAGACTTTATCTCCTTCATCTTTAGAGTCGAACGTCCACAGTGTTGAGCCACCGAACAGGAAGCTGGAAGGATTCCATGGTAACTCATTCTGTGAATAATCTGCAGTTCAGAGACGATTTTAAGGATTAATTCTGGAAGCACAAACTTGCAAGAAACCTGAACAAACCTGCAGTGATGAGATCCTCCTGCTGCTGCGCCACCACCCAACAGTCCAGCACCCACTTCCTGTCTCAGGCCCCGCCTCCTTAGGGGAAGGCCTGTGTCTGTTTTCTGTAGAGACGTGATTCGCTGACGTCTCCACCGACACATTCTCACACCAACGTGTCAAACAGCGCAGCTCTGTCAGTGATGCTGAGCTTCAGGCGACGACGCTCGTTACATGCAGAGTGTCTTTTCAAGATGAACTTCAGTCTTCACAGGAAGTTCGGTTTAGGCAATAAAAGCAGTTAGTTTGATGAGTGTGGTTGGTGTAACTATGAGTCATGTGACCAACTACAGGCATGACAACATGCCAACTTTTACTTTTAGTTTGACAGGAAACAAACAGCGGTTTCCTGTTTGTTTGACATACCCCCCCCCCCCCACACCCCGCTGTGTGAACTATCTCATACTACCCATAATGCTTTGGGTGTCAGACGGTGAGGTGCGCTGACCGAGCTGCGATACTTGAAGACAAACAGACTCTGTGGCGGCCATCTTGATTGTATATTACCAGAGTGTTGTCGTCCCTGTTGTGATGGCTTGGTTGCTATAGTGATTCTGAGCATGTTTGTTTGTTTGTGTGCTACTCTCTGATTGGTCGAGGCTGTAAGTCTGTTCAGAGTTTTTGTGTGTGAATCTGAATGTGTGTATTTATTACAGATAAAAGTGTAATATTTTCAAGGAAAAGTAGTAATATTACAGAATATGTTCTCATTCTGTCGTAGTTAACGGATTATTTTCTCCTCAGTGGCTCAATAATGAACAAGAGAAATATTTTATTAAAGACACTGCACATCTCAAACTAAATCAGTTTATCTGTCAATATGTAATATTGATAAGCCAATACTGTTAATGTGTCCGTGTGTCGTTGCATGTGTCCACAGTTTGATTTTAAATCAGACGTTTGTCTTTTTTTCAATCCTGAGAGCTGATCTGAGGATTTCTCTTCATTTCCATCTGAATGTAAAAACATGAACGTTCATTTGACTTGAACCTTAAAAAGTAAAAATAACTGCTGCTATAAAAAGAGTTTAATGTGTGAAAATAAGCCTAAAGGATGGATGCTGCATGGTCGTTATGATGAAAGTTCAAAATTAAAAGTTATTCTTGATCAAAAATAGTTTAAGTGCAGTTTATTCATTTCTTTCTTAAATCATTCATTTTGGTTGTTTCTCAGTAAAAATTCACCGTTTCAGGAAAAAATAATAATTAAGGTAAGTGATGTACTCGTAAATATTTAATTTCAGCAGGTACAAGTGTCTCCTGCGTACAAGTTAGTATATCCTGCGTACCAGTAAGTATCTCCTGCGTACCAGTAAGTATCTCGTGCGTACCAGTTAGTATCTCCTGCGTACCAGTAAGTATCTCCTGCGTACCAGTAAGTATCTCGTGCGTACCAGTTAGTATCTCCTGCGTACCAGTTAGTATCTCCTGCGTACCAGTAAGTATCTCGTGCGTACCAGTTAGTATCTCCTGCGTACCAGTTATGATCCTGTTGTAGTCAGTGCAGCTTCCGCCCCACACAGTGATGCAGTTTGTCAGGATGCTCTCAATGGTGCCTCGGTAAAAGGTGCACATGACGGGTGGTGGTGTTCTTGCCTTCTTCAGTTTGCGGAGAGAGTGGAGGCGCCTCTGGGCTTTCTTTGCCAGTGATGTTGTGTTGCTGTCCACGAGAGGTCCTCACTGATGTCCACCCCCAGGACATGGTGCTGCTCATTCGCTCTATATCAGCACCATTGATGGTCAGTGGTGGTGTTGAGTGTGGCCTCTCCGGAGGTCAACAATAATTTCCTTGGTCTGTCTCTGCACCACGTGGTCAGAAGGCTGACCTCCTTCCTATAGTGGGTCTCATCGTCGTTGGTGATGAGACCTACCAGAGTTGTGTCGTCTGTGAACTTGACCATGTGATTGGTGCTGTAGGTTGTAGTGCAGTCGTGTGTCAGCAAGGTGAAGAGCAGTGGACTGAGCACACAGCCTTGAGGGGCCCCTGTGCTCCGTGTGATGCTGCTCGAGGTGTTTGGCACGGTATGCAAACTGGAAAGGGTCCAGGGTGGGGGGGGGAAGAATGGATTTGATGTGTGACATGACTAGCCGTTCAAAGCACTTCATGATTATGGGGGTCAGTGCCACCGGACGGTAGTCATTATAGCAGGACGGAGTGGGTTTCTTTGGCACAGGTATGATGATGGTGGCCTTGAAGCATGATGGAACAACAGCTTGTCTCAGAGAAGTATTAAAGACATCGTGAAGACATCCTTAAGCTCCTCTGCGCAGTCCTTCAACACACGATCAGGGATGTTGTCTGGACCTGCTGCCTTGTGGGTGCTGATAGTGGAGAGTGTCCTCTTCACGCTGGCAGTACACAGGCACAGAGCCTGGTCGTGGGGAGGGGGCGGAGTCTTGTGTGGACGTGTGGGGAGGGGGCGGAGTCTTGTGTGGACATGTGCTGTTTTGTGTTTCAAACCGTGCAAAGAAGCTGTTGAGGTTGTTTAGCAGAGAGATGTTGCTGCCGCAGATCTGTGGCACGGGTTTGTAGTCTGTAAGGGTCTGAATACCCTGCCACAGGCTCCGTGTATCTCTGCTGTCTTTAGAGTGACTGGTTATCTTATTCGAGTATTTCTGTTTTGCTTTCCTGATGTCGTGGGACAGGTCGGCTCTCGCTCTTCTCAGGCCAGTTTCATCCCCGGCTCTGAAGGCGTTGTTTCTGGCCCTCAGCAGCCCATGCACTTCCCCTGTCAGCCATGGCTTCTGGTTAGCCCGAGTGATGATGGTTTTTATGTGGGTCACATCATCAATGCACTTACTAATGTAAGAAGTAACAGTGTCTGTGCACTCCTCAATGTCTGTGTGATTGTTGTATGTGGCTGCCTGCTTAAACATTCCCCAGTCTGTTGTGTCAAAGCAGTCTTGGAGAGCGGAGGAGGCCCCTCTGGCCACACCCGTACCTGCTTCAGAACCGGTCTGGAGACTTTCCCTCTTGGTCTGTATGCCGGCATTAGCAGGACGGTGATGTGGTCAGAGAGTCCTATGTGGGGTAGGGGTGAGGCCTTGTACGCTCCTTTGTGAGTAGTGTCGACCAGATCCAAAACGTTTTCCCCTCTTGTTGGGAAATCAACATGCTGATGTAGTTTGGGAAGGACAGTCTTATGGTTAGCATGGTGAAGCCGTCTGGGTGAGCTGTCTGTTGTTCACTGATGGCCTGATGCAGTTCACAAAGGGCCGTTGTTGGGGGTGGGAGGGATGTAAACAGCGACTAGCAGAATCGCTGTCAATTCCCTCGGCAGATAGAATGGACGGCACCTTATGATCATAAACTCCGCCAGTGGTGAGCAGTGTTTACATACCACAACAGCGTCCCGACACCATGCATCACGGATGTAAGCACATACCCCGCCGCCGCGAGTCTTTCCTCCTGTAACCAGGGCTCTGTCTGCTCGGCAGCATGTGAGCTGCTCCAGTTGCAGAGCGGAGTCGGGGATGTTGTCATTCAGCCATGTTTCTGTGAAAAGAAGCACACAGCAGTTCCTCACGTCTCGCTGCGCCGTCCTCAGCAGACTTATGTGATCCATTTTATTGTTCAAGGATCGCACATTAGCCATGATAATGGATGGTATGGCTGGGCGAGTTGGATTAGCCGCTAACCTAGCTCGGATACCTCCGCACTTGCCCCTCTTCTGCTTCCTCTCACACCGCTTGCGGCGCCTCCTTTCCGGGGGAGGAGTAGCAGTGGAGTTCGGTGTGGTCGCAGGCCGGCGGAGTAATCCGAGCTCCGTGATTGTTTCTGCTTGTGCAGTGTCCAGAGTGTAGTGTAGCTTGGTCCTGCCGATGATTAACAGAACCTGGCGACTGTACTTGCGTTCCGACGTAGACAGACGAGATGAAGACGAACAACTTTCGTACAAACATTTAGTAACAGAACAAAACACCACATGGTCGGGACAGAGAGGGGTCGCTGCGTCTACACGCGCCGCCATCTTGGATGGTGAAAAGGAGGTCAAATAATCAAAGGTCTCCTGAGATGATAAACTGTAGAAGTGGAGTTGATGTTCGTCAGCTTTCTAATTTCCTCTCTAATCGTTCAGTTTAAAGATCTTTAGATTCTTTTCTGCCTTCGGTTTCTTTATGATTTGAGTTTGCTGGAGTTCTGGATCCCGCGGGGCGTCTGGTTAAACCGACCAATTAGTGTTGAGAGATTAAAGACTTTTGAGATGTTCAGAGTCAGGCAGACTGCGGGAGATTTCCTCTCAGTCTCCAGAGGACACTTTAATAAAATTCTTCAATAAAGCCTCAGCTGTGAACTTGAACTGACCCAGTCCACATGTAGGATCCTTTCAGCAGCTGCATGATGGTTTTTGTGACGAGGTCAGTGCTCAGAAGGAAACGGACGTTTTTTAATTCTCCACATTAAATTAGTTTTTGTCGACTCTCTGGTCTCCGGATTGTTTTAAACTGTGAATGTCATCATGTCGTCCATTTCCCCTGAGTGGAGCTCTCTACAGGCACTTCTTCCTGTTGTTGGGAAGACATTTAATGTAGCTCAAGCGCAAGTTCAGTCAGGAAGACATTCGCTTGTGATCTCTGTGTCTCCTCTCCTGGTAATTACTCTATCAGCTGATTGGGGGCATGCACTGTTAAGCAACCAACCAGATTCGGCACACAGTTTCCTTAAGCCAATCAGATCGTTGCTGTCAAACTTTAAAGTCTTCTCCTCTCTGCTGCTGTCAGTTGTCATTTCAGCGTTAAGCAGATGCGACCCGCCTCCACCCCAGTCACCTCCAGTCAGCATCACAGTCAGGCTCCTGATGCATCATCAGTGCAGCAACTCCTTTCACCACCACCACCAGTGTCTGGACTCCAGGGGGGTTAGGCCTGTTGGACCTCAGTACCCCTACCTCGGTGAAAGTACTTCAGGATGGAGTCCAATCGCCAAAAGACTTTGCACTCTGCATATTTGACGCTTGTATAATAAATCATTGTTAAAATATAAAACAAGTCTCACCTGATTGAAATATCAACAGACCGTTTTATTCTACATTTCTGTAAATCAACATGTTTTGATTCTGACTATATAAAAGTATTTCATCAAATATAAATGCAAGCATACAAATAAATCAAAAGGTACAAAACTCTAACAACACTGAATACATCAAAATAAAGACATAAGAACACTCAATATAAACAAACCTATACAAATAAAAGATTACAGATACAATCCATATCTTTACATCTTCCTCCTGTGCACGAGACGGATGTTCTGAATCTGAAGTAATAAAAATAAACTTATATCTTTCAGGACTTTGATGATAGATATTTGAGATCCTCGTCATTATGTTATATTACATATTATCACAGCAGAGATTCTCAACTTCTTGACGGATGATTCAGTGTTTTTCTGCTGTAAAGTTTTATTTCCTCTAAAACCGGAGCTCTAAAGAACTCCTGCAGGTTAAACCGGCTCAAACTCACTAGTTTAGCAACATTTAGGCTACAAACAACCCATGATGCAACACTCTCAATTTAAAAACTATATCTGAGGTTATAAACACATAACTGACCTCAAACAAGCACAAACACTTCTAAGATTTAACGAGAAGTTTAGTCTTGTTGATGAAAATCAAACTGAACTGAAACATGAAGACGTTTGATTTTACACGCACACACACACACACACACACACCTACACACACACCTACACACACACACAACACACACACACACACACACACCCTCTTTATTTCCTGGCGGCGATCCAGTGTGTTGCCTGGCTACGGAAACCAGAAAATGTGTGTGTGTGTTTGAGCTCTTATTTCTACATCAGCCATCAACACTGTTGCCATGGAAACTGCATAATCAGCCTGATGGTGCAGGACATAAGGCAGCGAGTGTGTGTGTATGTATGTGCGTGCGTGTGTGTGTGTGTATATGTACGTGTGTGTATGTATGTGTGTGTGTATGTGTGTATGTGTGTATGTGTGTACGTGTATGTGTTTTTATATGCGTGTGTGTGTGTGTATGTGTGTGTTTGTATGCGTGTGTGTGTGTGTGTGTGTATGTGTGTGTATGTGTGTGTGTAGATGTGTGTGTATGTGTGTGTGTGTGTATGTGTGTATGTGTGTACGTGTGTGTGTGTATGTGTGTGTATGTGTTTGTGTGTGTGTGTGTGTATGTGTGTGTGTGTGTGTGTGTGTGTGTGTGTGTATGTAGTGTGTGTGTATGTGTGTGTGTATATGTACGTGTGTGTGTATGTGTGTGTGTGTGTATGTGTAGGTGTGTGTGTGTTCATGGTTTTATATATTTTACTTTGGTTGTATTCAGTAAATATTAGAGTTTCGTGTCTCTTGTTCTTTTCTGTTATTAATTAATAAAATGTTATATTTTTGTCTCAAAACATTCTTCGTTTCGTCGAAAGATTTCTTCATAATTCAGCATTTCAGGTTTTAACGATGGAATCCTTAAATGAATTAAATCTTCTTTATTGGTCAGCAGCTGCTTCTTTAGATTGAAGAAGAAACGTCTTTGAACTGTTGTAATAGAATGTGTTGAAGTACTTTTGATTCGTAGTATTTGAACAATAATCATTTTACATTTCTTAACTTTAACTTTTTTTCAGGAGATGTTTTCTGATTTTTCTTTAATTTCACAAATAGAATTCCCTCGGTGAACGTTTCTGGTATTTAGAATTCATTTCCCCCAAATCTCTTATTTTGACATCTTGACAGACGGACTGTTTGAAAAATGATTTTTATTCTTTGTGTCATTTTTAGATGCATCAGTTTATAATCATGAAAACAATCTTCAGGTGATCAAAGAAACGTTCACCCTTCATTTCTTATATGAATCAGACACATCACCTCCGTTTGAGGAGCAGCTGGCAGCTGATTGGACGAGGAGAAGGGACCAATCAGGAGCAGCCTTTTCTTTAGAGTGTTCCAGTTTAAAAGATGAAGGAGAAAATCTGAGAAAAGTCCTGTTCGTGAAGAGACGAACCAGAGGAGTCACTATGTCATCCTGCAGGTCCTGGTCCTGGTCCTGGTCTCACTGGTCCTCCTGATTGGAGAACACTCCGGCCTCCCAGCGCAGAGCACGTTGGTTTTTATGTCGATTGACTCGAGTTGACTCAACAACCTCAAAACAGACAGAACAGAAAGAAAATGAGACAAAAGAGAAATAAGAAAAAGATGTCCGGTTAGCAGCCGGTTAGCAGCCGGTTAGGTTAACTTGCAGTATGAAGGTAAATTAAGTCTGTACCTCGTTATTCACGTCGTCGACCGGCTGAATTCCTGCGTACTGAAAAAAGAAAAACACAGAAGAGATGACGTGTTTTTACATCCGAATTTTGGGACAAATCAATTCGTTTTAAATTATTTTTATTTTTTAATTAATCATTACTCATTTTAAAACAAACATTCATTAAAATAACATAAGTGTTTGTGGGAAAAGTTTGGATCTAAAAATGAACTCTTTAATCAGCCATCATGTCTTAGAGCCTCTACAAACATTTTTAACTTCAAAATAGACATTGTGTCTTAGAACCTCTACAAACATTTTAAACTTCAAAATAAGACATTGTGTCTTAGAGCCTCTACAAACATTTTAACCTTCAAAATAAGACCTTGTGTGTTAGAACCTCTACAAACATTTTAACCTTCAAAATAAGAGCTTGTGTCTTAGAACCTCTACAAACATTTTAACCTTCAAAATAAGAGCTTGTGTCTTAGAGCCTCTACAAACATTTTAACCTTCAAAATAAGACCTTGTTTCTTAGAGCCTCTACAAACATTTTAACCTTCAAAATAAGACCTTGTGTGTTAGAACCTCTACAAACATACAAACCTTCAAAATAAGAGCTTGTGTCTTAGAGCCTCTACAAACATTTTAAACCTTCAAAATGAGAGCTTGTGTCTTAGAGCCTCAACAAACATTTTAACCTTCAAAACAAGAGCTTGTGTATTAGAGCCTCAACAAACATTTTAACCTTCAAAACAAGAGCTTGTGTCTTAGAGCCTCAACAAACATTTTAACCTTCAAAATAAGAGCGAGGACATATCGATGACTCACCACGCTCTCCTCCAGCTTCACTCTGACTCGTCTCTCCTTGAAGTCCTGCAGCAGAGTCTCTGTCAGACCTCTGACAAGAGGGGGGGCCGACCGGACCACCGCGGGGGAAGAAAAAGGGGGCGGGTGGGGGGAGGAGGAGCAAGGGGGAGAGGAAGAAGAAGAGGGGGGGGGTGAGGAGGACCAGGGCTGAGCCGTGATGAAGGAGATGGAGGGGAGACGGACGGACGGACGAGGAGACGGAGAGGACACACTGATGGGATGATCTGTGACACAACAGGAAGAACATCATCAATGACACTGTATGTGGCACACTGTGATGTTGATACTCAGTTATATCTATCGATCAAGATGAAACCAACCAGCTTGCTAAACTTCAAGCAGTCTTAAGGACTTAAAAACCTGGATGAACTGCAACTTCCTGATGTTAAACTCAGACTAAAGTGAAGTTATAGTTAGGTTACAGTTTGTATAGTTAGGGCTGGATCAGGTTTATAGTTAGGGCTGGATCAGGTTTATAGTTAGGGCTGGATCAGGTTTATAGTTAGGGCTGGATCAGGTTTATAGTTAGGGCTGGTTCAGGTTTATAGTTGGGGCTGGATCAGGTTTATAGTTAGGGCTGGTTCAGGTTTATAGTTAGGGCTGGTTCAGGTTTATAGTTAGGGCTGGTTCAGGTTTATAGTTAGGGCTGGATCAGGTTTATAGTTAGGGCTGGCTCAGGTTTATAGTTAGAGCTGGATCAGGTTTATAGTTAGAGCTGGATCAGGTTTATAGTTAGGGCTGGTTCAGGTTTATAGTTAGGGCTGGATCAGGTTTATAGTTAGGGCTGGATCAGGTTTATAGTTAGAGCTGGATCAGGTTTATAGTTAGGGCTGGTTCAGGTTTATAGTTAGGGCTGGTTCAGGTCTGCCTTGGACCAGCCCCTAGATAAGCTGCTATAGACCTAGACTACTAGAGGACTTTCAGGATACACTGAGCTTCTCTCTCCTCTTCTCTCTCCTTCTGTATGAATTCATGTCTCATTACTGACTTTGCTTCTTCCTCAGTCTTTGTGGTGTGTTCTCTCCTCACAGCTTTACATGGATCCTGGTTTTATCTGGACCCTGGTCCTGCTGACACACACTGCTATTATCATTATTATTAGTCACATTACTGTTACTATTATCGATACCATTACTGCTTTTGTTATCATTATTCAGTGTGGTTTTGTAGCACAAAGGCAGTAAAACTGGCTGTGCCAAAGCACACTGTATATAATCCATCGGGCTCATCATACTAATAACTAGAAAATTCCGAAAGAAATTTTGACAGTGTGGCTTCTACTGCCCGAAGAAATCGCAATATATACACGCCAATGTTACCGGTAGTGTTATTCAGGTTCAATTGAGATAGCGCTACTCTCTTTTCTGCATTTTAGATTCATACTCTTGGATTGAAACTTGTATTTGGAGGTATTTGCATGGACTGAACTGGTCCTGCATGGAACTAACTGGTCCTGCATGGACTGAACTGGTCCTGTATGGAACTAACTGGTCCTGCATGGACTGAACTGGTCCTGCATGGTTTTAAGTGGTTTTGCATTGACTTTACTGGTCTTGCATGGACTTTACAGGTCTTGCAAGGCAAGGCAAGTTTATTTGTTCAGCACATTTCAACAACAAGGTAATTCAAAGTGCTTCACATAAAACCATTAAAAGCATCAAAACACAAGGCAAAAGAAAAGGAGATTTAAGAACATTCATTGCATTAAAACATTAAAAAAAAAAAAAACAGTGTAAGAAATAAAATACAGTAGTAAAATGCAGAAATGCAGGAAATTGATTAATATATTAATTGAATGTGGTTCAATTAAAGGCAGCAGCAAACAGAAAAGTCTGGACTTGCATGGACGTTACTGGTCATGCTTGGAAGTTACTGGACCTGTATAGAGGTTACTGGTTCTGCATGGACGTTACTGGTCCTGTATGGACTTCACTGGTCCTGCATGGAATTAACTGGTCCTGCATGGACTGAACTGGTCCTGCATCGATAGACTCTACTGGTCCTACAAGGAATTAACTGGCCCTGCATGGACTGAACTGGTCCTGCATGGATAGATTCTACTGGTCCTGCATGGTTTTAACTGGTTTTGCATGGACGTTACTGGTTCTGCATGGACGTTACTGGTTCTGCATGGACTTTACTGGTCCTGTATAGAGGTTACTGGTTCTGCATGGACGTTACTGGTTCTGCATGGACTTTACTGGTCCTGTATAGAGGTTACTGGTTCTGCATAGACGTTACTGGTCCTGTATAGAGGTTACTGGTTCTGCATGGACGTTACTGGTCCTGCATGGACTTTACTGGTCCTGTATGGGAGTTACTGGTCCTGTATAGAAGTTACTGGACCTGTATGAAAGTTACTGGTCCTGGATGGACATTACTGGTCCTGCATTAACGTTACTGGTCCTGTATGGAAGTTACTGGTTATCTATGGAAGTTACTGGTCCTCTATGGACGTTACTGGTCCTGCATGGACATTACTGGTCCTGTATGGGAGTTACTGGTCCTACATAGATGTTACTGTTCCTGCATTAATGTAACTGGTCCTGTAAGGACGTTACTGGTTCTCTATGGAAGTTACTGGACCTGTATGAAAGTTACTGGTCCTGCATGGACATTACTGGTCCTGCATGGACATTACTGGTCCTGCATGGACACTACTGGTCCTGCATTAACGTTACTGGTCCTGTATGGAAGTTACTGGTTCTGTACTTTCCGAGTGATTCTCAGTTGTCTCGGTCTGATTCGTGACTGTGGTTGGAAACTGGTTTACTAGTTACTGATTTACACAAACTATAGCTAAACCACCTGAAGCTGCTGGACTTTGGTTGTTCTCTCATTAAGTAACTTAATCTCTCCAGCAAAGTGACACACAGCTGCATCCACACCAGACTCCATTCAGGTTTTACTTTATTCTCTAAACATACTGTTTATGCTAAAATGTCCTTTCGGGCTGCCGTTTGTTTCAGATAATTCCTTCGAAAATCAACCTGCAGAGAAAGTTTGTATTGATGTCAAAGTTCATGTATCGTTGTAATTTCACTGTGTCAATCAAGACCCAACTAGACTAAATATCCTCTTAACGGAACTTTGTTTGTGAAAATCCTCCATCAAACTGAGTGAGAGAACTGACTTTGTGAGCAATTTGAAGTTTTCACATCATTTACAGTCAGAGTTTGCTCACAGCAGCATCTGGTGGCCGTCGGAGAAACTGCAGCCAGACACTCAGGAACTTTGACAAAAATAAAAGCAGATGTGATAACAGAGCTGTCTGCAGGTCCATTTTCATAGAAATCATTTAATTGAATTTAATTGAATCTGCCTGGATGTTAATCGATCAGGATCATTTGAAAATAATCATCAGGGATATGAAATCTATCAGAAAACACGGTTTAACTTTTGAAAGAATGAGGAACATAATCTTCCTCAGATAAAAAGTTTAATCCACAGAATAAAACATTTCTGCTAAGAAAGGTAATAACAACCTTATGAGTTTCTTATAATTGTTTAAAATGGCATATTATATTATTGTTAAAACATCTTGATGTGTCTTATTGACATATAATATTATTAATAAGCATCTTATAAGGACTTTTGAAGGCCTTATTATCGATTAACTAACTGTTATTATTACAAGGAGCTAAATAGTATGCATCAATCAAGAACAAATTCTAAACTTTGTTTGTTTGGGACTTTTGTTTGTTTTTTTGTAATCAAATTACTCAAAACCAACTGACAGACAGTGAACCTGTGCTTTTGGGACCCCCGGAGGCCTTGGGCCCCTGGTGCAGATGCCTAGTTTTCTAGATGGTAATCCAGCCTTGATAAAGATTACATACCTGCATTCACAGGTGGGTAGAACTGACGGACTGCCACTTTGGTTGCCTGTTCCAACAGAGGAGCTGAAGAGAAGAACTGTCCATCAGTTTCCACCCTGGACTCCCTCAGCTCCCTGGACTCCCTCAGCTCCTGTTCCCGTCTCAGGGCCTCCTTGATCTCCTTCTCGATGAAATCTGGAGCTTCTTTTCCTCTGGACTGCAGGCCATTGGACTCCAGGTTCTCCCTCCAGGACCAAGGCGTGGTCGCCGTCGTATCATGGCGAGGTGTCGGTGTTGGGGAGGAGAAGTGGGGGGATGAAGAAGTTGTTTGATCTTGGCAGAAACCTCTCTTATCCTGGACCTCTGAGCCCCTCACAGAGACGGAAGAAGGAGCTGAACTCTTTCTGCTGATGTACAACTCAGTTTCTTCGGGGTGTCGATGAGGACAGCATGGCGATGGGAAGACTTTGGCATCTCCAGGTTCAGAATGAGTGCTTCCTTCTGTCCTCTTGTCCTCGTCTTGTTGGTCAAACTCGAGCTCCTGTGGAGGATCTGGACTGTATCGTCCCAGGATCCCTGGCTCCTCCTTCCTCTGGTTCTCTGTCTGGATCTCACGCTGGTTGATGAAGCTCACTCTGTTCTTTTCTTTCGCTTTGACAGGCGTAAGTGGCGACTGTAAACGTTTGGTTTTGATCTCGACCATCTCTGCTCTCCTGTCGCTGAGCTTCAGCCCTCGAGAGCGTCGTAGGTTCTCCTCACGTTCCTGAACCAACCGGATCTCCCTTTCAATCGGGGTCTCACAGTTGCTAGTGGACTTGCAGCTCCAGTTCTCTTGCTGAGTGTCGTCATAGAACGTGCCTTCATCACTGGTGTAGCCGCCGCCCACCTCCACGGTCAGCTCCTCCAGGCCGGAGTCGAGGTCATCGAACACACTGCTCTGCTGACTGAGACTCTCCTCAGTCCGCCACACAGTCACCTTCCTCTCTGGGTGGATCTCATCTTCTTCAGTTGGTATAAAAGTCATTGCATCTTCGCTCACCTCCAAGCTGTCGTATGTTTCCACCTGCTCTGACGAGGACACATCAGGATCTGGCTGCAGAGACACGTTCAGATGTGTTCTCGAGGACCTCAGAGGGCTGGACAGTGCAGTCAGCCGGTCCTGCTCCATCTTCAGGAACTGTTGTCGGGCAGCGCTAAAGTTGATCTGCTCCTCATCAACAGTCCCGGGCTCAGCAGGGCAGAGAGGTTCTGCTCTGAAGCTGTCGATACTGTAACTCACGCTGAAACCTTCTATCAGTTTGTTCGTAGATCTGCTCAGATCCAGATCCTCCAATGCACTCAGCTGATCTTTGAATGTTGGGTTCTTCTTCGGCACTTGGCTGCGAATGATCTCCTTACGAAGCTGCTTCTCCACTTCCTCCCGGACAACTTCGTTGCCGTTCTTCAGATCCACTTTGTACTGTGAGTCTCCATCGCTCTCTGCAAAAAGACTCTCTGGCTTCCTGCTGCTGGTGTAGGTCTGGAGTTTGAATCCTTTCTCCTCCTTCAGGGTCGCCAGCTGAGTCTGCCGCTGTGGTGAGACCATCCAGGCTTCGTTCAGCTCGGCCTCGGGACTCGCCGGATCCTCCACGAAGGAGTAGAAACCGCAGTGAGAGCCCGAGCTGCTGCTGGGACTGCTAGGGTCGCTGGGGCTGCTGGGATGCCACTCGTCGCTGATGCTCCCTCCATCCTGCGACACGGCGACCTGCCGAGCCTGAACTACAACGTGTCTGCACCCGTCACCCTGCTGTGAGGAGACGACCACTGAGGAATGACTACGAGAGACGGAGATGCTGTCGGAGCTGAAGACTGGATCGTTCGGGTCTGGGGACTCGCTCCGTGCTGGGCCGGCGATGGTGCGCAGGTCTGAGGGTTGCAGCAGGGGGGCCAGAGGTTTCAGGACCCAGTTCCTCGGGGTGCTGTCCATGGTTGGAGGCGGTGCTGTGAAGGGAGACGAAGGTTCAGATGGAGGAAGACGCTGAACGGAGCTCAATATTTGGAATCTCTGAGGAGTCAGAACATCCTGACCGGCGACGGAGGAGAGTCTCTGAAACAACGAGAAGACGGTTACAATAGAAGATTAGTTCTTAGGATCGCAACGAATGATGACACGTATGAGCACTATGTGCACCTATATGCTGAAATTCACGGTAAACGCATTCAAACGGAACAGATCGGGAGCGAGCGAAGGACTTTGAAAGTTTAACGTGAGACAACATCCGGTTTCTTCAGACGAACATCCGGTTTTCAGAATAAGATGCCAACAAAGTATGAATTATATTCACATTAAGTATGAAACATGCTACCTGCATCTCGTGAGTTAAAGGGAAATATACATATGATATAAGAATGATATAATATAAGAAATATGATCGCTGCTGTGTGAAGAGAACACTGCTGCTAACAACAACCTGATGTGTTTAAAGTGTTTAAACCAAATGTTATTGACCTTTAGTTCATAGAGCAGCGCTTTAAAATAAAAGTGTGCAATACACTACTTATGAATTCATTATTGAACTTTGCCATAACAATGAGATTAATCGTGATTAATCACAAAAAATCCATGCGATTAATCGCGATTAAATATGTTAATTGTTGCCCAGCACTAGTAATAATATAAAAAAGTACAACATGATATTGATTATGAGAATACACCTGCAAAGCATTGTGGGATTTAGATTCATTCAGATCGAGACATAATTATAATTTGAATAGCAGCGCCGTCTTTAAAATATCATCAAATTTAAAATTGGTCAAATGAAATGATCTTGTCTCTGAGTTTAAGCAAAATAATGTATTATTGATTAGAAATGAGGGAGTCCTGGTCTGGTACAGAAATGCCCAAAAGAATAATTTGAAGTAATGGTGAGAGTTCAGTACATTTTGAAGTGAAAATGGAATGTGAGGGCAAACAATCAAATATGAATCTGTTCCCTTTATTACCAGCAGGGCCAATAGTGTCGCTGTAGTTACAACAGCCTTCACTTCAGTTTAATGGGTCACTTTTAATTCAGTGGTGGAAGAAGTATTCAGGTCCTTTACTGAGGTAAAAGTACAAATACCACAGTCTAGAAATACTCTAACATAAGGAAAAGTCCTGCATTCAAAATGTTACCACAGTAAAAAGTATTATCAGCAAAATGTACTCGAAGAATCAAAAGGAAATGTATTCATTGTTCACAAACATCCTCTCAGAGTGTTCTGTTATTAATAATACATTATATTATATTATTGGATAGTATTACTTCATGTTGTACGCTGTAAACACACTTTTGATACTTGATGCACTACTTTAAGTACTGCATCATATTCTATAAGTACTCATTTGTTTTGTTTCTGAAATCTTAATCTGAAAAGCCGTCAGATAAATGTCGTGCAGATAAAGTGTTTTTATTATTATTATTATATAAAATATTTCCCTCTGAGAAGTAGTGCAGTAGAAGTATAAAGTAGCATGAAATGGAAACACTAAAATAGAAGTACCTCAAAATGAATAGTACAGTAGTAGATTGAAAGTACTGCGTTGAACTGTCATCATCAGTTTTGTTTCTGGTTTGGGAGGAAATAAATCTGAAGAATGTCAATAAAGTTTATCAGAGCTGAACAATCAGTGATAACAAGGTTTACAGCCGGTAGAGGAAGGAGAGGACACGAGATATACACCAGATACACATACATGTACACCAGATACATATACACCAGATACACATACATGTACACCAGATACATATACACCAGATATACATACATATACACCAGATATATATACATATACACCAGATACACATACATGTACACCAGATACATATACACCAGATACACATACATGTACACCAGATATATAGACCCCAGATATACATACATATACACCAGATATATATACATATACACCAGATACACATACATGTACACCAGATACATATACACCAGATACACATACATGTACACCAGATATATATACACCAGATATACATACATATACACCAGATATATATACATATACACCAGATACACATACATGTACACCAGATACATATACACCAGATATACATACATATACACCAGATATATATACACCAGATATACATACATATACACCAGATATATATACATATACACCAGATACACATACATGTACACCAGATACATATACACCAGATATATACACACCAGATATACATACATATACACCAGATATATATACATATACACCAGATACACATACATGTACACCAGATACATATACACCAGATATACATACATATACACCAGATATATATACATATACACCAGATACACATACATGTACACCAGATACATATACACCAGATACACATACATGTACACCAGATATATATACACCAGATATACATACATATACACCAGATATATATACATATACACCAGATACACATACATGTACACCAGATATATACACCAGATATACATACATATACACCAGATATCCCTATATACACCAGATATAAAATATAATACATATACACCAGATACACATACATGTACACCAGATACATATACACCAGATATATACACACCAGATATACATACATATACACCAGATATATATACTATACACCAGATACACATACATGTACACCAGATACATATCACCAGACTATACATACATATACACCAGATATATATACATATACACCAGATACACATACATGTACACCAGATACATATACACCAGATTACACATACATGTACACCAGATATATATACACCAGATATACATACATATACACCAGATATATATACATATACACCAGATACACATACATGTACACCAGATATATACACCAGATATACATACATATACACCAGATATATATACATATACACCAGATACACATACATGTACACCAGATACATATACACCAGATATATATACACCAGATATACATACATATACACCAGATACATATACACCAGATATACATATACACCAGATATATATACATATACACCAGATACATATACATATACACCAGATATATATACACCAGATATATATACATATACACCAGATATATATATATACACCAGATATATATACATATACACCAGATATATATACACCAGATATATATACATATACACCAGATATATATATATACACCAGATACATATACATATACACCAGATATATATACACCAGATATATATATATACACCAGATATATATATATACACCAGATATATATACATATACACCAGATACATATACACCAGATATATATACATATACACCAGATACATATACACCAGATATATATACACCAGATATATATACATATACACCCGATACATATACATATACACAAGATATATATATACATATACACCAGATACATATACATATACACCAGATACATATACACCAGATATATATACATATACACCAGATATATATACATATACACCAGATACATATACATATACACCAGATACATATACATATACACCAGATATATATACACCAGATATATCTACATATACACCAGATATATATACACCAGATATATATACATATACACCAGATATATATACACCAGATATATATACATATACACCAGATATATATACATATACACCAGATATATATACACCAGATATATATACATATACACCAGATATATATACATATACACCAGATACATATACACCAGATATATATACATATACACCAGATACATATACACCAGATACATATACACCAGATATATATACATATACACCAGATATATATACACCAGATATATCTACATATACACCAGATATATATACACCAGATATATATACATATACACCAGATATATATACACCAGATATATATACATATACACCAGATATATATACATATACACCAGATACATATACACCAGATATATATACATATACACCAGATACATATACACCAGATACATATACACCAGATATATATACATATACACCAGATATATACTGTATACATATACACCAGATACATATACACCAGATATATATACATATACACCAGATACATATACACCAGATACATATACACCAGACACATATACACCAGATATATATACACCAGATATATATACATATACACCAGATATATATACACCAGATATATATACATATACACCAGATACATATACATATACACAAGATATATATACACCAGATATATATATATATATGTACGTGAGATAGTTATATATACATGAGATAGTTATATGTACATGAGATATTTATATGTACATGAGATAGTTATATGTACATGAGATAGTTATAAGTACAGGAGATAGTTTGTATATGAGATATTTATATATACATAACATATTTATATAAAACAACGTGAGTTGAGGTATAACTGAATGAAATCCGAAATAAAAGTTTCTGGGTGAGGAGTCACTCGTTCATCTCTAGTTATGATGTTGATGTGAAACAACTCTTCAGTTTTAAAGGTTCATAAAGTTTACATTGTCTTATCTTCTGAGACTGAGAGCAGAATACTTTAGAGCCCATCAGATGTTCCAATGAGTTTCAATGTTTCAGTTAGAAGTCAGCATTAGTTCAGTGTGTCAGAGATAAACTCTCCCTCCTGCAGTCAGCTGATAACAGCAGCAGGCAGGAGGTGAGAGGTCTGTGTGTGTCAGAACCAACCTGCTTAACATGTGAAGGAGTGCAAGATGTCTCCTGTAGCACCGCACCAGGGTGATGTGATGAGCCGCTCATACGATGTATATATATATACACACCACTTACCCAAGAAACCTTTTTAAACTGTTCGAGTTCACATTATTTGTCTCTATTCTGTTCTGTAATAAGGTTCTTTAATGTTGTTTTAAGGCAGACAGTCTGAAGTTTATACAAAACATAAACTACTCATCATAAGTTATATTTCCTACAGAATAAAACATTCCATTGATATTACGATAGTTACAGGTTGTGAAGCTGTGGTCAAACATTCCTTTCTTAACAGGTTCCTTGTTTGTTTTGATATATATACATACAGTACATATATTACAGTTAGTGGTTTTGAATAATGATAATTTAGTTCTTAGATTTTTAAATATTGAAGCAGTTTTTCTCACCTGAGATCAGCTTCCTGTCAGCAGCAGAAACTCTCAGACAAGATAATAACTGACTAAAGTGACAAAGTTCAGCTTCTATCTCCGATCAGAGACCACCCACCACACAACAGGCCCCGCCCACCCTGACCCACACAGACACACAACCACACCCCCACACATACGCGTTAGTACTTTTATACTTGTGATGACCCTCACTGGCATTATTTTCTCCTTTTAACTGTTCATGAAACAAACAACCTTTTATTTATCTATTAAAAATATTTTGTAACATTTTTTATGCAGCAATTCCTTTAATACAAACTAATTTCTGTCCTCAGAATGCAGCATCATTTAATTGTCCTTGTTGTACGCTTGTTAAATTGTGTATCATTTGAGATATTTATAGTAATCTAATGTATTTATTTGCAGTTCCACATGTAGTTTATTCTCCGAATTCTTTTGGTGAGCTGCTGCCCTCTGGTGGTCACATACAGACTCTCAGGGGTTAAATTATATCACTGTTTGTTTGTGAGTTAAAGTGAGAGTGAGATTTAAAGTGAGATTTAAAGTGAGCGTTAAAGTGAGAGTGAGATTAAAAGTGAGATTTAAAGTGAGCGTTAAAGTGAGAGTGAGATTTAAAGTGAGCGTTAAAGTGAGAGTGAGATTAAAAGTGAGATTTAAAGTGAGAGTGAGATTTAAAGTGAGATTTAAAGTGAGCGTTAAAGAGAGTGAGATTTAAAGTGAGCGTTAAAGTGAGAGTGAGATTTAAAGTGAGATTTAAAGTGAGCGTTAAAGTGAGAGTGAGATTAAAAGTGAGATTTAAAGTGAGAGTGAGATTTAAAGTGAGATTTAAAGTGAGCGTTAAAGTGAGATTTAAAGTGAGAGTGAGATTTAAAGTGAGATTTAAAGTAAGCTTTAAAGTGAGATTTAAAGTGAGATTTAAAGAGAGATTTAAAGTGAGCGTTAAAGTGAGAGTTAGATTTCAAGTGAGATTTCAAGTGAGATTTAAAGTGAGCGTTAAAGTGAGAGTGAGATTTAAAGTGAGAGTTAATGTGAGATTTCAAGTGAGTGTTAAAGTGAGAGTAAGATTGCAAGTGAGATTTCAAGTGAGATTTCAAGTGAGATTTCAAGTGAGATTTCAAGTGAGCGTTAAAGTGAGAGTGAGATTTAAAGTGAGATTTAATGTGAGATTTAAAGTGAGCGTTAAAGTGAGAGTGAGATTTAAAGTGAGATTTAATGTGAGATTTAAAGTGAGCGTTAAAGTGAGTTAGATTTAAAGTGAGATTTAAAGTGAGCGTTAAAGTGAGAGTGAGATTTAAAGTGAGATTTAAAGTGAGCGTTAAAGTGAGAGTGAGATTAAAAGTGAGATTTAAAGTGAGAGTGAGATTTAAAGTGAGATTTAAAGTGAGCGTTAAAGTGAGATTTAAAGTGAGAGTGAGATTTAAAGTGAGATTTAAAGTAAGCTTTAAAGTGAGATTTAAAGTGAGATTTAAAGTGAGATTTAAAGTGAGCGTTAAAGTGAGAGTTAGATTTCAAGTGAGATTTCAAGTGAGATTTAAAGTGAGCGTTAAAGTGAGAGTGAGATTTAAAGTGAGAGTTAATGTGAGATTTCAAGTGAGCGTTAAAGTGAGAGTAAGATTGCAAGTGAGATTTCAAGTGAGATTTCAAGTGAGATTTCAAGTGAGATTTCAAGTGAGATTTCAAGTGAGCGTTAAAGTGAGAGTGAGATTTAAAGTGAGATTTAATGTGAGATTTAAAGTGAGCGTTAAAGTGAGAGTGAGATTTAAAGTGAGCGTTAAAGTGAGTTAGATTTAAAGTGAGATTTAAAGTGAGCGTTAAAGTGAGAGTGAGATTTAAAGTGAGCGTTAAAGTGAGAGTGAGATTAAAAGTGAGATTTAAAGTGAGAGTGAGATTTAAAGTGAGATTTAAAGTGAGCGTTAAAGTGAGATTTAAAGTGAGAGTGAGATTTAAAGTGAGATTTAAAGTAAGCTTTAAAGTGAGATTTAAAGTGAGATTTAAAGTGAGATTTAAAGTGAGCGTTAAAGTGAGAGTTAGATTTCAAGTGAGATTTCAAGTGAGATTTAAAGTGAGCGTTAAAGTGAGAGTGAGATTTAAAGTGAGAGTTAATGTGAGATTTCAAGTGAGTGTTAAAGTGAGAGTAAGATTGCAAGTGAGATTTCAAGTGAGATTTCAAGTGAGATTTCAAGTGAGCGTTAAAGTGAGAGTGAGATTTAAAGTGAGATTTAATGTGAGATTTAAAGTGAGCGTTAAAGTGAGAGTGAGATTTAAAGTGAGATTTAATGTGAGATTTAAAGTGAGCGTTAAAGTGAGTTAGATTTAAAGTGAGATTTAAAGTGAGCATTAAAGTGAGAGTGAGATTTAAAGTGAGATTTAAAGTGAGCGTTAAAGTGAGAGTGAGATTCAAAGTGAGATTTAAAATGAGCGTTAAAGTGAGAGTGAGATTTAAAGTGAGATTTAAAGTGAGAGTGAGATTTAAAGTGAGATTTAAAGTGAGATTTAAAGTGAGAGTTAATGTGAGAGTGAGATTTAAAGTGAGATTTAAAGTGAGATTTAAAGTGAGATTTAAAGTGAGATTTAAAGTGAGATTTAATGTGAGAGTGAGATTTAAAGTGAGATTTAAAGTGAGATTTAAAGTGAGCGTTAAAGTGAGAGTTATGCTGCGTTCACACCGGACGCGTCGATTTTTTGACGCGCGTCGAGATTACATACAAAGTCTATGCACAGATGCGATGAGACTGGCCCGCCGCGATTTTGCGATGGCGCGGCGCGTTGGACGCGTTTTTGCGTTGGACGCCGCAAAATCGCCAACGCGCGAGTTGAAATTTTTCAACTTCTGCGAAATAATCGCGTGACGCTGTGGCGCGATAGCCTATCAGCGTTGAGTTGCTCCCCCTGTCATCCTGCCGTTGTTGAATCAGGAAATAAATACTGTAGCCGTCTGTGTTCACCCAGAGCTCTACGATACCTCATATCAACAGAGACCGGACCAAACTATGTGTATACATGTGTGTGTGTAAACCATACGGTACAAACAATGAATAGACGCTGCCGTATTTACGTCTACATGATGTTATTGAGTGCTGGTGGAGCTGCTACGATGTTAGCATAGCCTAGCACCGATCCATCAGAGCTCCATTGAGAAGACAAGTAGCCTACAAATCGGCATCATTATGTAGTTAATTCGGAGTCCCTTTTTGTCGGTTTATTTTCCGTTGAATCACAGCCAAATCAGTTTATTTTGTGTTCCTACAGCTGTAGTAAACAGCGACCTGTGGCTTGCTAGACACAGTGAATACAGCTCGATACAATCCACGGAGCTCCTCTGAACAATATTATGAACCAGACATGACGGCGTTTGGCATTCCGACGTTTGAGGGACTTCCACAACACGTACAAAGCAGCAATTGTCCTTATTCCTTTCATGGTTGATAGCGGAAAGAAATGACGGCCAGGTGAACGGCTTCCAGTCGATAAACCACGCCCCCTCTCCGGCGCTACGCGATTTTGCGGTGTTTGGTGTGAACACGACCGGCGCCGCGTTGGATGCGTTTTTGCGGTGCGTCAAAAAATCAACGCGTTTGGTGTGAACGCAGCATAAGATTTCAAGTGAGATTTCAAGTGACATTTAAAGTGAGATTTAAAGTGAGCGTTAAAGTGAGAGTGAGATTTAAAGTGAGAGTGAGATTTAAAGTGAGATTTAAAGTGAGAGTGAGATTTAAAATGAGAGTTAATGTGAGATTTCAAGTGAGCGTTAAAGTGAGAGTAAGATTGCAAGTGAGATTTCAAGTGAGATTTCAAGTGAGATTTCAAGTGAGATTTCAAGTGAGCGTGAAAGTGAGAGTGAGATTTAAAGTGAGATTTAATGTGAGATTTAAAGTGAGCGTTAAAGTGAGAGTGAGATTTAAAGTGAGCGTTAAAGTGAGTTAGATTTAAAGTGAGATTTAAAGTGAGCGTTAAAGTGAGAGTGAGATTTAAAGTGAGATTTAAAGTGAGCGTTAAAGTGAGAGTGAGATTAAAAGTGAGATTTAAAGTGAGAGTGAGATTTAAAGTGAGATTTAAAGTGAGATTTAAAGTGAGATTTAAAGTGAGATTTAAAGTGAGATTTAAAGTGAGCGTTAAAGTGAGTTAGATTTCAAGTGAGATTTCAAGTGAGATTTAAAGTGAGCGTTAAAGTGAGAGTGAGATTTAAAGTGAGAGTTAATGTGAGATTTCAAGTGAGTGTTAAAGTGAGAGTAAGATTGCAAGTGAGATTTCAAGTGAGATTTCAAGTGAGATTTCAAGTGAGCGTTAAAGTGAGAGTGAGATTTAAAGTGAGATTTAATGTGAGATTTAAAGTGAGCGTTAAAGTGAGAGTGAGATTTAAAGTGAGATTTAATGTGAGATTTAAAGTGAGCGTTAAAGTGAGTTAGATTTAAAGTGAGATTTAAAGTGAGCATTAAAGTGAGAGTGAGATTTAAAGTGAGATTTAAAGTGAGCGTTAAAGTGAGCGTTAAAGTGAGAGTGAGATTCAAAGTGAGATTTAAAATGAGCGTTAAAGTGAGAGTGAGATTTAAAGTGAGATTTAAAGTGAGAGTGAGATTTAAAGTGAGATTTAAAGTGAGATTTAAAGTGAGAGTTAATGTGAGAGTGAGATTTAAAGTGAGATTTAAAGTGAGATTTAAAGTGAGATTTAAAGTGAGATTTAAAGTGAGATTTAAAGTGAGATTTAAAGTGAGATTTTATGTGAGAGTGAGATTTAAAGTGAGATTTAAAGTGAGCGTTAAAGTGAGAGTGAGATTTAAAGTGAGAGTGAGATTTAAAGTGAGATTTAAAGTGAGAGTGAGATTTAAAATGAGAGTTAATGTGAGATTTCAAGTGAGCGTTAAAGTGAGAGTAAGATTGCAAGTGAGATTTCAAGTGAGATTTCAAGTGAGATTTCAAGTGAGATTTCAAGTGAGCGTGAAAGTGAGAGTGAGATTTAAAGTGAGATTTAATGTGAGATTTAAAGTGAGCGTTAAAGTGAGAGTGAGATTTAAAGTGAGCGTTAAAGTGAGTTAGATTTAAAGTGAGATTTAAAGTGAGCGTTAAAGTGAGAGTGAGATTTAAAGTGAGATTTAAAGTGAGCGTTAAAGTGAGAGTGAGATTAAAAGTGAGATTTAAAGTGAGAGTGAGATTTAAAGTGAGATTTAAAGTGAGATTTAAAGTGAGATTTAAAGTGAGATTTAAAGTGAGCGTTAAAGTGAGAGTGAGATTTAAAGTGAGAGTTAATGTGAGATTTCAAGTGAGTGTTAAAGTGAGAGTAAGATTGCAAGTGAGATTTCAAGTGAGTGTTAAAGTGAGAGTGAGATTTAAAGTGAGATTTAATGTGAGATTTAAAGTGAGCGTTAAAGTGAGAGTGAGATTTAAAGTGAGATTTAATGTGAGATTTAAAGTGAGCGTTAAAGTGAGAATGAGATTTAAAGTGAGATTTAAAGTGAGCATTAAAGTGAGAGTGAGATTTAAAGTGAGATTTAAAGTGAGCGTTAAAGTGAGAGTGAGATTTAAAGTGAGATTTAAAGTGAGAGTGAGATTTAAAGTGAGATTTAAAGTGAGATTTAAAGTGAGAGTTAATGTGAGAGTGAGATTTAAAGTGAGATTTAAAGTGAGATTTAAAGTGAGATTTAAAGTGAGATTTAAAGTGAGATTTAAAGTGAGATTTAATGTGAGAGTGAGATTTAAAGTGAGATTTAAAGTGAGATTTAAAGTGAGCGTTAAAGTGAGAGTTATGCTGCGTTCACACCGGACGCGTCGATTTTTTGACGCGCGTCGAGATTACATACAAAGTCTATGCACAGATGCGATGAGACTGGCCCGCCGCGATTTTGCGATGGCGCGGCGCGTTGGACGCGTTTTTGCGTTGGATGCCGCAAAATCGCCAACGCGCGAGTTGAAATTTTTCAACTTCTGCGAAATAATCGCGTGACGCTGTGGCGCGATAGCCTATCAGCGTTGAGTTGCTCCCCCTGTCATCCTGCCGTTGTTGAATCAGGAAATAAATACTGTAGCCGTCTGTGTTCACCCAGAGCTCTACGATACCTCATATCAACAGAGACCGGACCAAACTATGTGTATACATGTGTGTGTGTAAACCATACGGTACAAACAATGAATAGACGCTGCCGTATTTACGTCTACATGACGTTATTGAGTGCTGGTGGAGCTGCTACGATGTTAGCATAGCCTAGCACCGATCCATCAGAGCTCCATTGAGAAGACAAGTAGCCTACAAATCGGCATCATTACGTAGTTATTTCGGAGTCCCTTTTTGTCGGAGAAGACAAGTACAAATCGGTATCATTATGTAGTTATTTCGGAGTCCCTTTTTGTCGGTTTATTTTCCGTTAAATCACAGCCAAATCAGTTTATTTTGTGTTCCTACAGCTGTAGTAAACAGCGACCTGTGGCTTGCTAGACACAGTGAATACAGCTCGATACAATCCACGGAGCTCCTCTGAACAATATTATGAACCAGACATGACGGCGTTTGGCATTCCGACGTTTGAGGGACTTCCACAACACGTACAAAGCAGCAATTGTCCTTATTCCTTTCATGGTTGATAGCGGAAAGAAATGACGGCCAGGTGAACGGCTTCCAGTCGATAAACCACGGCCCCTCTCCGGCGCTACGCGATTTTGCGGCGTTTGGTGTGAACACGACCGGCGCCGCGTTGGATGCGTTTTTGCGGTGCGTCAAAAAATCAACGCGTTTGGTGTGAACGCAGCATAAGATTTCAAGTGAGATTTCAAGTGAGATTTAAAGTGAGATTTAAAGTGAGCGTTAAAGTGAGAGTGAGATTTAAAGTGAGAGTGAGATTTAAAGTGAGATTTAAAGTGAGAGTGAGATTTAAAGTGAGATTTAAAGTGAGATTTAAAGTGAGCGTTAAAGTGAGAGTGAGATTTAAAGTGAGATTTAAAGTGAGAGTGAGATTTAAAGTGAGATTTAAAGTGAGATTTAAAGTGAGATTTAAAGTGAGATTTAAAGTGAGATTTAAAGTGAGATTTAAAGTGAGAGTGAGATTTAAAGTGAGAGTTAATGTGAGATTTAAAGTGCTTAAGGCAATTCTTCCTTTTACTCTCTGTCTAAGACAGGGGTGATTGAGTGGTGAACTGCAGTTCTTCTGTCATCAAACTTTTCTCATGTATCTCAGAGAGAGATATTCAGTATAGGTATTTGGATAAGTTCATTATTGTGTTCAAGGGTAAAAATTGAATTGTGTTGGTTGTGTTGATCTTTGTTCATGCTATCTGTATAAATCCGAAGATATATTGTATCTATCATAGTCAATAGCCCTCCCTTTCGTGCTCCGTCTACTGTGCGTTGGCAAGACGCCCAGATGTGTGTGCGCAACTGAAGGTTTGTAGTACATGAGTAAAGGTGAGATCTCTCCCCACCCTCCTGTTTGGCTCCGTAGAGGTGATTGTTGGCTGAATGCCCACACATTGTTGAGTGACACAGCCTGTAGTTGCACAAGAGGAGCAAAAGCCATCATACATACAGACATTGATCATAGTATGTTCCTAAAGAACCTGAAGTGAATAAATTCAATATCCTCCATTGTCGTACAAACTATTTCAAGTTAATAAAAGCAATCTTATTATTTGTCACAATAAACATTACAACTGTAACCGGTATAAATTTATAAGTAGCATAATCATTTAAACCAGAATTAACGAGAATAAACTTTGACTTTTTGATTTGGAATTTTGCGAGGTTGTGAGTTTAAATTTTAAATAAATTTAAATATAATAAAAATGAGTGTGACACCAGTAGCTATCGTGGGGTTCAAAAACCCAGAGCATGCAAAAGATGTCCGGAGACTCTCAGAGAAATGGGCAAAACGCACCAAAGCACTAGATCCATCCTGGCCAAAAGACGGCACATTTGATGTGGGTTTGTGTGAGGATATGGAACTAAGAATCAAGGATTACAAACCAAAAGATAAAAGCAAGAAACGTCTGCACAAAAGAGAACTAGAACTAGTAACAATTAAATTGTTTAAGGTTGAAGGTCAACGCTACAGGAAAAATGTAAGAGACGGGTTAGGTGAACTAAAAGAAAGAAAAGCAAAAATAGACAAAAAGGAACAGCTGCAGGCCTATTCGAATTTATCCATCAATTGCAGGAACTGTTAACATTAATGGCGACTTCGAAGTTAAAGACAACAATGAGTCTCTAATGACGCACCAAACTCCCCCACAGAGTGACCCGAACAGGTTATCCAGCCTCAAACTCGATCTGACCCCAACATCAAAAATAGAAGATCAACCCCCAAAACACTGCAGCACTGGACGAAAAGGGAAAGCAACAAAAGCATTACAAATATTAGATTGTTATGGGGGACGAAATGAGACCGTAGGGAGAGAAGGAGGAGAGACACACTGGCTGGATATGGACCAGCATGGAAGGGGAGAACAGAGAGACTCGAGAGGCGATGTAATTCAGACCATAATCAATGAGATGGAGGAGGAAGTAGATGAATGTCACAACCATGCGAGTGCCGCGATCAAACAGTTAGAGAGGCAGATAGAGAAGAGCCACAGGGAGGTTTGTGAGAAGAGGGGGGCAGAAGGAGGAATAGTAGGAGCGACAGTGGGACTAGCAGGGGCAAACAAAGAGGGGGGAATAAAGGGCAAAGCTTATGATCTGAGATCCAGACCCAACATACACCCACCAGACAGGTATTGGCAGTATCCCATTTTGATAAGAGGATCTCAGGGGCATTATACACCTTGGCAAACACTCGACCTTGCAGGACTGATTTCCAGGCTGCCTGGCATTCATGAGGGGGCTGGTAAGTGGATCAAGGCTTTTGAGGAGGAAACGGTCGGGAAAATGCTAGCCTTGGGAGACATTAAGGCCGTGTGGGCACAGAGTCTTGGAGTATCCACTATGGAAAATATTTTACGCAATAGCGGAAGTACTTGGATGTCCAGTCCTATGGCAGACAGAACTGAGCTCAATGCATACAGAGCTGAGTTATGGGTGGCCTTGAGGGGGGAGTACCCTACCAAAATAGATCCCAAATCATTAAAGGGGGAGCCTCTGGCAGAGACTGAGAATGCAGCTGCATATATCAACAAACAGCTGAAAAGATGGAAACAAGAGACAGAGGAGGAGGCCGAGAGCAGCCCTGTCTTAATGACTTTGTTCAGGAATGCAGTTATTGAAGCCCTGCCAACTCCGGTGCAAAGCAGACTGGAGGATGTGGTGGGACTGACTTCAATGCCTCACAGACAATTCCGTGATCACGTGGTGCACGCGATTGAAAAATATAGGAAGGATGAGGAGAAAACTAAAGAAGAAGAGAGGAGTCTGCAGCGAAAATTAGCACAGCTACAACTCACTGACTTACAAAACAAAAACAAAATATAGACCCAAGCTCCAATGGTAAATGACACTACTATCTATGCAATGCCAACTGCACCTGATGCACAACCATCACTCGTGCAGCCACCCGCTGTTGTCAATGTTTATTCACAACAGCCAAACCCACAAGAACGAGATGGGCAATGAGACCTTTTGCTCGCCCTCGCTGGGAAGGTCAAAGAGGACCACCTTCTTTCCAGAATGGACAACGACGTCCCCCACAGAGGGAGTGCTGGGGGTGTGGAGACACAGGCCATTTCCGAGACAATTGTCCGAGATCACGACCAGGCACAGAGTGGAGAGAGGGGGGTCGCGGGTCTCAGTCCATGCAACGTGGGGGTAGAGGCCCTGTAAATCCATGGGCAGGTCCAAAATATGGTTACTAGGGGTGCCCAGAGAATCCTAAAGGGGAGGGTCAGCATCCAATTATCACCGTAGGAGCTGATAAAGAACCCATGCTACAGGTTCAATTAGAAGGCAGGCCAACACCGATGATGGTCGACACTGGAGCTACTTACACATGTGTGAGTCCAGAATACGCCACACATCTCCCCTTGTCAGGCAAATTTGTTAAGACAGTAGGATTCTTCTCGGGAATGACACAAATGATTCCAATAACAGCTCCAGTGAGACTAACCACTGAAGGTGGTGAAACTAAAATACCAATTTTAGTATCTGATCAAACTCCAATCAATTTGTTGGGAAGGGATGCACTGTGTAAATTACAAATAAAAGTTTGGTGCTCACCAGATGGAGTATATGTTGATAGGTCTGGATTGGATTTTCAAATGTACACACAATCAGAATGTGCAAAAGTCTATTGGCTGGGTGATGTTACAGAACCAATAACAAATGTATTCAGCCAATGGGAAAACTTAATTCGAGCCCAAATCCCAGAAGCAAAGCAACCACTATCTGACTATCATTGCACAATGTTCTATGATTCCTCATGCAGTGCAGTATTCGAGAAAAAATGGGATGAGAAAACAAAAAATGTGACTGTTGAGCTGGTAACACAGTATATTGTAGTAGGCCAACAGTGGGGCAGCACTGAGCGTGCAACCAAATTTGTTCATTTCAGAGTGGTACGCTGTACCAGAGTCGGTTCCACATATCACTCTATTGGTGAATGAACCGTTTGAATCAAAAGACCTCAGTCCAATGATGCATGTTGCTACACAGGTTGAGTGGCAAGAAACAGACAACCCACTAATATTTTCGTCACGTGATAATAAGATGATCTAAATCCTTTGTGGAATATCTATGATGGCAAAACCGCAGGTAGTAACAATTCCAACATGAAAAACATTACGAACTAAAAGTGAAGAGAGTAAAAACACTTTTATGGAAGACATGTTGACACACGTGCCAGAGCAAGTGTGGTCGAAACATGACAATGATGTGGGGTTGGTAAAGTCTGCCAATCCTGTAAAAATTGAATGAAGGCCAAATGTGAAACTGCCTTATCGACCACAATATCCGCTAAAACCAGAAGCTGAAGAAGATGTAAGTAAGACAATTGAAGGCCTGATAAACGCAGGAGTGTTGGTTGAGACGTACAGCGCCTGCAACACTCCCATACTACCAGTGCTAAAAAACGACAAAACAAAATACCGAATTGTGCATGACTTGTAAATGATGTAGTACAAGATTGGCCAGCAGAGGTGCCAAATCCACATGCTCTCCTCACGAATGTGCCACATGATGCAAAATGTTTTACAGTAATTGATTTGTGCTCAGCATTCTTCAGTATTCCATTGGCTGAAGACTCTCGACATCTTTTTGCCTTTACATACAGAGGACGAAAACTCAGTTACACACGTATTCCACAGGGTTTCAAGCATAGCCCTCACGTGTTTAATCAGATTTTGAAACAGGATCTCGAAAATATTGATATTAACAGCACATTAATACAATATGTTGATGATTTGTTGATCTGCTCATCTACAATCGATGATTGTCATCGAGACTCAATCAAGGTACTCCAGAGTTTAGCAGGAGGACATAAAGCCTCCCAGACAAAACTACAGTACTGCCAACCACAAGTAGAGTATCTGGGGAGAATGATCTCCCATGGAGCCATTGCAATGTCACCCTCCCAGTTAGAGGGAGTGAGCAAAGCTCACAGTTGGCCAGTTAATGACATTTCTAGGAATGACTGGATTTTGTTCCGAGTGGATTGAAAGCTATGCCGAAAAAACTGCTCCACTCACGGAAATCATGAAGGAGCCAGGAAACCAGACGTTAAGAGCTCCGTTACAATGGACAGACAAGTCCATGGTAGCGTTTG
>JAFEUB010001640.1:65000-112132 GCA_024529925.1 Ophthalmolycus amberensis | reverse complement strand
GTGGGACTAGCAGGGGCAAACAAAGAGGGGGGAATAAAGGGCAAAGCTTATGATCTGAGATCCAGACCCAACATACACCCACCAGACAGGTATTGGCAGTATCCCATTTTGATAAGAGGATCTCAGGGGCATTATACACCTTGGCAAACACTCGACCTTGCAGGACTGATTTCCAGGCTGCCTGGCATTCATGAGGGGGCTGGTAAGTGGATCAAGGCTTTTGAGGAGGAAACGGTCGGGAAAATGCTAGCCTTGGGAGACATTAAGGCCGTGTGGGCACAGAGTCTTGGAGTATCCACTATGGAAAATATTTTACGCAATAGCGGAAGTACTTGGATGTCCAGTCCTATGGCAGACAGAACTGAGCTCAATGCATACAGAGCTGAGTTATGGGTGGCCTTGAGGGGGGAGTACCCTACCAAAATAGATCCCAAATCATTAAAGGGGGAGCCTCTGGCAGAGACTGAGAATGCAGCTGCATATATCAACAAACAGCTGAAAAGATGGAAACAAGAGACAGAGGAGGAGGCCGAGAGCAGCCCTGTCTTAATGACTTTGTTCAGGAATGCAGTTATTGAAGCCCTGCCAACTCCGGTGCAAAGCAGACTGGAGGATGTGGTGGGACTGACTTCAATGCCTCACAGACAATTCCGTGATCACGTGGTGCACGCGATTGAAAAATATAGGAAGGATGAGGAGAAAACTAAAGAAGAAGAGAGGAGTCTGCAGCGAAAATTAGCACAGCTACAACTCACTGACTTACAAAACAAAAACAAAATATAGACCCAAGCTCCAATGGTAAATGACACTACTATCTATGCAATGCCAACTGCACCTGATGCACAACCATCACTCGTGCAGCCACCCGCTGTTGTCAATGTTTATTCACAACAGCCAAACCCACAAGAACGAGATGGGCAATGAGACCTTTTGCTCGCCCTCGCTGGGAAGGTCAAAGAGGACCACCTTCTTTCCAGAATGGACAACGACGTCCCCCACAGAGGGAGTGCTGGGGGTGTGGAGACACAGGCCATTTCCGAGACAATTGTCCGAGATCACGACCAGGCACAGAGTGGAGAGAGGGGGGTCGCGGGTCTCAGTCCATGCAACGTGGGGGTAGAGGCCCTGTAAATCCATGGGCAGGTCCAAAATATGGTTACTAGGGGTGCCCAGAGAATCCTAAAGGGGAGGGTCAGCATCCAATTATCACCGTAGGAGCTGATAAAGAACCCATGCTACAGGTTCAATTAGAAGGCAGGCCAACACCGATGATGGTCGACACTGGAGCTACTTACACATGTGTGAGTCCAGAATACGCCACACATCTCCCCTTGTCAGGCAAATTTGTTAAGACAGTAGGATTCTTCTCGGGAATGACACAAATGATTCCAATAACAGCTCCAGTGAGACTAACCACTGAAGGTGGTGAAACTAAAATACCAATTTTAGTATCTGATCAAACTCCAATCAATTTGTTGGGAAGGGATGCACTGTGTAAATTACAAATAAAAGTTTGGTGCTCACCAGATGGAGTATATGTTGATAGGTCTGGATTGGATTTTCAAATGTACACACAATCAGAATGTGCAAAAGTCTATTGGCTGGGTGATGTTACAGAACCAATAACAAATGTATTCAGCCAATGGGAAAACTTAATTCGAGCCCAAATCCCAGAAGCAAAGCAACCACTATCTGACTATCATTGCACAATGTTCTATGATTCCTCATGCAGTGCAGTATTCGAGAAAAAATGGGATGAGAAAACAAAAAATGTGACTGTTGAGCTGGTAACACAGTATATTGTAGTAGGCCAACAGTGGGGCAGCACTGAGCGTGCAACCAAATTTGTTCATTTCAGAGTGGTACGCTGTACCAGAGTCGGTTCCACATATCACTCTATTGGTGAATGAACCGTTTGAATCAAAAGACCTCAGTCCAATGATGCATGTTGCTACACAGGTTGAGTGGCAAGAAACAGACAACCCACTAATATTTTCGTCACGTGATAATAAGATGATCTAAATCCTTTGTGGAATATCTATGATGGCAAAACCGCAGGTAGTAACAATTCCAACATGAAAAACATTACGAACTAAAAGTGAAGAGAGTAAAAACACTTTTATGGAAGACATGTTGACACACGTGCCAGAGCAAGTGTGGTCGAAACATGACAATGATGTGGGGTTGGTAAAGTCTGCCAATCCTGTAAAAATTGAATGAAGGCCAAATGTGAAACTGCCTTATCGACCACAATATCCGCTAAAACCAGAAGCTGAAGAAGATGTAAGTAAGACAATTGAAGGCCTGATAAACGCAGGAGTGTTGGTTGAGACGTACAGCGCCTGCAACACTCCCATACTACCAGTGCTAAAAAACGACAAAACAAAATACCGAATTGTGCATGACTTGTAAATGATGTAGTACAAGATTGGCCAGCAGAGGTGCCAAATCCACATGCTCTCCTCACGAATGTGCCACATGATGCAAAATGTTTTACAGTAATTGATTTGTGCTCAGCATTCTTCAGTATTCCATTGGCTGAAGACTCTCGACATCTTTTTGCCTTTACATACAGAGGACGAAAACTCAGTTACACACGTATTCCACAGGGTTTCAAGCATAGCCCTCACGTGTTTAATCAGATTTTGAAACAGGATCTCGAAAATATTGATATTAACAGCACATTAATACAATATGTTGATGATTTGTTGATCTGCTCATCTACAATCGATGATTGTCATCGAGACTCAATCAAGGTACTCCAGAGTTTAGCAGGAGGACATAAAGCCTCCCAGACAAAACTACAGTACTGCCAACCACAAGTAGAGTATCTGGGGAGAATGATCTCCCATGGAGCCATTGCAATGTCACCCTCCCAGTTAGAGGGAGTGAGCAAAGCTCACAGTTGGCCAGTTAATGACATTTCTAGGAATGACTGGATTTTGTTCCGAGTGGATTGAAAGCTATGCCGAAAAAACTGCTCCACTCACGGAAATCATGAAGGAGCCAGGAAACCAGACGTTAAGAGCTCCGTTACAATGGACAGACAAGTCCATGGTAGCGTTTGAAACAATCAAACAAGAGATGCAGAGAGCTCCGGCTCTTGCAACACCTGATTATGACAAACCATTTCTGCTCTATGTATCTAATCGACAGGACATGTATGTCTCAGCAGTATTGATGCAAGAGACGTGTAGTGGTCGTCCAAAGCAACCGATTGCATATTACAGTACGAAACTTGACAATGTTGCACAAGGGTGGCCTCCATGTTATCAAGGGCTGGCAACAGTGCATTATGCATACGAGAAAGCAGCAACGGTAACGATGGGGTACCCTGTAGTCATACACACACATCACAAAATCACTGAGTTGATAAACCAAGGAAAGTTTGTGGTGACTCAGGCAAGGTGTTTGCAGTACATGCCGCTTTTGACATATCCTGATGTGACAATAAAGAAATGTACAACTATGAGTCCAGCAAATGTTGTTCCATTTGAATTTGAAGGAGAGCCACATGAGTGTGTGGCAGAGACAATGAAGTATACCAAGTTGCGACCTGACCTAGAGTCCACTCCATTAGTGAACGCAGATGTGACGTACTTTGTGGATGGGTCCTGCTACAGGGACTACTTAGGTAATCATGCTGGATTTGCCGTGATTGAGCAAATAGGCAGTGACTTTGTGACAGTGAAAGCTGAAGGTTGTGATCAGCCAGCATTGACTGAGGCATGCAGACTCGCTCAAGGCAGAGTCGCAAACATTTACACTGACAGCCAGTATGCACTAGGCGTCACACAACTCTTTGGAGCATTGTGGAAACAGAGAGGTTTCAGAAAAACAGACGGAAGTCCAATACAGCATGAGAAACAGATAATGGACCTGATATCAGCAATGATGGGCCCGACGGGGAATCCCCGGTAGGCCGACGGGGTTTTGGGCCGGTCCAATACCGGTCCACGTCCATTACTAACCGGCCCTCGCTCTGAGATCGCCGACCCCGACTATATTCTATGCTTCACAGAACACGTTACATTGACTCTAATACTTAAAGTCAATAATCGCTGACTGATATTTATACTACTCCTCGCGATCTGTATTCACACTCATGGTTTCCATCTGTGAGCCGGCAGCACCCCTACACACACACACACACACACACACACACACACACACACACACACACACACAAGCACACTCCCAGCATGCAATCTGCCCCAAAGAGGCGGGTCTATGAAGCAGTTGAGCCAATGATGCTTTAATGCTGATTAAAGATATAAATGAGTGACATACAGTTTAGCCAATCAGCGTCCTCAAATAGATTCAGCTTGGAGCAGAATCTATTCTGCCCCAAGCTGCGCGTTTCCGTCCGGACGAGTCTCTACAGGCGAGCGCCAGCGTGAGCACTACTCCTCCAAGAGCCGCGTGAGAGGAGAACTTTGAGGAGAAACTGCACAATCAGACAGCAGACTAGCGGGAAAGGGAAGCAGCACATGAAGCTTCTCCACTAGCTGAACACCAGACAGGTTAGCTAGCTGCATGACGTCATGCTAATAACTTATTTAGCTTTTTAAAACAACGGGGACAGATCCAGCACGGACAGTTAGGGAGTGAGGGACATGAAGACATGCTGAGACATGATATATAGTTATGAATACATCATTATATATATGTGTGTGTGTGTTTTATATTATAGTGAATATTATACGATATATATATTATTATATGATATATCATATAATAATATCATTATTATATGATATATATATATTATTATATGATATATATATCATTATATGATATATATATCATTATATTATTATATGATATATATATATTATATTATTATATGATATATATATATTATTATATTATTATATGATATATATATCATTGTATTATACAGCATATTATTATATGATTTATATATTATTATATTATACAGCATATTATTATATGACATATATATCATTATATTATACAGCATATTATTATATGATTTATATATTATATTATACAGCATATTATTATATGACATATATATCATTGTATTATACAGCATATTATTATATGATTTATATATTATTATATTATACAGCATATTATTATATGATTTATATATTATTATATTATACTGAATTCCCTGTGTGGGTGACACAAATAAGATGTCCTGACGTGTTTGTCAAAGTGTTATTTACTGCTTTTTTCATGTTGGAATAAAAGTTAAATATTTAACTGCAAAGTAGTAATATGTGTTTGATACCGTAATTGTTTTGCATTAAATCATTCTGGGATGTTTGCTGAAATTGATTGGATGTGGCTCAGCCCTACAGAGAACATGTTCCACCAGCTCCACTGCGTAGAACCATCTGATACTAGCCCAGAGTTCAGCATATTCATCCAGCTAACTATACCTACCTTGGAGTGTTACAATAGCGAGTATTATTTTATTCAATGTGTCCATCCAGGCAAATTGGTGGATCCAAATGTTGTAAAAAAAAAAATATATGATATAATTTCTTTGTAATCATCCAAAATAATGTTAAGTGTGTGGGTATTTTTCCAAGTAGGCCACTGACTGGTCGATACGTGCGATGCATTGAGTGGGCAACGCGCCGTGTATTGAGTGGGCCGGTCTGACAGTAAACTCCCGGGCCACTTTTTTCCCCCAGTCCGCCCCTGATGGCATGGCAGAACAGGCAAGCATTAGATTGGATTCTAGCTGAAAAAGGTGGGGTATGTCAAATGTTTGGGAAACATTGTTGTACATTTATTCCCAATAACACTGCACCTGATGGGACATTTTCTGTTGCAATGGGGAAAATTTGGGGTTTGAGACAGGAAGTTAAGGACAATGCTGGCAAGGGGGGGTGGTCATGGGATTGGTTAGACCAAAATTTGGGAAAATGGGGGTCTGTGTTGGTAAAAGCAGGCATTAGCGCATTAACAGTTTTAATTGTGGCTTTTCTATTGGCATGTTGCATCGTACCCATCTTGAGGAGACAGTGCCAGAGGAGCATGGACAAACAGATGGGTGTCATGATAAACCTCCAACTGGCTCAGATGATGAACATGATGACGATTGAGCGAGGGACAAAGGCCCAGTTCGCTCAAATGGTGGTTGGACGACCGGACCTGTTTCCGGACCTGTTTCCCAGTCCGGACTACCTGGAGGACTCAGATGAGATGGAGGAAACAGGACTAGGAGGCATCTCAGCATAAAGACAAGAGCCTGAACTTTGTTGAAAGTACATACACGTCCAAAAAACACCACGTCACATGTTTTATTATCTGTCCAAACTGTCACTATAAATAGAAGGTATTGCAATCAGATATTTCTACATTCACATATATTCAAAGTCATGATTCATATAGTCTGTGTACAAGTATTATAGCGTAAATACATAGTTTGATCTTAGACGTTGCATCTAATGAATACCGATATATTGTTCAATATTTTGCAGAAACTAAAATCTGTGATGTATCAGTTAATATATGTTTGTAATCAAGAACAGATTCACTTCATGCCAGAAGGTGGTCGCTCGGCGGGGAAGGACCGTAAGGGAGTTTTTCCTGTAATGCAACCTGCGGGTTTTTTCGCCCTTATGTGAAAGTGAACCTTAGTATTGAATGATGTTATTTGTATTATCTTACTAGCTCAAATGTTCTGTATTGGTATTTAATCAAGCACATATAATTGACATAATCATTTGGCAGGATCATTCTCTGATTCTGTATAATCCATTTAATCACTTACGTTGTTGCAAAGCTGTGAGGGATCAAAACTTTAGGTTACAGTTCCACCTATTTGACAAAGGTTATATGAAGTTATGTTGAGGGTCAAGTGACCCCCAAAGGGGGGATATGTTGAAGAAAATCATCATTTAACTTAGGATTGAACTGAACACATTTGAATTCACAAGTAAACAGTTTATATAATTTGTTATGTTGAACACACTGGGTTTCATAAGAACATTCTTCGGAAGAGATTAAAGCACCAGACACATTGTAATCGATCAGCCCTATTTGTATCCAAACATTTCCTGTAAACGAATCGTGTGTTCTGCCAAAAGGTTGTCCTGACTCAAACGAAGTCAGGAGAGCATGACATAGTGAAGAAATCAGATGTGCTCTGTTTGTGGTTCAACCCACTTGTTTGATTGGTGGAAAGTGATGTAAGGGGGGTAAAGTTTGACTATAAAAGTAATCTGTGAAAAGTAATACGTGGGATTTTATTGGAATTTTATTGGGATTTGTTGAACTTGTAATATGTTGGCTCGTTTGCATTAAAAGACTCCCCGCTGGTTGTGACTTCAATTCGGCGTCTCTTCTCGTCATTTTGCCAGAAGAGTTAAAGTGAGAGTGAGAGTTAAAGTGAGAGTTAAAGTGAGAGTGAGAGTTAAGTGAGAGTTAAAGTGAGAGTTAAAGTGAGAGTGAGAGTTAAAGTGAGAGTTAAAGTGGCATTAAGAGTGACAATGACAAAGTCTGTAAAGATGGAAATGGTGGAAAAAAGAAACATTGTGGCTGTTTGTTTGTTTGTGAGGTCTCACCTTGGTGACATGGTCCAGACTGTTACAGAGAACCTGCCAGGGAGGAGTGTACCTGAACATCCTGGTCTGAACTGGATCTGACTGGTTCTGGTCTGTATGATGATGATAATGATGATGATTATGATGATTATGATGATGTCAGACCTTCATCCAGCAGGAACCAATCCCTGCAAACCCAGACAGAGACTCTCAGTAAATATTGATCAGTTTCAAACAGCTGATTCATGGATCACTTCTGCTGTCCAATCAAAAAGCATCGGCAACGTAAACAGGAAATTATTAACACAACTTGTAAAAGTTTTTTTTATGTGACAGTGTTTCATTCATGGAATCATAAACAAAGAAATATTAACAGTTTCACTTGTAAAGAGTTGTAAAATTATGACAATATTTAAATTGCTGGAGTCGCAACATTTTTGGTACTTTTTGTCAAAATATTCCGATTTAAAGGGCCGGTTCACCAAATCAAAAAGGCATATTTGTCCTCTTTTAGATATCTACATATATAGATATAGATATTTATAGACTTTCTGTTAAATCGTGACCTGGGCCCCGTTCCTCGTACCTGGCTAACTGAGTTAGCCGGATAATTTTCAGGATAAGATGACATAGATCAGGCTTTTCGGTTCCACGAAGCAAGTTTGGCAAAATCACCATGGCAACACATCCATAAGCTTGAACCTGCTCCAGCGCAGGCTAACTGAAGGTAGCTGGATAAGCTGCCACTCCCCCGGAAAACATGGCAGCTCCTGTCACATACGGTAGTCTAATGCGCTTGCGCATATACTGGGGGTTATACGGGAGTTCATGAAATGCATGTAAAGTGAGACACACGGTGATCCTTAAAAGCAGCGGAGCAAACTAAGAAGCCTCTATTGCATTAATGTCCAGCTCCCTTCCTCAGAGATCCACTGATGAAGGAGGATATTAGTTAGATGAGCGTTTTATAGGGAGAGAGTTCTTCCACATCGCCAAGATCCGTTATCACATCATGATGACTTCCTATACGAGCGCTGTCCATTCTGCCCACAAGGAATCATTTCTTTACAGAGCTTCTGGAGCAGACATTGAACACCACACTGCCTGTCCCACAGACTGGATGCAGCCTTGAGCTGTTGTGCGAGTGCTACGTTGTTGTAGTGTCGGCGATGCGGAGAACATGGGGAAAGCCGCTGCATGCCGTGCTGTTGGTAAAGTTTATTTGGCGCTTAATAAACTTATGGATGTGTTCATTACATATATTACATAAAAGATGTCAGAAAACTGTGCAGCAAGAACACCAAAATACTCTGCTTTCCGAAAGATATGGTCTCTGACATGAGAGACAAATTCCTGGACATCGTGGCTGACTATCCCACAGCGAAAAACATCATCGTGCATACAGGAAGCTGTGATATTGTGAAACAACAGTCTGAAGTTCTGAAGCGAGACTTTATTGATCTGTTAAACACAGTCAGCTCTGTCAAGGCTGAGGTGTTTATCAGTGGCCCTCTTCCACCAGTCAGAGGAGGAGATGAAGGATTCAGCAGGCTGTTTGCACTGAACAGATGGCTGTCAACTGCATGTGCTGACCATTCAGTACATTTTATCAACAATTTCTACCTTTTCTGGGAGCGCAGACATCTTTTTGCAGCGCATGGAATTTGCCTGAACAAGTCAGGGGTAAAACTGTTTACCTCTAACCTGTTTTTCTCCCTGCGTCACTCGTCTGTCCCTACTGCCAAGGACAAGATACAAGAGGAGTCTAAACAAGAGATAACCACACAGCATCGCCATGGAGACCTTACGGGAAGGATGCCCCTGCCTAACGACAGCCAAAAGGAGGAGTCTCCAACCTCATCATCAGGGACCGCCTTCGCCTCCGATCTCCCACTTTCCCCACCCTTCCTAGACGCGGAGTCTTTACCTCCCTCCCCAGCTATTTCGGGTCCATACTTTGGATCGCAATCCTCTCTCACACTCTCCCCATCCTCCCCCCACCTGGAGTTCACTGACAACATGAAAAAGCTGGTCATTGCTGGAACCAAACACACACCTCGTCACACTCCCCGACGGCTCTACAACCGTCCTCTGTCTCCCCTACCTGATGGAGGAAATAATTGATATCTTCTGGGTCCAGGCTACAGGGCTAATGATACCAATGACTCTCTCCAGGAAAAGTCGGGGCCCTGTATGCAGCTAGCCGCTTCAATTCCTGTCTTGCAAGTTTATAGAAAAAGAAAGGTGAGGCTGCGAAGAAACAATAGTAAACATACAAACTTATCAAACTTAGCATACATTCCTCGTCAGCCTGTCCAAATAAATTGGGCAAAGAAAGCTTTAACCACATTAAACTTAGCTTTATTAAATGTCAGGTCTCTGTCAGGAAAAACATTTTTAATCAATGATTTTATTGTTAGGCACAAACTGGACATTTTGTTTTTAACTGAAACTTGGTTAAATCAAGATAACAGTGCAGCTGTTCTTATTGAATCAACACCTCACAACTTCAGTTTCATGAGTGAAACAAGAGCGCATAAGAAAGGAGGTGGAGTTGCTGTTTTATTTAATGATTCTCTTCAATGCAAGCAGATGCCCTTTGGTCATTTTAGTTCTTTTGAATATGTGGCTCTGAATTCCACTCAAGCTTTATTCCTAAACATTTACAGACCGCCTAAATACTGTGCAACCTCCTTTGATGAGTTTACTGAACTGCTGTCTGTAATCTGTATTGATTTTGACTGTGTTGTTATTGTTGGTGACTTTAATATCCATGTTGATAATCCCCAGGACAGAGAGTCTATAGAACTATGTGGTGTCCTTGATAACTATGATCTGACTCAGCATGTGACAGGACCCACCCACAACAGGGGGCACACTCTGGACCTAATCATCACCAAAGGTGTAAACATTTCCAAGGTTGCTGTGACTGATGTTGCACTCTCTGATCATTTCTGTGTTTTCTTTGAGAGTGCAATCTCCTTGCACACAAATGTCCAAACCAAGGTTGTGACAAAGCGTTACATCTCTGAAAACACCAGTGAACTATTTATTCAGAAGTTCTCCTCCACACCAGCCCTCTCTTGTCTCTCAGTCAATGAGCTTGTAGATGGCTTCAATTTTAAAGTTAAAAATATTATTGATGCCATTGCACCCACTAAAGTGAAGGTTGTCTCGGGTAAGCAAAGATCTCCTTGGAGAAATGCTACGCTGGTCAAAATAGAGAAACGAGAGTGTCGGAAAGCTGAGCGCAGGTGGCGAAAAACTAATCTCCAGGTTCACTGTGACATCTATAAAGAGAGACTTCGCAATTATAATTTGGAACTTAGAAATGCAAGGCAGTCATTCTTCTCTGACATCATAACCAAAAACAAGAACAATACACGCGCCTTATTTGCTACCGTCGACAGGCTAACAAACCCTCCAGTGTCGGTAGCTGCTGAACTCCAATCCACCTGGGCATGCAATCAATTTGCCACCTTTTTTACTGACAAAATTAAGAAAATTAGACAAGCAGTCAGTGCCTCCACATCAACCACAGGATATGTGTTGTCCCGATCTAACATCCATTCAAATATCATGACACAATTTCATTCAATCGACCGTAGAAGCCTAGAAGACATCATACAACATCTGAAGTCATCCTCCTGCTGCTTGGATATTCTACCAACACACTTTTTCAAAAATATTTCAAACTGCATGACCACTGATCTTTTACTAATTGTAAACACATCCCTTCTCTCAGGTGTCTTCCCACAAGCCCTAAAAACTGCAGTTATTAAACCACTCCTAAAGAAAGCTAGTTTAGACTCCGCAACGATGAAAAATTATAGGCCAATATCAAACCTCCCATTTTTAAGTAAAATAATTGAAAAAGCGGTTTTCCAACAGCTGACCGACTTCTTGGCCGTAAATAACTGCTTTGATGTTTTCCAGTCAGGCTTTCGACAGCACCACAGCACTGAAACTGCTCTTGTTAAGGTTTTCAACGACATCCACTTAAACATAGACAACAGCAGAAGTTCAGTCTTAGTGTTACTAGATCTCAGTGCTGCATTCGACACGGTCGACCATGCCATACTCCTAGAAAGACTAAAAATCTGGGTGGGACTCTCTGGCACAGCACTTAACTGGTTTGAATCCTACTTGAAGGGCCGAGAATACTTTGTGTCTGTAGCTGATTACACATCAGAGCTGACTAAAATGACATGTGGTGTTCCCCAAGGTTCAATACTGGGGCCCCCTCTGTTCAACATCGACATGCTTCCACTAGCTCAGATTATGGAAAACAACAAAGTGTGTTATCATAATTATGCAGACGACACACAAATCTACATAACTATGTCACCAGGGGACTATAATCCCATACAAGGGCTGGGTAACTGCATTGAACAAATCAACAACTGGATGTGCCAGAATTTTCTTCAATTAAACAAAGATAAAACAGAAGTAATTGTTTTTGGTACCAAGGACGAACAATTGAAAATCACCGCTCAGCTTCAGTCACTGATGTTAAAACCCACAAACCAAGCCAGAAATCTAGGTGTAGTTATGGATTCAGACCTCAACCTGAACAGCCATATCAAGACAATTACAAAATCAGCCTACTATCACCTGAAGAATATATCAAGGATTAGAGGACTTATGTCTCAACAGGATTTGGAAAAACTTGTCCATGCATTTATCTTCAGCAGACTGGACTACTGTAACGGTGTGTTTACAGGTCTCTGTAAAAAATCCGTCAGAAAGCTGCAGCTGATTCAGAACGCTGCAGCTCGAGTCCTCACTAAGACCAGGAGGGTGGACCACATCACTCCAGTTCTGAGGTCTTTGCACTGGCTTCCTGTCCAACAAAGAATTGACTTTAAAATCCTGCTGTTGGTTTACAAAGCACTGAATGGTTTGGGACCAAAATACATCTCCGATCTGCTACTACCTTATGAACCATCCCGACCCCTCAGGTCGTCTGGGACCGGTCTACTTTCTGTTCCCAGAGTCAGAACTAAACATGGAGAAGCAGCGTTCAGTTTTTCTGCTCCACATATCTGGAACAAAGTCCCAGAAAGCTGCAGGTCTGCTGAGACCCTCAGCTCATTTAAATCAAGATTGAAGACCTTTCTGTTTGCTGCTGCCTTTAATTGAACCACGTTCAATTAATATATTAATCAATTTCCTGCATTTCTGCATTTTACTACTGCATTTTATTTCTTACACTGTTTTTTAATTGTTTTTGAAATCTCCTTTTCTTTTGCCTTGTGTTTTGATGCTTTTAATGGTTTTATGTGAAGCACTTTGAATTACCTTGTTGTTGAAATGTGCTATACAAATAAACTTGCCTTGCCTTGCCTTACATCACCATGGCACATATTGTGCTGACTCAGCATTCTGAGTAATGTGTGTGCGCTTAGTGTGTACTTGCTCTCATGTCCTCTTGATGGCTGGTTGCATACATGAGGTTAAAGCGCTCATAATGATATGACAGTGTTATTAGTACACCAGCAGATCATTACTGTAGAACATGATGAAGGTGGATCATGATGAGAACAGAGAGAATCACACACTATTTATCTTCACTGCTTCAGTTGATTGAATGTCTGATGATTGGTTCTGTTTAATGCGCAACAACTTCAACACCTGCCCAAACATATGTGATGAGAAGTTAGACCCTTGGTCACTCTGGACCACCTTAGGAATGCCAAATATAGAAATGAATTGTGACAATGCCTTAACCACAGCCTTAGTTGTGATTGACCTCAACAGGATAAGCCGCCGGGTACCTGGTGGTTTGGCACATCACTGTGAGCAAATATTTACAACCAGACTTGGAACATGGCAACGGACCCACACAGTCCACAATGAGGTGTGTAAATGGTTCACTCAGAGCCGGGATAGGCTGCAGTGGCGCCGGCTTGATCTTCTGATTTGGTTTTCCTGTTATCTGGCATACATGACATGTTTTAATGTATGCGGCCACATCCCTTTTGACACACGGCCAAAAGAAATGTTTCAGAATGTTAAGGTATGTTTTCCGAACTCCAAAGTGTCCACTCTTGTCATGTGCTACTTCCAAGACAAGAGGACGAAACTTAGTTGGCACCACCATTTGGAAAACATAATTTCTCACACAATCCTCCCCCATGGGAACCCATTTTCTGAACAACACCTCGTTCTGCAAGAAGTAGCCATTGGCTGCACTATTTATCTCAGAAACAGGCAAAACTCGCTCAAATACTTCTTTCAAAGAAGAATCCCCACGTTGCTCCTCTACTACCTCACTGTGCGACTATGAAACAGGAAGCTCCGACAGAGATGGGACCTCCAAAACTACCTCGACCGCGTTGTCAGATGACATGTCAGGGTCTGATTTGCTCATAGCACGTGTAAAAACGCAGGATGAAAAGACCTCAGGCAACACTCTGGAGCTCTCGTCAGACGTAGAATCAATTGGACAACATGTGACCACCGGTGCGGGAAGAGTGTCCGTCCAAACTCTGCTACCAGCCAAGCCGTTGCCCAAAATAAAATGTATACCTTCAATAGGCAATGCCGGACGCACACCAACAGCTATCTCACCCTTAACCAGCTCACAGTCAAGCACCATCTTGTGCAACGGAACAGGGAGAATCTTCAATCCCATCCCACGACTGAGAACACAGTCACCAGTGTCAGTCTCCTCAGACAAAGGCAAAACAGAGTCAACGATATACGAATCATAGGCCCCTGTATCCCTCAAGATTTTTATTGGGACCTTTATCTCACTTCCCAAAAGTGACACAAATCCGCCTCGAATGAAAGGAGCATAAGCTGCCAAAACCCCCAGGTCACAAGAGTGAGATGTACGCCCCCCAGAGTGAGATGTAAGCCCCTCAGCAAAACAGCAGTCTTTAACCGTAGCTGCAAACGCAGCAGGCCTAACATTAGATCTTACATCCCTTAGTTTAGCCTGTAACGTAGGATGTAATTAGGACAATCCGCCTTCCAATGTCCTTCCTCCCGACAATAATTACAGGTATTACTATTGTCGAATCTGCCACCTGTTCGAAAGTCAGACTTAAAACCTCCCACCTTCTTTGAACGCATCTCCTGCGGAACCGCGTCAGAACCATCGCGAGCCACAGAACACTTTGAAACTGCTCTTATGAAGCAACACGTATTCATCAGCTGATACGGCCGCATTAGCAGCAGTTGTGCTCCTTTGTTCGATGACATATGTCGCAATACGATCTGGAAGGATATTTTTTAATTGCTCCAAAATCATCAACTCACACAGACCGTCAAAAGTAGCTATGTCAAGGGCTGTTAACCATCGCTTGAAGTGAGTTGATAAGTCTCTCACCAACTCCACATATGTCTGACCACTTTTCCTCTCCAAGGACCTAAAACGCTGGCAATAAGCCTCTGGTACCAGCTCATACACTTTAAGCACCGCAGATTTTATTTTAGAATAACTAGAGCTATCCTCCAGGCTCAAAGAGGAATACGCTTCCTGTGCTTTCCCTGAGAGGACACACTGCAGCATCAGCGCACAGTCCGCATCGAGCCAGTTTCTAGCCTTAGCTACCCGTTCAAACAGCACGAAGAACGTGTCCGGATCCCTTTCATTAAACGGTGGCAACCAGCGCAAATTACGAACTTCAAAGCGATCCACAGCAGACCTGGGCACCTGCGCGCCCCGATCGTCACCGGACAACACGCCATCTCTGACCAGTGACAAACGATATTTCTCCAGATCTATTTTTGCAGTCTCTGATTCCTGGCGGAGTCTCTCAATTTCTATCTGTTTTTTAATTTCCAATTCATGTTTACCTTTGTAAAAGGTAAACATGAATTGGAATTTATAGCGGTTATAGAGGTGATGGATGTCATAGAGGTGATGGAGGTTATAGAGGCTATGGAGGTGATGGAGGTGATAGAGGTGATGGAGGTTATAGAGGTGATGGATGTCATAGAGGTGATGGAGGTTATAGAGGCTATGGAGGTGATGGAGGTGATAGAGGTGATGGATGTTATAGAGGTGATGGATGTTATAGAGGTGATGGAGGTTATAGAGGTGATGGAGGTTATAGAGGTTATAGAGGTGATGGAGGTGATGGAGGTTATAGATGTGATGGAGGTTATAGAGGTTATAGAGGTGATGGAGGTTAAGGAGGCGATGGAGGTGATGGAGGTTATAGAGGCGATGGAGGTGATGGAGGTGATAGAGGTTATAGAGGTGATGGAGGTGATAGAGGTTATAGAGGTGATGGAGGTTATAGAGGTGATGGAGGTTATAGATGTGATAGAGGTGATAGAGGTGATGGAGGTTATAGATGTGATAGAGGTGATGGAGGTTATATAGGCGATGGAGGTGATGGAGGTTATAGAGGTGATGGAGGTTATAGGGGTGATGGAGGTGATAGAGGTTATAGAGGTGATGGAGGTTATTGAGGTGATGTATGTTATATAGGTGATGGAGGTTATATAGGTGACAGAGGTGATAGATGTTATAGAGGTGATAGAGGTGATGGAGGTTATAGAGGTGATGGAGGTTATAGGGGTGATGGAGGTGATAGAGGTGATGGAGGTTATTGAGGTGATGTATGTTATATAGGTGATGGAGGTTATATAGGTGATAGAGGTGATGGAGGTTATAGAGGTTATAGAGGTGATGGAGGTGATAGAGGTTAGAGGTGATAGAGGTGATGGAGGTGATGGAGGTTATAGAGGCGATGGAGGTTATAGAGGTGATAGAGGTTATATAGGTGATGGAGGTTATATATGTGATAGAGGTTATAGAGGTGATGGAGGTTATAGAGGTGATGGAGGTTATCGGGGTGATGGAGGTGATAGAGGTGATGGAGGTTATAGAGGTTACCTAGGTTATAGAGGTGATGGAGGTGATAGAGGTGATGGAGGTTATAGAGGTGATGGAGGTTATAGAGGTTACCTAGGTTATAGAGGCGATGGAGGTGATAGAGGTGATGGAGGTTATAGAGGCGATGGAGGTGATAGAGGTGATGGAGGTTATAGAGGTGATGGAGGTTATAGAGGCGATGGAGGTGATAGAGGTTATAGAGGAGATGGATGTGATGGAGGTTATAGAGGTGATGGAGGTGATGGAGGTGATGGAGGTTATAGATGTGATGGAGGTTATAGAGGTTATAGAGGTTATAGAGGTGATGGAGGTTAAGGAGGCGATGGAGGTGATGGAGGTTATAGAGGCGATGGAGGTGATGGAGGTGATAGAGGTTATAGAGGTGATGGAGGTGATAGAGGTTATAGAGGTGATGGAGGTTATAGAGGTGATGGAGGTTATAGATGTGATAGAGGTGATAGAGGTGATGGAGGTTATAGATGTGATAGAGGTGATGGAGGTTATATAGGCGATGGAGGTGATGGAGGTTATAGAGGTGATGGAGGTTATAGGGGTGATGGAGGTGATAGAGGTTATAGAGGTGATGGAGGTTATTGAGGTGATGTATGTTATATAGGTGATGGAGGTTATATAGGTGACAGAGGTGATGGATGTTATAGAGGTGATAGAGGTGATGGAGGTTATAGAGGTGATGGAGGTTATAGGGGTGATGGAGGTGATAGAGGTGATGGAGGTTATTGAGGTGATGTATGTTATATAGGTGATGGAGGTTATATAGGTGATAGAGGTGATGGAGGTTATAGAGGTTATAGAGGTGATGGAGGTGATAGAGGTTAGAGGTGATAGAGGTGATGGAGGTGATGGAGGTTATAGAGGCGATGGAGGTTATAGAGGTGATAGAGGTTATATAGGTGATGGAGGTTATATATGTGATAGAGGTTATAGAGGTGATGGAGGTTATAGAGGTGATGGAGGTTATCGGGGTGATGGAGGTGATAGAGGTGATGGAGGTTATAGAGGTTACCTAGGTTATAGAGGTGATGGAGGTGATAGAGGTGATGGAGGTTATAGAGGTGATGGAGGTTATAGAGGTTACCTAGGTTATAGAGGCGATGGAGGTGATAGAGGTGATGGAGGTTATAGAGGCGATGGAGGTGATAGAGGTGATGGAGGTTATAGAGGTGATGGAGGTTATAGAGGCGATGGAGGTGATAGAGGTTATAGAGGAGATGGATGTGATGGAGGTTATAGAGGTGATGGAGGTTATAGGGGTGATGGAGGTGATAGAGGTTATAGAGGTGATGGCGGTTATAGAGGTTATAGAGGTGATGGAGGTGATAGAGGTTAGATGTGATAGAGGTGATGGAGGTGATGGAGGTTATAGAGGCGATGGAGGTTATAGAGGTGATAGAGGTTATAGAGGTGATGGAGGTTATATAGGTGATGGAGGTTATATATGTGATAGAGGTTATAGAGGTGATGGAGGTTATAGAGGTGATGGAGGTTATAGAGGTGATGGAGGTGATAGAGGTGATGGAGGTTATAGAGGTGATGGAGGTTATAGAGGTGATGGAGGTTATAGAGGTTACCTAGGTTATAGAGGTGATGGAGGTGATAGAGGTGATGGAGGTTATAGAGGTGATGGAGGTTATAGAGGTGATGGAGGTTATAGAGGTTACCTAGGTTATAGAGGCGATGGAGGTGATAGAGGTGATGGAGGTTATAGAGGCGATGGAGGTGATAGAGGTGATGGAGGTTATAGAGGTGATGGAGGTTATAGAGGCGATGGAGGTGATAGAGGTTATAGAGGAGATGGATGTGATGGAGGTTATAGAGGTGATGGAGGTTATAGGGGTGATGGAGGTGATAGAGGTTATAGAGGTGATGGAGGTTATAGAGGTGATGGAGGTTAGAGGTGATAGAGGTTATAGAGGTGATGGAGGTTATAGAGGTGATGGCGGTTATAGAGGTGATAGAGGTTGTATAGGCGATGGAGGTGATGGAGGTTATAGAGGTGATGGAGGTTATAGAGGTGATGGATGTTATATAGGTGATGGAGGTGATGGATGTTATATAGGTGATGGAGGTGATAGAGGTGATGGAGGTGATGGAGGTTATAGAGGTGATGGAGGTTATAGGGGTGATGGTGGTGATAGAGGTTATAGAGGTGATGGAGGTTATTGAGGTGATGTATGTTATATAGGTGATGGAGGTTATATAGGTGATAGAGGTGATGGAGGTTATAGAGGTGATGGAGGTGATAGAGGTTATAGAGGTGATGGAGGTGATGGATGTTATAGAGGTGATGGAGGTTATAGAGGTTATAGAGGTGATGGAGGTGATGGAGGTGATGGACGTTATAGATGTGATGGAGGTTATAGAGGTTATAGAGGTTATAGAGGTGATGGAGGTTAAGGAGGCGATGGAGGTGATGGAGGTTATAGAGGCGATGGAGGTGATGGAGGTGATAGAGGTTATAGAGGTGATGGAGGTGATAGAGGTTATAGAGGTGATGGAGGTTATAGAGGTGATGGAGGTTATAGATGTGATAGAGGTGATAGAGGTGATGGAGGTTATATAGGCGATGGAGGTGATGGAGGTTATAGAGGTGATGGAGGTTATAGGGGTGATGGAGGTGATAGAGGTTATAGAGGTGATGGAGGTTATTGAGGTGATGTATGTTATATAGGTGATGGAGGTTATATAGGTGACAGAGGTGATGGATGTTATAGAGGTGATGGAGGTTATAGAGGTGATGGAGGTTATAGGGGTGATGGAGGTGATAGAGGTTATAGAGGTGATGGAGGTTATAGAGGCGATGGAGGTTATAGAGGCGATAGAGGTTATAGAGGTGATGGAGGTTATATAGGTGATGGAGGTTATATATGTGATAGAGGTTATAGAGGTGATGGAGGTGATAGAGGTGATGGAGGTTATAGAGGTGATGGAGGTTATAGAGGTTACCTAGGTTATAGAGGTGATGGAGGTGATAGAGGTGATGGAGGTTATAGAGGTGATGGAGGTTATAGAGGTTACCTAGGTTATAGAGGCGATGGAGGTGATAGAGGTGATGGAGGTTATAGAGGCGATGGAGGTGATAGAGGAGATGGATGTGATGGAGGTTATAGAGGTGATGGAGGTTATAGGGGTGATGGAGGTGATAGAGGTTATAGAGGTGATGGCGGTTATAGAGGTGATGGAGGTTATAGAGGTGATGGAGGTTAGAGGTGATAGAGGTTATAGAGGTGATGGAGGTTATAGAGGTGATGGCGGTTATAGAGGTGATAGAGGTTGTATAGGCGATGGAGGTGATGGAGGTTATAGAGGTGATGGATGTTATATAGGTGATGGAGGTGATAGAGGTGATGGAGGTGATGGAGGTTATAGAGGTGATGGAGGTTATAGGGGTGATGGTGGTGATAGAGGTTATAGAGGTGATGGAGGTTATTGAGGTGATGTATGTTATATAGGTGATGGAGGTTATATAGGTGATAGAGGTGATGGAGGTTATAGAGGTGATGGAGGTGATAGAGGTTATAGAGGTGATGGAGGTGATGGAGGTGATAGAGGTTATAGAGGTGATAGAGGTGATGGAGGTGATGGCGGTTATAGAGGTGATGGAGGTTATAGAGGTGATGGCGGTTATAGAGGTGATAGAGGTGATGTAGGTTATATAGGTTATAGAGGTTATAGAGGTGATGGAGGTTATAGAGGTGATGGATGTTATAGAGGTGATGGAGGTTATAGAGGTTATAGAGGTGATGGAGGTTATAGATGTGATGGAGGTTATAGAGGTTATATAGGTGATGGAGGTTATAGAGGTTATAGAGGTGATGGTTATAGAGGTGATGGAGGTTATAGAGGTGATGGAGGTTATAGAGGCAATGGAGGTTATAGAGGCGATGGAGGTTATAGAGGTGATGGAGGTTATAGAGGCAATGGAGGTTATAGAGGCGATGGAGGTTATAGAGGTGATGGAGGTTATAGAGGTGATGGAGGTTATATAGGCGATGGAGGTGATGAGGTGAAACAGAAACAAACACAGAATCCGTTTGTTGTTGTTTATTTTCTTTTATAAAACTCAACAGGAGAAACTTACAAAATTAAATGAACACTTAAAAATTAATTCATTTCTATTGATGAGCTCATAAAGAGAGAGAGGGGGTTAATGCTAATGCTACAAGCTAATGCTAATGCTAATCAGACTCATCTAGACATCGCAGCTGGAAACATGAGTACAAAAGTAAAAAGGCTTCAGGAAAATAGAAAAAAGTAAAGAGAGCTTTTACAAAACAAGAGAATGAAGAAACAGGAAATTATGTCATGTTGTTAGAAGCGGGGCTTAGGGGCGGGGCTTAGGCCAGTGAGTTTTACTTCCTGTAGTTTTTGTCCTTTAAAGTTCTTTTTATTTTAGTGTGATTATATGTTGAAGAGGCGCCCTTCTGCAGGATCACATGATGCTGCAGCACTTACACGGCTGCTTCTCCTTCTTCACCTCCTCCCCCGCTGCTCCCTTCACCTCCCCCGCTGCTCCCTTCACCTCCTCCGCTGCTGCTCCCTTCACCTCCCCCGCTGCTCCCTTCACCTCCCCAGCTCCTCCCTTCACCTCCTCCGCTGCTCCCTTCACCTCCTCCGCTGCTCCCTTCACCTCCTTCGCTCCTCCCTTCACCTCCCCCGCTCCTCCCTTCACCTCCCCCGGGGAGGCGGGTGGAGGTGAAGCCGGTGAGGTTCTCCCGTTGTGGATCAGCACCAGCTCAGCCTTCACTGTCCCCTTTAGACCCAGAACCTTCTTGGTCTGGTCCTCGTCCTCCACGCTCTGGTACCCCATGAACACCATGGTGACGGGGTTCTCCGCGCTGGCCTCGGCGAGGATCGGTTCTCCGCTCGGCTCTCTGCCTGGTTTGGTTTCCAGACCGGTGATCTCGTGACGCGCCTCCTCCTGGACCTCCGCTGTCGGTGGGGTGGTCACCGTGGCGTCGGTCTGTGACATCATTGAGGCCTCGTCGGCTTTGTGGAGGAGCTCCTCCACCTCAGAGAAGCTCAGTGGCTGGACTCCATCTTCACCGTTCATCTCGTGGACCACTGAGAGAGAGAGCGGGTTAGGGTCAGCGTCCAGACAAGGACAGGGTCAGAGTCCAGGTCGGGACACGGTCAGAGTCAGGGTCCAGATCAGGACACGGTCAGAGTCAGGGTCCAGATCAGGACATGGTCAGGGTCCAGACTAGGACACAGTAAGGGTACGGACCAGGACACGGTGAGGGTCAGTGTCCAGACCAGGACAGGGTCCAGACCAGGACAGAGTCAGGGTCAGAGTCAGTGTCCACACCAGGACACAGTCAGGGTCCAGACCAGGTCAGGGTCATAGCTAAAGAACCAATAGGAACAGACTATCCTCCAACACTATGTGACGTCACTCTGTGATGTCACTCAATCTATAATGAAAGACCTTCAGATGGAGTCTTCCTCCTCATTCAGGTCTGAACCTGAAGCTTCACTGAGACATGAGGAGGAAGAGGAGGTGTAGAGTGAGCATGCGCAGGTTTCACTCATTCTGGTTGGACGTCTCTGGTGGTCTAGCTGCTGTCAGCAGGTCTGTCTGTCCCCTTATGATGGTGGTCTAGCTGCTGTCAGCAGGTCTGTCTGTCCCCTTATGATGACATCACCTTTCCTCTCGTCCTCGTACACTTTGACTCCTTGGTGAGAAAAGTCAACAGGAAGTGAGGTGTTAGTGGACAAAACTCTGGTTTCTCCCGTCAGTCTGTCACGTTCCACTGTGATCTCCACTGAGTACATGGCTGAGGAGGGGGAGGGGCAAGAGGAGGAGGAGGGGGAGGAAGAAGAGGAAGAGGAGGAGGAGGAGGAAGAGGAGGGAGAGGAGGCAAAAGATAAGGCAAAAGTAAAGGAGATTTAAAAAGAATGAAGAACATTCATTGAAACATTAAAAACAGTCATTAAAACACTAGAAAGCAGTGTAAGAAATAAAATACAGCAGTCAAATGCAGAAATTGATTAATATCCTTGAATGTGGTTCAATTAAAGGCAGCAAACAGAAAAGTCTTCAGTCCTGATTTAAAGGAGCCGAGGGTCTCAGCAGACCTGCAGCTTTCTGGGACTTTGCTCCAGAAGAACTGAACGCTGCTTCTCCATGTTTACATCGTGGTGTTGGGCTCTCACCATGTTCTCTGAAACAAAGGGATGTGAGTTGGGCCTGCAGGTAAGTCTGGAGCCTGATCTCAGCTGATAAAAACACTAAACCTGTGTGTGAATTCTGAGTGACCAAAACCCAGCGCTGCTCTCATTGGACGAGGCCATTGGACGGTGCTGAGTTCAACCAAGGAAGCTCCGCACTGAAGGACCACGGCGACCATTAAAGCGCCGTCTCACAGTCAGAGACTGTGCCACAGTCAGAGACTGTGCCCCCCCTCACCATACACAACAACACTGTGCCTGCTGTGGAGACCTTCAAGTTTCTGGGATCCACAATCTCCCGGGACCTGAAGTGGGCTCCCAACATCAACACCATCATAAAAAAGGCCCAGCAGAGGTTGTACTTTCTGCGCCAGCTCAGGAAGTTCAACCTGCCTCAGGAACTGCTAATTATTTTCTACTCAGCCATCATCCAGTCTGTTCTCTGTTCTTCCATCACTGTGTGGTTTGGATCGGCCACCAAACAGGACAGAAACAGACTGCAACGGACTGTCAGGTCTGCAGAGAGGATCATTGGTTCCAGCCTGCCCTCCATCCTGGACTTGTTCACCTCCAGAGTCAGGAAACGTGCAGGAAAGATCACTGCAGACCCCTCACACCCTGGACACAAGCTGTTCCAACTCCTCCCCTCTGGTAGGCGCTACAGGGCTCTGTACGCCAAGACCACCAGACACAGGAACAGCTTCTTTCCACTGGCCGTCACGCTCATGAACAATAAATAGGTTATACTACACTATTGTCTGTAGGTTGTAGTTCACATGTATATATATATATATACACACACTTTTTTTTTCTCTTGGATATATATTTATACTTGTATTATAGCTAAATGTTTATACCTACATCCGTTTTACTCTTTTTTTTTGCTGCCCTTTTTGATTCTTTATACATATATTTTTCTTGTTTATTGTAAATTTGTGTTTGTACATTGAGAGCGGAGTGGAAACCGGTGACAAATTCCATGTATGCGTAAGGACACATGGCCAATAAAGCTGATTCTGATTCTGATTCTGATTCTGAGAGGTTACTTGGTGTCTGGGCTTAGTTCGGTCATTGTGTGTTTATTATCTTCTTTGTTTTGCCCTATCAATCGCCCGAGATTAACGACGAGATCGTTAATGTGTAGACATGACTGTGTATTTCATACCGTGTGGAGATAGATCAGTCACCGCTAGTGGGGTCGGTAGTTTGCTGGGCGAGTCCAAGATCATCAGCCGGGTTTCTGTGATGAAATAACAATCTCCGTATTTCACCGCGGTGGTGAGGAGCTGCCTTGTTTTCGAGGATTTATTTTGTTTTCTTTGCTTTCTCTCTTCTTCTACTAACACACACATATAGCGTTAAGCTACATGTACTGGTTGAGCTAAATACCTCAGACTCGTGTAGATAACACAATCTCTATTGTCTCTCGCCATTTCAGTCTCTCGCCATTTCAGTCTCTCGCCATTTCAGCCTCTCGCCATTTCAGTCCTCTCGCCATTTTAGTCTCTCGCCATTTTAGTCTCTCGCCATTTCAGTCTCTCGCCATTTTAGTCTCTCGCCATTTTGTGGTCTTGCGAGACATGATCACGTGCGAAACTACCCCTCCATTTTGATAGTTCGATCTATCTTCAACGTGTAGTCCCATGTGACGTGGCCACGTTTTAGATTACATCTGCCATTGTCTGAGCTATTCTCTCGCCTCTACGCCCCCCCCTCCACACAAACACACCTACATGCATGAACACACACACTCTCACCACAGATGTTTGTTGATGTTAGACAGCGTGCTCATAATCGTATAGTATTTGTTGTTAGTTTAGATATTACTTGACGTGGTCATTATGATCAGAAGGTAATGAACTCTGTTCTACTCTGAAGAGCAGCTTCTGTGGTTACTGTGTGTTTGTGTGTTGTGATGACAGCTGATATCAAACCTTCACGGTTCACTCTCTGGATGTGTAATAGTACTTTGACTGTTGACATTGTGAGTGAATATTAATGATGACTTACTTTATAGTTTGGTTATTGGTCCCTGTTGTCAGGGTGGAGCCCCGTTATTAATAATCTCACTGACACTAATGATTCTATTGATGTCAATCATTTAGTTTTTCATATTTACTGATATCCAAACACGCTCCAATTCGTTCCCAACAGTCGTCCTTGTGTACATAGTAGTACTTGTATACATAGTACTCCTTGCGTACACAGTAGTCCTTATAGGGGTGGGAATCACCAGAGGTCCCACGATACGATATTATCACGATACTACGATATTATCACGATACTTAGGTCACGATACGATATTATCACGATACTACGATATTATCACGATACTGCAATATTATCACGATACTACGATATTATCACGATACTTAGGTCACGATACTATGATATTATCAAGATACTACAATATTATCACGATACTTAGGTCACGATACTACGATATTATCACGATACTACGATATTATCAAGATACTACGATATTATCACGATACTTAGGTCACGATACTACGATATTATCACGATACTACGATATTATCAAGATACTGCGATATTATCACGATACTACGATATTATCACGATACTTAGGTCACGATACTGCGATATTATCACGATACTACGATATTATCACGATACTACGATATTATCACGATACTGCGATATTATCACGATACTACGATATTATCACGATACTTAGGTCACGATACTGCAATATTATCACGATACTACGATATTATCACGATACTACGATATTATCACGATACTACGATATTATCACGATACTTAGGTCACGATACTGCAATATTATCACGATACTACGATATTATCACGATACTGCGATATTATCACGATACTACGATATTATCACGATACTTAGGTCACGATACGATATTATCACGATACTGCGATATTATCACGATACTGCGATATTCTGAGTATTGCGATAACATAGGCCTATATTCCGATTTATTACTTTTTTCAACTTCAAATTATGTCCCCAAAGGAAAACTGTGTCAACATGTTTTATCTAATAAGATAAAGTTTTCAGTCTGTTCATCTCACTTCAATCATTTTTATTGCAGCAGAATATGATTGTCAAGCAGACAGACTGACCAACAATGTCATAAATGTTGCATGAACCTGACAAACTGAACTGTTTGTATCACTACATAGTCCAACTGAACTAAATGCAAACGTGTGGACTCAGCATATGAACTATAACTCATATAAGTAGGATATTAGAGTTATATAACTCAGTATATGAACTATAACTTATATAAGTAGGATATCAGAGTTATATAACTCAGTATATGAACTATAACTGATATAAGTAGGATATTAGAGTTACATAACTCAGTATATGAACTATAACTAGTATAAGTAGGATATTAGAGTTATATAACTCAGTATAACTTGTGATGCGTGGACGTGGAGGCAGAGAGACAGTTATGCGCTGCACTCTCCCCATGAGCCGGCTACTGTTGGCAGGTTTAACCCCGTTGTGAGGCCAGATGTCTCTCTTTGTTTTGACCAACTTCCTACCAATCACGCTGACCCGGGACCTTTGCTGACCTCACCAGAAAACTACTCAGCACCATCTAGTGGACTGAAGAAGCAATTGATTTGATTTTTCAAAAAAAAACAAAAAAACATTTGTTTAAAATAGTTTATAAAATAAAAGATCGATACTTGGCGACCGTGTATCGATACAATATCGCCACGCAAAATATTGCGATACTATGCTGTATCGATTTCTTCCCCCACCCCTAAGTCCTTGTGTACACAGTAGTAGTCCTTGTAGCCTCCAGTTTTAAAGCAGACTGGTTTCTACTGATTCACTACCAGAGACCTGATCCACAGCCAGAGACCTGATCCACAGCCAGAGACCTGATCCACAACCAGAGACCTCATCCACAGCCAGAGACCTGATCCATAGCCAGAGACCTGATCCACAGCCAGAGACCTGATCCACAACCAGAGACCTGATCCATAGCCAGAGACCTGATCCACAGCCAGAGACCTGATCCACAGCCAGAGACCTGATCCACAGCCAGAGACCTGATGTCAGAAACGTCTCCCTCTCTCACACCTCAAAGACAAAGACAAGCTGTTTCTGTGTGTCTGCATGAAGGATGACGGTCTGGTGGTGGGTTTGGTGAAGAAAGGGGCACCAGATCAAACCTGGCTCTGGGCTCTGAACCAGATCACCTGAGTGGAGGCGGGACTTATGGAGGGCGTCCAATGGCAGGTGTGACTCACCTCTCTTCATCTCGTCCTTCGCCTCTCTCTCTTTGTTCATTCCAGGGCTTTGGTGAACTTTCACCTCTGCAAGGGCTCATGGGAAAGAAAGGAGGCGGGCCCAGAGTAAAGGTCATCACAAGGTCACCACAAGGTCACCACAAGGTCAACACATCACTGATTCCTCTTTGACTCTCTGTAATCAGACAACTCGATGTCATACGACCTGTAATCTGATTACAGGTCACAGTAGTCTCACCAGATCAGAGACACACAGTGAGAGGAAGAGGAAGAGGAAGAGGAGACAAAACAAGAACACAGAAGAAGAAGAGATGTACCTTTATCTGATCCTGATGACACCTTCAGGGACAGAGACAGAGACGGTAAACTTCACAGTTAAGGTCACTGCGGTCTAAAACTACTAAATGAAACCGCTCCACCTACAGGCTGCAACACGCATTACAGCCACAAGGAGAACATTATTTCATGTTATATGTGTGTGTGTGTACTCACAGCTGTGTGTGTGTGTGTGTGTGCGTGTGTGTGTGTACTCACAGCTGTGTGTGTGTATGTGTGTGTGTGTGTGTGCGTGTGCACTCACAGCTCTGTGTGTGTGCGTGTGTGTGTGTACTCACAGCTGTGTGTGTGTGTGTGTGTGTGTGTGTGTGTGCGTGTACTCACAGCTGTGTGTGTGTGCGTGTGTGAGTGTACTCACAGCTGTGTGTGTGTGCGTGTGTGTGCGTGTGTGTGTGTGTACTCACAGCTGTGTGTGTGTGTGCGTGTGTGTGTGTGTACTCACAGCTGTGTGTGTGCGTGTGTGTGTGTACTCACAGCTGTGTGTGTGTGTGCGCTCACAGCTGTGTGTGTGCGTGTGCGTGTGCGTGTGTGTGTGTGTGTGTACTCACAGCTGTGTGTGTTACGCCGCCACCTTCCAGACTCAGCAGTTCGTCCTCTAACCTTCAGTTTAAGATATATATTAACATTCACTTTAACACAAACTGAATATTTAACTTTCATTTCATCAATTTTGTCTAAAGTATTTAATTAAACAGAATAATTAATAACATATATAACATTTATATTAAAATAAATAACTGTGGTAACATACAGGGAGAGCGGATCGTCCTCCAACCACGAGGTTGGTGGTTCGATCCCCGGCTGAGCTCAGGGTTTTACAGTAGACCAGATTAGACCACATTAAACCACATTAAACCACATTAAACCAGATTAGACCAGATTAAACCTGATTAGACCAGATTAGACTTGATTAAACCAGATTAGTTATTTATTTTTGCACAATTCAAACAACAAAATTTAAAATAATCAAACATAACAGAAATAAATGAATCACAGTGCAGGAAGAGACAGAAAGCCAACTTGGCTTATTTGAAGCCTCCACCTATATAATAATACAATTTTACAAAATTACAAAGAAAAAATAAAATATGCATAAGACATTACATTACAACAAAACAAAGAAAGAAAGAAAAGGAAAAAAAATAATAACAATAATGTAATTGTGTTGAGTGTGAGTGAGCATGTGTAATATAACAGCTAAAACAAGAAAGACATGAAAACTAATACATAAACAAACTGTTACAAAACAGCAATTAGATTTTCTTTTAGGCATCTTTTAAAACATTTTACAGAGGGACATTCTTTTGCTAGGTGGGAAAAAGCATTCCATAGTTTGGTTCCCTAAATCTTATTGAAAATTGACCTTATTGAAGATTAGACTTGATTAGACCAGATTAAACCAGATTAGACCAGATTAAACTTGATTAGAACAGATTAAACCAGATTAGACTTGATTAGACCAGATTAAACCAGATTCGACTTGATTAGACCAGATTAGACTTGATTGGACCAGATTAAACCAGATTAGAACAGATTAATCAGACTACATCAGACCTGTTGATGGTCTCCTCCAGGCTCCTGGTCTTGGCCTCGTCCTGTTCCAGTTGTCTCCTCACTGCGTCCTGCTCCGGTCCAGCAGAGGGCGCTCCGTCCAGCAGCCAGCGCTCCCTCAGAGCCTTCGACTGAACAGGAAGTACAATGATTGAGAGAACCAGCTGTCAGTGTTCATGTTTCACAACATACAACATGGGGTACATCCCAAGTCTCTTATTGCATCCCCGTTTCCCTCACTTGGGTACTTTCCTTGCATCTTGGTCCCTCCCACCAGGGATGCATGGAGGAAACCGTGCGAGGAGAGAGGAACGAGGAAATATGTTTTAAGAGACATGAGACGTCCTTTCCTCTGAAGCGTCACGTGAAGCAACGTCTGTTTCTGATGACGGAGGATCAGCTGATCACAGCTGGATCAGCTGTCAGTCGGCTTTAACAGCTGGAGAGACTTTAGAAGTTTGTGTCTGTTCACATGATCACTGTACTTAATAACAGTAACTAATAATTAGTGCTGGGCAACGATTAAAATATTTAATCGCGATTAAAATATTTAATCGCGATTAATCGCGATTAAAATATTTAATCGCGATTAATCGCGATTAAAATATTTAATCGCGATTAATCGCGATTAAAATATTTAATCGCGATTAAAATATTTAATCGCGATTAATCGCGATTAAAATATTTAATCGCGATTAATCGCATGGATGTTTTGCGATTAATCGCGATTAATCGCATTGTTATGGCAAAGTTCAATAATGAATTATAAAGTAGTGTATTGCGCACTTTTATTTTGAAAGTACTGCTATATGAACAAAAGGGCAATAACATTTGGTTCACGAGATGCAGGTAGCATGTTTCATACTTAATGTGAATATAATTCATACTTTGTTGGCATCTTATTCTGAAAACCGGATGTTGGTCTGAAGAAACCAGATGTTGTCTCACGTTAATGTTTCCGCTAACTTTCAAAGTCCTTCGCTCGCTCCCGATCTGTGCCGTTTGAATGCGTTTATGGTGAATGTCAGCATAGAGGTGCACGAACTTTTATTTTAAAGTGCTGCTATATGAACTAAAGGTCAATAACATTTGGTTTAAACACATCAGGTTGTTGTTAGCAGCAGCATTCCCTTCACACAGCAGCAGTTATAACACAGTTATAATGATTCTGATCATAGATATTCAGGTGTTTGTAAATAAAAAATATATTCATTCAATGTTAAATAATATGCTATACTTATAAGCTTATATTGCGGAGTTGTGAGGTCACTGTAAGTAGGTCAAAAACTCCGAACAGGGCATTCCGTCGCCTGTTCGCACGATAGAAACAGATACAGTGGCCCTGAAAGTAACGCTTGCTTAAACCACCAGATTAGGGCGGAAACGCCATCTTAGAACAAGGAGTAGAGTTCTCTTTATCTATTCACACAGAGACTTCGAAATAGCTTAGAACTGCACCCTTTTCGGCACCTTAAAGTGTTAACAACATTTCACACACACTGACGTTCCAGAGAAGGCGGGATCCGGAAGTGAGCCAGTGTGGGTGAAGTTGCCCAGAGCTCCAACAGGCTGTCTGAGAGCTAAAAACAGATCCGCCTCCTACTTTGTATTCAACCAATAGGCTTCCATCCGAAGGACCTATGACACCGCATGCGCATCTCTGTATTAAGCGCTTTTAGGTTTCACTTTGACACACCTTGTTAGAGTCCGGGCTCGTTCAACTGCTGGACATAATACTTCTGTCACAAATAAATGTTTAATTGCTTGAATTGAGCTAAACGCCTCGATCTCAGTCTGTTACTCAAGTTCCATTCTCAACATGGTAGCAGAGGATGGTTTTAACGATCCAAGAGGATTTTTCACCGAGTAACAGGTGTTTCTTCTGCCCACAGAAAAAAGGCGTTTTCCCGAGAGGCTGGGAGGCCGGCTGCCGACCGGAGCCATTCTGTGCACACCTCGGGAAACTGGTCAAAGCGCGCTGAACTAAAAAGGTGAGCAGAGCCTATTTAATTGAAATCTGCAGATTGTCTTTAGTAACTAAATTGAATTGACCAGAAGTACTGAGTTGTGAGTATGAATTGCATTGAATAAATTGCTAAAGATAAAGATACGTAGCATTGTGACAGGATTGTTGTGACAGCAGTGTGGGTTTCTTTTTCTTTTCTTTTTAGCATAGAATGTACATGTGTGTGTGTGGATCTGACAGAAACTGAAGGTTGTGAAATTGCATAGGCTGACATTGTGTTCACCGCGTAAGTTTCGATAACTGTTCGGAAGTCACACAGCCGTGGCGAAAGCTTCGGTTCGCTGACCAATGATGGTCTGAAAAGACTGAATAACGGGCCACACTGTTGATTTAGGAGACGTAGCAAGCTGATGTTTGGATCACGTATATAGCAATTGTTGTTTAAGTACGCTGATGTGAGAGAAGTGTGAGTGAAGACTGCACAACGCCATTTCCTCAAGGGACCAATTCGTGTAAAGCGGACAACTGTAAAACGCATATCCATACGTGGTTTGATGTTCGAGTATTGCAGTATTGGCAGTGTATGGGTCTGTGTGCAGCATAGATGTGCTCTGGGAGATATCGATTCAATTGTAGCACAATATATCTCCACTTTCTTCGGAACCGTGCCCCACAAGGCGTACTCTGTAATCAATAAGATCTATAGATCTTCCAGACGTGGTTTGGGTGCGATTATTTGTGGATCACGGCAGTGTGTGGATGATTGAGTGTGGATTAAAGGGCTCTGGGAGACGCCCACTTCCTCCGGGGACCGGTTTCGTGCAAACGCTATAAAAACAGATCCATAAGTGATTTGTGCGTGTTGCAGAAAAGGCAGTGTGTGGGTTCAATTTGGTATGATTGATTGAGTGATTGTGTGACGCGTACATGTGTAGAGACAGTACATGTGTTAGAGACAGCTGAGAATTAGAGTTGAAGTGTTCCATGAGGTTCGTGTGCTTTTCAGTTTTTGACGGTCAGTGCAGCGAAGCCCAATGCATGAGACACAAGCTTTGCACCCATCACAGTACCACAAACACTAGAGGTTAGAATAAAGACAGCTGAGGACAAGATAGAGCGGCTCAGATTTGCGCTAATATATGTGTCAGTTTTACTTACAGGGTTAGAGATATTACAGATTTATTGGGAGTTGTGTTGGTTAGGGCTCGCAAAATTTGTTAAAGCGAAAACAGAGCAGGCAGACAGTCAGCCACAGAGATTGAAAGAAGGGAGTAGAAGTTAGATAAGGACCAGGTGCAGCTAGGGAGTGTGACAGATAGTAGCTAGGCACAGTTGAAGTCTCGTTCAAGGTTGCAGGGCACCAGAAAATTTGCCAGAAGCTTTGGCTCCATCTGGTGGCAGTTCAGGTACTGCAAGAAGAAAATTTGACAGGAGCTTTGGCTCCCTCTGGTGGCAGTTCAGGTACTGCAAGAAGAAAATTTGACAGGAGCTTTGGCTCCCTCTGGTGGCACTTCAGGAACTGCAGGCAGAAAATTTGGCAGAAGCTTTGGCTCCCTCTGGTGGCACTTCAGGAACTGCAAGAAGAAAATTTGGCAGAAGCTTTGGCTCCATCTGGTGGACATTCGGGAGTACTGCATCCAAAACATTTGAAATTTGAAATTTGAAAAAAAAATAATCATTTGAATTGAATTGAAAAAAAAAAGAAAGAAGAACACAAGAAGATATGGCTGGAGCTGTGGCTCCATCTGGAGGCTATTCAGGAGAACTGCGTGCAAAATTGAAAAAAGCACTCACAGACACAGCAGGAAAGACTGTATGGAAAAGAGACAAGATCCATTGGGATAACTGCATGAAACGATGGCAAGAGGAGGGATGGTGGAAGGCGGCCAGTCCACTACCTCCATCAGTCAACAACCTCCGGCTTTTCACCAACGATTTGACAAAACGAGTGACTCAAGCACAGACTGCAGAGACAAATCAAACGACAAATCAAACCAAGCGATGGGGGTTCGCTAAAACACTGAAGCAAGCCCGCAAAGACAGAGAAGAGGAACATCGAGTGGCAATGATGGCATTAGAAACGGCCATGACGGATCGGATGCAGGAGGACATGCCAACCGGAAAAGAAAAAACCAGGCCCCATCTGTCACTCGACATCACCTCACTCGACATCACCCCTACCACTCAAGCCCCGGTAGGTCCAGAAAAGACGGCTCAGGAACCGGGCCAGGCATCTCTGGCCTCGGCCTCTCCCGCGCCCTCAACAAACTTGGCGCCCTCAACTGGCCTGTATCCAGCACTCCCTCCAGTTTCTCCCCCATACTCCCCTAATAATCCATTTATACAAGCACCGATGAGAACAGTAGAAGGAGGAATGCTCACAGGAGCATTCAAGATGGCACTGGATGAAGGGTGTACCATCGAGACGAGCTCCACCTCAACAGAGCGAGCAATGAGAGGCATGATGAAGAGGATGGAGATGTTGGAAAGAGCTATGACAGGATTCCCCAGTAGGGAACACGAAGAAGATCCTGAGACAGCAGAGGGAGGCCAGCCGTACAACGAGGAGGAAGGAGACGACAAGAGGCAGAGAGATCTCGATCAGGAGTGCATTCAGCGACTTCGCGACGAACTCGCTGTCACAACATCTCGCCCCATGCACTCAGAAGAGACCTATGTGACAAGCAACCTGTACTATGACTCTGCAGGCAGAAGACAGCCATCATCAAGGGACTCAAGCGGACCAATTACAATGGAGCAGCTCTCTGTCGTGCGAGCAGGAGCTGAAGAACTACAACATACTCTGGCCTCAGTTATGGGCTACGGCAGAGAGACCAGCAACCAAGGAGCACCGGTGGAGCGGTCAACATATAAGGTGATGGGCACTCTACACGGAAAAGTCACCCCCCTCAAGGCAGGGGCTGGAGCTCCCCCCTCCCAGTATCACCTTCGGTCCCATGGCCCGGCACCCAGAGGAGGAGCCAGAAGAAGAGGAGCGCCTGGAGACAGAGAAGCGTCCTATTTCTGCTACAACTGTGGGAAACCAGGACACTTCGCAAGAGACTGCATGGCAGCACCGCAGCAAACACAGAGAGGAAGAGGACAATCACAGCTTTCTCTCTGCTCCAAACTGCCCAGTCAACCTGCTAGGACGCGATCTGATGACTCGCCTCAATCTGAGCATCTGGATGAACCAAGACGGTGTCCATGTCTCGTCCAACCCACCAACTAGTACGTTGTCCATGCAAGTACGCATTCTCTCCCTTGCTCCCGTTACAGAGACGGTGTCCCCCACAGACGAAGAGGTTTACTGGCTACGCTGTCTTCAAAATGGCCCCCGAACCCCTGCCATCCAATATTGGTTCAACATTCTCAAACCAAAAATCACTCAGCTTTTCCCATACAAAACTCCCCTGGACCACGTCCATCGCACTCATGTCCCCAGACTACTCCCTACCGTTCCACCTTGATGTTTCTGAAAGACACAGCCTACTCAATGCTGTACTCTTCCAGAAAAAGGGGGGTGAAAGAGACGTACTGATGTATCATTCATCAAAACTTGACGCTGTGGAAAACGGTCAATCCACGTGCGCAAGGTATGTTGCAGCAGTGGCAAAAGCAATTGAAAAAACTTCTCATATTGTCATGGGCCATCCACTGGAAGTACACACGCACCATGGCGTGGCGGCATTCCTGATGAGTAAAGAATTCACGTTCAGTGCCGCAAGGAAAACAAAGATTCAACACACTTGCACCATGCCACACATCACCTTTGTGCCAGCCACAAGAAATATGACGGCTAACTTCACGGATGGACAACCACATGTGTGCGAGGAAGTTGCAGTACAAGAAAACAAATTGAGATCGGATCTCCAGAACACTCCCCACCTCACAGCTGAAGCCTGGCTCTACACGGATGGTTGCTGCTACAAAGGAGAAGAAGGGAACATTGCATCCTATGCAGTGGTGGAACAGAAGAGTGATGGCTATCACCAAACAGTGGAGTCAGGGATACTGCCACAACCCGCTTCAGCACAACTAGCGGAAGTGGAAGCACTGATTCAGGCTCTGAAGTGGAGCACGGACAAAATTGTAAATATCTTCACAGATTCGGCTTACGCCCATGGAGCGGCCCACATCGATGGCCCTGTATGGCGAAGACGCAACTTCACCACGTCAAATGACCACCCCATAAAACACGAAGCAGCGATGAGAAGGCTGGTAGAAGCAATCCAACTACCAAAGGGGGTGGCCATCATGAAATGCAAAGGACATGACACAATCAGATCACGAATCAGCGCCGGTAATGACGCGGCAGACAAAGCAGCAAAGAAAACTGGAGGCTACACACCTCGCCAAATGGTTATGAAGCCAACATCCGGCCCACCTGAGCTCACCATCGAGCACATCAAAGATCATCAAAAGAAAGCAGGACCTTATGAATGGTCCGAATGGACACGAAAAGGAGCCTCAAAAGACAAAGAAGGTCTGTGGAGAGCCCACGACGGCAGAGTGGTTGCCTCAGCAGAACTGTGTGCAGCACTCCTACCAGGGGCCCACAGACCTACACACGAGGGAAAGAAACGGACATTGGACAATTTAAAACAACTATGGTGGCATCCGCACATGGAAGCGATATCTTTCCTCTTCTGCGATGAATGTCAAATTTGTGGCAATCACAATTCAAGAAAACCATTCAAGACACCGATGGGATCTTATCCCGTGCCCTCAGCCTGTTTCCAAGACATCAGCATAGATTATACAGATATGGGACCAGAGAATAGAGTGCAGGGAAAGAGGTACATCTTGGTAATGGTAGACAGATTTTCAAAATGGGTAGAAGCAATTCCCACCAAGAGAGAAGACGCGCAGACAGTTGTAAAGTGGCTGCAGACAGAACTGATTCCCCGTTACGGAGTACCGAGTTGCATCCGCTCCGATAACGGATCACACTTTAGCAACACCATGCTCGCACAGGTAGAGCAATTTCTGGGAATCACACACCGATTCGGGTCAGTCTATTACCCGCAATCTCAGGGCCTGGTGGAACGAGCGAATCAGACCCTTAAGGCCAAAATTGCCAAAGTTTGCGCGGGCTCCAAATTAACATGGGTTGAAGCCCTGCCTCTGGCCCTTATGGCCATGAGGTCCGGAAAAGGGGGAGAAACACATCTCTCCCCACACAAGATCATGACTGGCCGGTCGATGCCAGGTCCACCCAGAGATGGAGGTCATATGCCACCTCTGGATGTACAGCAGATTGAAATGTCTGACTATATGAGTGCCCTAACTTCTCTTGCTGAAGCTCTCTCCAAGCAGATCGAGAGGACTCGAGCAGTACCTGAAGCAGCGGCAGCTGGAAAGCAGATACAAGTAGGTGATTGGGTCAGGGTCAAGGTTCACAAGCGCAAGTGGACTGACCCCAGGTGGACTGGGCCGTACGAGGTGAAGGAGGTTACTTCACACTCGGTTCAGGTCAAGGGCAAATCAGGCGCCCCTTGGCACCACCTGACACACTGTGTCCCAGCACCGGTACCAACCAGAACACTGGGAGAAATTCGCACTGATTTGGAAAATGCATCGGGAACTTAGACGCTGTCTAGGGGACCCTGATGCAAACCCCGTCGACCTAGATAGGCAGCGCTTCACCTGGAAAGGGGTGGGATGTGGGAGGAAAACTCAGATGGGGGTGGGGGTGGGTATGGGCATATTTGTTGTCTTACTGATGTGGGGACTAGAAACCAAGTATCAGACACACCAGCACCCCTCTAATTCTACCACCCCTTTCCCGAATCAGACTTCTAATTCACCCGCCCCTTTTCCCTGTCCATCCCCGAATCTGACTCACAACCGAACAAGACGTAGTACCCCAACATTGGTCCATAACACAGCATGTGGATCCAAACTCATTCTGAATTACACGGCGGGTTCCACCAGTGCATTCACGTTTGATTTGTGCGACGTTGTAACCTGTAGGGGCAATCCAAGGGGTTGGCGGGGCTATAATGTTTATCTTTGTAGAACACCCGAACACTTAGAGAAACGTTGCGAGAGTTCTGACACGGCCCGACTAACTATGTGGTGCAGAGACTGGGCTTTTGTAACTAAGTACACCGGAGCATGGGTCCCCAATGGTATGAGAACCACCGGCCCAGAGTATAGGTGGTGGAGCAAAATTAGCCTACAGAGAGACTTTAGTGCCACAACTAACCCTCTTACCCTCTCGATAAACAACATCACAGCAAGTTCTAACGGTAGAACCAGGGCATGGTTCGTCTTAGGCGTCGACATCGCACACAAAGATCCCTTAGTCAGTATCCAGATCAACATATTACCCCAGGTAGAGAATGAACACACCCAGCCCACGTCTGCCCTAGCATTGGCATCCCCATCTGGCACCAGTCCCGTAGTGTTTTCTCAAGATTATACTGGAATGACTCCCCTACAGGTCTTGCGAAGGTCCACAGGTTATGGCAATGATAATGTTTGGTTAAATTGGATCACTGATAATGCTAACATACAAAATATGACAGGGTGCGTGGCCTGTGCCTCCGCCCGACCTGCCATGTTCACCGAACCAGCCCCTCTCTACCCGCAAACTGATCCTCAGGGCTATGCCTGTATGATAGGTCTCACACGACAAGCTACGCCCACAAGTTGTACCACACTTGCCACGATATTTCCACCTATCGTAAATGAAACTAAATTGGGCCAATTTTCCGCCGTTAGAGGTCAGGCTAACAGGTACATGTGTTTTAATTTCACAGCAGTCAGACCACAGCTGAATGTGGGCAAAATTTCCCCTGATTGGTGTAATGAGACCCGCAATGGCTTAGACATTGGGCCCTGGGCCAGAGCAGGTTTATTCTACTACTGCGGAGACCTGCGCTTGGTACCTAGAATAGAAGCTAGCAAAACCATCGGAACTTGTGCAATGGTCAGACTCGGAATGCCCCTTACCCTAATAGGTCGTAGATTAGCACGAGCGGACGGTCTAGCCACTTCTCTCACCAAACGCAGAAGGCGACACATCATCAAGTGAGAAGTTGCCTTAGGTTCCTTTGAGCTCACTGGGGGCCCCACCTATATAGACTCAATAGGCATCCCACGAGGCGTTCCTGACGAATACAAACTAGCAGATCAAGTCGCAGCAGGTTTTGAAAACATCCCCATAATCGCAGCCTTCTTTCCGATCACTCCCAACAAAAACGTGGACCGCATAAACTATGTCCATTACAATGTCTTGCGTCTTGTTAACCTCACTAGGGACGCCGTTGCAGGTTTAGCCGAACAACTCGCGCCGACCTCTCTTATGACTATGCAGAATAGAATGGCTTTAGACATGTTGTTAGCTGAAAAAGGGGGTGTTTGCTCAATGTTTGGAGACATGTGTTGTACCATCATTCCGAACAACACTGCCCCAGACGGTTCGGTCACTCAGGCCTTAAATAGTCTGCGCACCCTCTCGGAAGAACTGCATGACGCATCAGGCATAGACAATCCTTTCTCTGATTGGATGGAATCCATGTTTGGCAAATGGAAGGCCCTCATCATGTCCATAGCAGTTTCCATCGCGGTTTTCATAGCTATACTCATCACCTGTGGCTGTTGTTGCATCCCCTGCCTCCGAACTTTGATAGGCCGTCTTATTACCACCGCTCTCTCCAAGGAACAGCAGCCGCTTCCACATGGTGCTTATCCACTGTTGGATGGAGACCTGCCGGCCTCTGACTCAGAGGGGTCATGGGACCAGGAAGAAGAACCAGAGTTGCGTTCCTTGACAAACTCCCAGTTAGACGATGACACACAAGTCTAAGAAGTTCACACCTAGCAGGTGTGAAAAGGGGGATTTGTAAATAAAAAATATATTCATTCAATGTTAAATAATATGCTATACTTATAAGCTTATATTGCGGAGTTGTGAGGTCACTGTAAGTAGGTCAAAAACTCCGAACAGGGCATTCCGTCGCCTGTTCGCACGATAGAAACAGATACAGTGGCCCTGAAAGTAACACTTGCTTAAACCACCAGATTAGGGCGGAAACGCCATCTTAGAACAAGGAGTAGAGTTCTCTTTATCTATTCACACAGAGACTTCGAAATAGCTTAGAACTGCACCCTTTTCGGCACCTTAAAGTGTTAACAATATTTCACACACACTGACGTTCCAGAGAAGGCGGGATCCGGAAGTGAGCCAGTGTGGGTGAAGTTGCCCAGATCTCCAACAGGCTGTCTGAGAGCTAAAAACAGATCCGCCTCCTACTTTGTATTCAACCAATAGGCTTCCATCCGAAGGACCTATGACACCGCATGCGCATCTCTGTATTAAGCGCTTTTAGGTTTCACTTTGACACACCTTGTTAGAGTCCGGGCTCGTTCAACTGCTGGACATAATACTTCTGTCACAAATAAATGTTTAATTGCTTGAATTGAGCTAAACGCCTCGATCTCAGTCTGTTACTCAAGTTCCATTCTCAACATGTTCACAACTTTATCTTCATGTGTAAGAGATGATATTTAAATATACACCTTGAGAACTGAAACATATCTACGTCATGTTTTTATGTTTGTTAAATTCTCAGTAGCGATACTAAATTATGCTTATTATACATATTACAAACAAAACACTTTAAAAACTCGAAAACAATCATTTAAATGAATCATTTATTTTTTTGGTATTGTGGTCAGACACATGTGCAACGCTGATTACTGTAATATGTGTGGTATTTGTTATAAATGTACGTTGGTACATAGAGGGTGATAAGAAGCTGAACATGGAGGGACTTAGGACTGTTGAGTCTTGAACAAAGGATGAAGAGCTGCAAGGCCGCAGGACCTCTCTCCGCTGCGAACGTCTTACTGTGCACGCACAGCGGGAAAACGAGCTGGAACCGGTTCAAAATTAATAACAATATTTAATGTACGACACGAAATTCACTGACAAACTGAATTAACTATCAATAGTAATGTTCTCGAGAGCAGAGACCACATACACGCATCACCTCACAGTCCGGCTGAAAAAGTAAGCTGCAGTGATCTGAGGTAAACGCCTCAAACATTGTCTTTTATATGCCCTGACAGCTGGAAAGTGTCGTAAACTGTCCTCAAACGTGTGACTGATCCTCAGTTGATCAGTGATTGGCTCCATTTGAATCCTGTCCCCTCCCTCTATCGATCCTTTAGCAAAACATCTCGGCTCCACCTCTCCGTCCCACTGGCCCCTCCTCCATCTGCTGCTGCATGTCTCACTCAGAATCCCTGTCTGACCCTCAAGATTTATTCTTACAGTGTTTTAATACCTACAGTGACTATACTTCTATGATTTAACACATTCAATGAGTTATATGAGTTAATATACTGTAACATATAATATCTTCTGTTCGTGAAGATATTGTAAACATATTGTGACTAATATATATATTATTATGACACTTCTACTCATCACTAGGGGTGTTATTTAATCCTACTAATAATGCATTTAATACTGAAATTCTCCACAGGACCCAGGGGAATGTAGGTGAAGGAAACGGGAAGAGACGCTAGAGACGCCACACAAACAGCTGTTTACCGCTCAGTTCTTGTGTTACAAATGTCCGCTTAATAATAAAAAAAAACTGCGTTAACGCTTGTTTGCACTATACGTATGTGTATATATATATATTAGTGCTGTGCAAGTTAACGCGTTATCACGTTAACACATTCATTAATTAACGCCGACAATTACTTTATAGCGCGTTAACGCATTTTTTTATTTTTTTTATTTTGAAAGTGCGTTGCTCACTGGCAGCGGTGGAGGAATGGAGACTACTGGACATCGCTGCAGTAAAGTCAGCAGACACTCAGATCTCCGTGGTCAACTCACAGACACTCACATGTTAGTGCACCGATATGCTGACATTCACCGTAAACGCATTTAAACGGCACAGATCGGGAGCGAGCGAAGGACTTTGAAAGTTAGCGGAAACATTAACGTGAGACAACATCCGGTTTCTTCAGACGAACATCCGGTTTTCAGAATAAGATGCCAACAAAGTATGAATTATATTCACATTAAGTATGAAACATGCTGCCTGCATCTCGTGAACCAAATGTTATTGCCCTTTTGTTCATATAGCAGTACTTTCAAAATAAAAGTGCGCAATACACTACTTTATAATTCATGATTGAACTTTGCCATAACAATGCGATTAATCGCAAAAAATCCATGCGATTAATCGCGATTAAATATTTTAAATCATTGCCCAGCACTAATATATATATAATATATATATATATATATATATATATACTGTATATATATATATTGTTGAACATCGTGGAGGTTTTGCGAAATCGTGATGCCTCTACACGGCAAAGCCCTGGTTATCAGGAGTTAAAACAGAGAGGCATATGACTCTGAGTCTCTTATAAGATTGCACCTGTCGCCCAGACATGTTTCTGTTGTCACACACACACACACACACACACACACACACACACGCTAGCAGGGCGTGACCCATAGGTTCACTCAGGGGACATCGGCCAAGGGTCGCTGAGATTTGCATTCTGATGGCGTTCTGCCTCAGGCCCGGCCAGGCGTCACTATGTCTCTGAACTCATGAGTTATGATGACATTTATGGCCACAGGGTCAGCATGAACGGAGGGAGGGGGTACTTGCCCCAGGTGTTGTTAAGAGTATAAGAACTCTCGGTTTTGGAGAACAAAACGCACTCGAACGAACACTCGAACTTAGCTGGAGCTGAGTTGAGGAGAGCTTAGAGAAGGAACCCCGTGTGGGTCTCTACCCACACGGGGTAAAACTTTAACTTTTTGCAGATCTCCGGACTTTTGAGAGTCAGAGTTTTTAAGAATACTTTGCTGATTTTTAGGAGTTGTGTGGGGGAGACCGGTTAGCAAGGGGACGCTGCGTTAGTTAATAATTCAACTTTTTCCCGTTCAATTGGACTCTGTCTGTAAACTGCTCTGAAGGGGTTTTAAACACTCTGGTGATTTTTTCTTATATTTTTCAGTTAACAATTTTTTCTCTGTATTTGGACCAAGAGATTATAATTTGATTTTAACACAAATAAATAAGTAACGAATTAGTTTCTTCGATCGAGTCGGTTTCTTCATGTTGTCTTGAGAAGCCAGCCCAGGAAGGGGTTACGCCTCGTTGGATCTGACCTCTGCCCCTGAGGTAAGTTTGTGATTGATTCAGCACGGCACACCACTGATTGCATTCCTGATATGCTCCATCCACACTGACACTTATTCAAATTAGTTTCTCCCTAGTTTAAGCAGGGACCCCCGGGAGAGTCCCGCTTGCGTTTGAAAGAGCTTTATATCTGCTTGGGCTCTAAAAGCAGGGACCGATCAATTTAAAAAGGGTTAAGTAAAAAACCTAAACTTAAAGCAAAAAGTTAATACAGGACTTTTATAAGACCGACTGCTAGTCCGAGCGACCGATTACACTATCAATGTGAGTTACTGTGGGGCGATTCGGATGGGACAAGCAAGCAAGCCATCGACCTGGCTCGTGTCGGCAATTGAAGACTATTTAGTGCAAACTTAACTCCCGGTAGAGGTCACTCTTAAAATAGGGCATTCCACGAGGCAAAACAGGGATAAGAATTGGGGAACCCTTTCTCCCCATTATCTCCCGTAAGGTCAGGTGAGCAAATCATATAGAGACCGAACTGTAAAGCTCGGCTCCTCCTTCTCGCAGACTCTTAGTGCATTCGGGGTGCTCACAGGGAGAGACCGACCCATCGAGGCAAGAGTCTCGTGGAGTCGTGGTCCCTCTGGTGGACTGCAAGGGTTAGTTCATCGCCGGCAGAAGCTCCTGCAGTCTGTGCATCAATGACTGCAAGGAGCTAAACCTGCTCAAACTTTTGTGCGTTTCAAACAAAAGGCCTCCTATTTGGTTATTACTAATTATTTCCTGATAAATTGAAAACATTTTGATAAGGAATATAGTTTTAATAACTCAAATAAAAGTAATTAAAAAAAATAAAAATAAAATTAATTAATTTTTAAATTTTTTTAAATGATCAAATAAAATAATTAAAAATCGTGCGGGGTCACCCCCCAATTCACGTAACAATATATACTATATACTCCGCTATGCCGCAGTAATCCTGTAAATTTCCCCACTGTGGGACTAATAAAGGATTATCTTATTTTATCTTAACCTTTTAATCCTGATTTAAAGTTATTACCTTAAAGTCTTTTATACTTTGTGTTGAATAGAATGTTGACTTGAATAATGTGAGAGTGAACATTTAAAGAGTGAAGAACAAGAAGGTCTGACCTTCAGGTGCTGCAGTGATCTCCTGTCGTCCTCCAGCTGACGCTTCTTGTTCTCCATCTCCGTCATCCACGTCTTCTTCTCCTGATGCATGATGGGAAACAAAGAACGTCTGGCTTTGTAATTTAGCCCTCTCGGCTTGCCGTAGACTGATCCCATGATACATAAACCAAACTACTTAAAAGTTTTGATTAACAAGTTGTGTTTCACTCTGCAGGTACCTTTACAACCATCAGCCTCCATGAAAAAAAAGACACAAATTATGTTTATTTACAGCGGAACGTCAGCACTACAGACACATTAAAACAGGCAATGTTCACTTTAACTACTCTCACATGTTATACATCAACTGACACGTTAACTACTCTCACATGTTACACATCAACTGACACGTTAACTACTCTCACATGTTACACATCAACTGACACGTTAACTACTCTCACATGTTACACATCAACTGACACGTTAACTACTATCACATGTTACACATCAACTGACACGTTAACTACTCTCACATGTTACACATCAACTGACACGTTAACTACTATCACATGTTACACATCAACTGACACGTTAACTACTATCACATGTTACACATCAACTGACACGCTAACTACTCGCACATGTTACACATCAACTGACACGTTAACTACTATCACATGTTACACATCAACTGACACGTTAACTACTATCACATGTTACACATCAACTGACACGTTAACTACTCCTCACATGTTATACATCAATTGACACGTTAACTACTCTCACATGTTACACATCAACTGTTACACATCAACTGACACGTTAACTACTCTCACATGTTACACATCAACTGACACGTTAACTACTCTCACATGTTACACATCAACTGACACGTTAACTACTCTCACATGTTACACATCAACTGACACGTTAACTACTATCACATGTTACACATCAACTGACACGTTAACTGCTCTCACATGTTACACATCAACTGACATGTTAACTACTCTCACATGTTAAACATCAACTGACACGTTAACTACTCTCACATGTTACACATCAACTGACACGTTAACTGCTCTCAACTGTTACACATCAACTGACACGTTAACTACTCTCACATGTTACACATCAACTGACACGTTAACTACTCTCACATGTTACACATCAACTGACACGTTAACTACTCTCACATGTTACACATCAACTGACACTTTAACTGTGCTTATGTTTTTAAAGTACATTAGTAGTACTGTAGTAGTTTTACCAAATACTACTGCAGTACTACTGTAGTGACTGATTGCAGCAACTAGCCACTCGGCTGGGTGCGGAGAAGATCCTGTTCCTGACTCGCTTCAACAAAGACATTCCAGACTCTTTCACTTTTGGGTGACGCTCCCAATATATACATTAATAATATCCAGACCTAACTAATGGCTCCTACAACTAAAGTACTAATGTACTAATACTAGTAGTCTGAAGCTTGTTTAAAATCATGCTGTTGGCCTCCACGTCATGTGATGAACGTGATGCTCGTTGCTTCATCCTCTGAAACACCAGAATAAAAAGACCACGAGTGTAACCGAGAACACATAAACTACACTATGAGGAGATCTGTGAACTCATATCTCATATTAATAAACTACTTTATTACCTTTATACTAAAGAAACAAGTGAAGTATTACATGTGATATAAAGAAACAAAGGTTGAACATCCTGTAAACTATTTTATTTGGCTGATAAATATTTAAGACTTCCTGTTTCTAAAGAAACTAAAGATGAATTGATCTTCTTTGTTTAATCTCTAATCATTAAAGTGATTTTATTAGCAAACCGTTTGTGACATTTAGAGCTCTGATTATTCACTATGGTGAGTATAAGCTAAGCTTGAATCATAGCAGGAAGTGTGTGTGTGTGTGTGTGTGTGTGTGTGTGTGTGGATCAATAAGTGCATTAGTCAAAGAGCTCAGAAGCAGACTGAACTCACAAGGGGCCGGGGGGGTCTGCAGGTTTAAATATCTGCTGCAGTCAGAGGTTATTCTGTGTGTGTGTGTGTGTGTGTGTGTGAGTGTGTGTGTGTGTGTGAGACAGTGTGTGTGAGGTGGTTTGTGATGGTGTGTTCACTGACAGTATGTAAATTACACTCACTGCGAGGAGCTGCTGTCGATCCTGCTGAGCCTCACTGACCCTGAGAGAGAGAGGGAGAGATTTTTAGATTTTTTAGAAAAACCTTTATTTTACTTAAAACAAATCAACAAACAAAAACACAACATGTTTCTTTATCATTTAAAACGGTTAACCAAATAAAGTCCAACAAACATAAACGTGTCTTTGATTGTCTTTAGGCTGAGATCTGACTCTCACTGAGCTCCATCTTTGTTCAGTTCTTTGTTCACTTTGTGAACTATCTTCTTTGGTCTGTAATCCTTCCTGCTTCGTGAGACCTCCTCTGTCCTTGCTCCTCATGTGAGCTCTGGCAGAGCTGGAGAGCTTCTCCTTGTCAGAGAGGTAGTCCTCCACTCTGGCTCCTCTCACGTTCTTACTCCTCCTCAGAAACTCCTTCATCTTCTCCACGCTGTAGCCTCCAGAGCTCCTACAGCTGCCAGCACCGTGTTTAGAGGGCTCACTGTCAGCAGCAGCGCCCTCCTCCCGGCCGGACTCGGAGTCCTCCTCCCGGCCGGACTCGGAGTCCTCCTCCTGACTGGACTCTGAGTCCTCCTCCCTGCTGGACTCACACTCTGCTGCTCCTCCACTTTCTGTAGTTGCCACTTTCTTCGCCTGTGAGCTTCCTCTGCCTCCTCTCTGTTTCCTCTTCAGCTGAGGGGCCTTGAGCTGCTCCTCGTCTGCTTCCATGTCCACCTCCCTACCTGCCTCCACCTGTCCTCCAGTACTCTCCCTCACCTGCTGGACCTCACTTGCCCCGTCCTTCCTCACCTCTTGTCCCCCCCTTGTCCTCTCTTCTCTCACCTCCTGTACCCCACCCGTCTCCTCCACTCTCACCTCCTGAGCCCCACCAGTCTCCTCCACTCTCACCTCCTGAGCCCCACCCGCCTCCGCCCCTCTCGCCTCCTGAGTCACACCAGTCTCCTCCACTCTCACCTCCTGAGCCCCACCCGTCTCCTCCACCCTCGCCTCCTGAGTCACACCCGTCTCCTCCACCCTCGCCTCCTGTGCTCCGCTTGGTCCCTCTTGTCCGTCCTGCTTGTCCCCTCTGTCCTCCTCAGTACCTCTCTGGTTCTGGTCTTTGTTTGAGCCGTGTTCCTCAGGACAAGCTCTGCTCAGATGTCCTTCTCTCCCACAGCTGTAACATTTAAAATCGTTTGTCTTTGCAAAGATGACGTAGTCAAAGTCGTCCACAGTGATCTTGAAGCTGAGGTTGACCACTCTGCTCCTGTTGCTGGGGATCAAGAGGACATGTCTCCTGTGAGACACCACGTGCTGCAACAGCGGAGACTGAAATCCAGAGGACACCCTCCTAACCGGAGACACCACCTTCCCATGTTTGGACAGCTCTTTGATGATGGCATCGTTCCTTATGAATGGCGGCACGTTGGACACAGTGACTTTCACCTCTGGTGAGGCGAGAGCATACGTGGGCAGGAAGTGTTCACCCACGGAGATCCCGTTCATCAACACCACTTCCGCAGTTTCTATGCTGTCCAGAAAGATGACCACAGCGCTGTTCATCCGCGCTGCGGACTTCACGTGGCTGTGGCCGACAAGCTCACCCACTCCCAGGCTGATCTCCTCCACCGAACACCCGAACAGCGGCGGGATCTTCACGCCGTGTTCCCTGGTTAGCTCCGTCAGGCTCATGCTAGCGTTTAGCACGCCGACAGCACCTGTTGCCCGGCTGCAATCCGCTCACAAAGACCCAAAAAACAGATAAAAGTACACAAAAAAAACCCGTGAACCCTGCACACCCCACTACACTATCATACCCAACATTACACTATCATACACCCCACTACACTATCATACCCAACATTACACTATCATACACCCCACTACACTATCATACCCAACATTACACTATCATACACCCCACTACACTATCATACCCAACATTACCCAGTGAAGAAAAAGATCGGAAAATCGCTATTTTAACGCTCTCAATCACGCTCCGCCAACTCCCCGCTCCTGCCACTGAGAGAGAGAGAGAGAGACAGAGAGAGACA
>JAFEUB010001640.1:0-62500 GCA_024529925.1 Ophthalmolycus amberensis | reverse complement strand
TCAACAGTATTCATGGTGAACTGGTTCTGGTTCTCCATGACATCAGAGTCCATGACATCAGAGTCCAGCACCTCCTCAGTCTGATGAGTCAAGATAACGATCAGCTGATCGATCGGTGAAGTGAAGTTTTATTTTGGAGAGATTATTGCAGAATGATTGTAGCACTTTGATCTGTTTGAACTATACAAATAAAGTTTACCATTATTAATGTAGCAGGACCCTAGCGAAGCCTTTATTCTGAAAAACACGACCGGAAGTCATCGTGCCCAAACCTGTCTAGCGTGACAGCCGCTATTGATCATAAATCAGGTGCTTATGTCCGGATCAATATGTAATTAGAGAGGCTCGTGCTGCTCGCCGATGGGCGGTCCGGTGTGCTTCCACTGAGAAAAGTAGAGCGCAGACCGTAAACGCATCATTAACCCTTTCCTCTGCATCGATCCGCTTATTTCACGAGTTTTTCGGGTGGACTCTGATGCAGGTTTCTCTCCGCCGCGCTGCAGGTTCCCGGTGATAAAGATCCTGACTCAGCGGTCTGACGGACTGATGCCGCAGTGACGACACACGAGACACCGCACGCGCACATGGAACTCGGACTTCACGTCACAAACAGACATTTAAACACAAGAATAATAATTAGAAGAAGAAGCATTAGAAGAAGAAGATGAAGAAATAAAAGTGTACTCACTCCATGTCTGCCTGTGGATCAGTCCGCTGCAGCCGAACCATCTGATCTGCATCCGAGAGAGGAAAGAGACCCGCCCATTGGGGGGGGGGACAGAGAGAGAGAGCGAGAGATTTGATTTTTAGAAACTTTTATTTTCTTAAAACATGAAAAAACTAAAAAAATCGTTGCCATGGCAATTAATTAGACAAAAAAAAAAACCCAATCAAAACGGTTTCTCTTCACAATGTTTAAAGGAGCGTTGAACATTAGTTCATCTCCAGACACAACATTGTGCTTCATTGTTGCACGTTTCTCCATGAATCCTGTATGTTGTTCATACTTTTGTTCAGAATCAGCTTTATTGCTCGTGTGAACACATACATGGAATCGGTTTCCGGTTTCCACTCCGCTCAGTGTACAAACACGAATTTGCAATAAATTAGAAAATATATATATATATAAAGAATAAAAAAGTCATCGTGTTCAGTAGTGACGACATCGTGTTCAGGGTTCGTTAAAGCTGATCAAATTAATTTAATAACTTACTAAATATCGGAATTAATCTCTTCGTCCTGGAGAACAAAACACCTGTAAACGTATTGATCTTTAAGACAGATTGATAAAGTGATCAGTGAGGAAACTCACCTGAAGGTCCACATGAAACATATTGATCAGATGATCAGTCAACCTTGTGCTGAGAGTCCAGCAGAGGGCGACACCCCCACAGAGCCCATCAATCAATCAATACAGGACACAGATGATCAGATGGAGAGGAAGACATATTCAGTCTTTTCACAATAAAACACAGTGCAGACACTCCGTTAAAGGGGAACTTTTATTTTGAAAGAATCATTCAAATTAGTGTTTCAGAGAAAATGAAGAAAACAAATCTGATAAAAAGTTAAAGTCCTTATTCAGAGAAAAAAACATGTCTAAATATTAAAAGTATGACATCATGTAAAACGATCTATATCATGAGAGAAAAGTTGTGATTTCAAGAAAATACCACAATAACTTCAAATAATATCTTTAACTTTAAAGAAGATATTCTGTAAATTAAACGTTTTATCTTAAAATAAGACTTATTTCTCTAAATGACGACTTTGATCTTTTGACTTTACGGTTTGAACCTCATTTGATTTATTGATCCGTTCACACTTCAGACTGTTCAAAGGAGTGAAACTAACAAATGAAGCTGGAAACAAAGTTTAGAATTTAAAATAAATAAATAAGTTAAAGATTGAAACGTGTGGTTGGAAGTTATAGGACGGATTTTATCTAAAGTAGAAAACAATCAAACGTTTGTGAACAGATTTAGATTTTTCCTTCAGATTCAAGCAGCTGCTTTAAAATCATCTGAAAAAGTACTACAAGTCCCAGAAAGCACTGCTGTAGGAAGCATCCAATCAGAGAGCTCCACTGTTGCCGGGCAGATGAACAAGTTGGATAAATTCTGACAATCAAATCGATTCACTTTTACATTTTGGATCAATTCAGATAAGTTAAGTTAAGTTTATATGACAGAACAGCTGAGGCTCATGGGAGATGTAGTATTTACAGCCAGTCACAGAACAAAGTGATTCTCATTCACGACCAACATCTGATCTGAGATCAGTTAAAAGGCAACACGTGGTCCAAATGGAGACATTAAAACTCTGCTGGATCAGAACTTCTAACAAAGAAACAGGAAACACTCAAACTGTACCTCAAAATAACCAGATTATAATCTATGAATGAAGATAACGATCGCAGACAAACCTGAAGCAGATGAGTTAAAAGGTGTCAGAATTAAGAGATAAATATTATAACTAGAAGATAAGCATTAACACATTGATCGGAGTTACCAGATGAAGAAATGAGCACAAATGTATTGATAAAGATCTCATAATCAAATATGCATGTGATAATTATTCATTTGTGTTTCTGTTGGACTCTAAAACTAAAGTGAAACTAATGTTGAAGCTGAAGGCTGAGCTAACGGCTAACAGCTAACAGCTAACGCTGTACTGTTTATATTTGTGCTTTATCAATAAAGATCTAAGTTTTTAATATTTTTACTAAAGAATCAAACTGGAATCGAATCAAACTGGAATCGAATCAAACAGGGACGCGGGTGTTAATATCCGGACTCATGCTAAAGTGCTAATGCTAGTTAGCAGGCGAGCCAAGGCCCTGATCCAGCACAGAGGAAGTGACAGGAAGTGATGTCACACGGGTGCAGGAAATGTAAAGGAAACCGTTTTTTTTTTCTTCTTTTTTTCTTTTTTTACAGACCAGACTCTCGACTTCCTGTTTCATCGAGCGAGTAACTGAGCATGCTCAGTAATGACTCAACCAAAGGGGGCGGAGCTTCAGCTGGCAGAACGTGAAGGAAACCTTTCGTCAGTCTGTCGTCAATCAAAGTCTACTCCCCGTCTCCACCGGTCATGTGGGCGGGGCCTCGGGTGGGCGGGGCCTCCGGCTCAGAACTCCACCTTGCAGGCAGGGAAGGTCTCCTCCTGCATGGCCACGGTGCTGTTGCTGCCCAGCACGGTGATCGACAGCTCCTTCTGACGCTCGTGGGTCTCCTGGTACCACTCGTGCATCACCAGCGAATCAAACGTTGGGATCAGAGTCACCTGAGGACACGTCAGGGAAACGGACCAATCAGAGAACAGGTCATGAGGAAGTGAAGCAAACAAATGTCACTGTTTTCACGGACCTGGACCTCCGGCCAGCTGCTCTTCCCGTCCAGCAGGGCGTCCAGGATGCTCCTCATCGCCACCTCCTTCACCGGATCGTCTCCGCTGATGATGTAATACGAAGAGCGAAGACGTCTGAACAGGTCCAGGTCCACGGTCGAAGAGGAACAGCCAGACGGGAGGTAGGCCAGGTCCACATAGACCGCAGAACCTGAGGAACCTAGAGAACCTGCAGCTTTGGAAGCTGGGAGGAAGTCAGAAGAATGAGATTAAAACTGATTAATCCCACAAAGACCTTAAACCTAAATAATCTTTGTGTATCAGGATGCCAGGAGCAGGAAAAGGTTGTTTAACAGTGATGCTGTTCTACGGTCACATGACAAGAATGAGAAACTGAGGAGTGATGAATGAAATGAAGAACAAAGATCTAAATAAGAGTCAAAAGACTTTGTTTGGCTGACGGTGCAGCTTTAAAAGCCTGGAGGGTTACGAACAGAACTCATGGGCCTCAAAGGAGACCTTCAGTATTATTATATTATATTAATTTGAAAGATACTCAAAAGTGCCAAAAACCAGGTGTTTTCAGGACTGGGCCTGCCTACCTGAGGATGAAGGTTTCACAGGACCAACTCTGGAGCCTCCAAGTGAGTTTCTGGACGATGGCTTCGTGTCGAGGCTGGAGGTCGTCTTCAGAGACCCCATCGGGCTGCCGGCCTTGGACTTCCCGGTCTGGGCCGCGGTACTTCCGGAGGTGGCCTTTAGCGTCTTCGCGGTGGGTTTCTTGGTTTTGGCAGCTGAACTCTTCAGGTTCTTGCTGGCCTCCGAGTCGGCCATGCAGGCTCCAGGGCGGGGGGGTAACGGGGGCAAATCTTTGACCGGGGCCGTTGGGGGGTCATGCCCACCCCTGTGGGAGTAGTGAGGACTGGGATGATCTTGTGGATGACTGGGCGGGAAAAGGCTACTGGAATCCTCATCAGAGTCCATCTCTGCGGTGATGGACGGACATTCTTCTGTACAGGTGGGCATGTCAGAGTCCGTGGTGGTCAGGACGGAGTCGCTAACCGATGTGGGAGGAGTTTCCTGGCTGTAGAGCGAAGGGCAGTCGCTGCTGCTTTGATCCTGTGAGTGGTTGTTGTTGTCAGAGCGGTCGCGGGAGTCGGCGACAAGGCCCGGGCTAACATGCTGCTGATGGTTGTCATGAGTCTTGGGGTGCTGGAACTCACAAGGCGACACTAAGCAGAGATCGACGTCATGTGGAACGTCTGAGATGAGGTCTGACATCCCGTTGATGTGATCCTCTGATCCACTAAGCCCATTAAGGTTTGATCCCAGAGGTAAGGCCATCCCTGTGTCTGAGTCTGCAGCATGTCCGTTAGAGTAGACGCCGTGTCCCACGGGGCCTTTGGGTGGCAGCGCTTGCTCCAAAGAAACTGACAGGGATTCATCAACTTCTGTAGAGTGAGGAGAGCCCACCTCAGCTGGCATGGAGGTCTCGGTGGAGTCCGGCATAATGTCTTTGAAAGGACTGAGCGTCAAAAGACCCGACTGTCTATCCTGAGAGGACGTGGAGGTTTCCAGACCTTCCCTGAGGGAGCTCAGGTCGGAGGTCCTGTTGTCCTCAAAGCCCAGACTGGATCCTCTCATCCCGAGGACGCCGTCGTCACCTACACACAGAACATCTTCTTCAAGGAACCGATGGGAAGCCGTACGTCCTGCAAAGTGAGAGGCAGAGTTTGCATTGGAGACCTGGCCCGTCTCCGCACAGCGAAACGTCTCTGGACTCTCTACTGTCGAGGTCTGGTTCCCATTTGAGTTGTTCCCATTGGTGTCCTCCAATCGAAGTCTTTCAAAGTCAGCCGTCATGTCCTCAGGTGTGGACACCTTGGAGCGATCCGCCTCCTTCTGGTTTTCCTGCTCTTTTGAACCTGGTTTACCTTTTGTCCCTAAAGACGAAGCGTCTTTCTTTGGAAGAGTTCCTTTCTTTTTTAGACTCTTTCCAAAAGCTTTCTTTACTTCTGTACTTGAAGCTCCACTTGTTGCTTTCTTTACTTCTCTAACAGGTCTGGTGGTTTTCACATCCTTCTGTCTGTCTTTCTTTGGTTCAGGTTTGATGTCTTTCTTTGCTTTTGTACTTAAAGTTTCTTTCCTTTTCTCTCCACTCTCTTCTTTCTTGACGACAGCAGCAGTGACCTTCTCGTCTTTCTTTTTCACTTCCTTTTTCTCTTCTTTTGACACATCTGTCTTTGGAACAAACTTTTCAGTCGGTTTCGGTGGCTTTGATTTAGCATCTGGGTCCTTGAGTTTGGGCTTTTCTTCCCCATCTTTCTTTTCTTTAGGTGTGGTGTCACCTGCTGCCTTTGGCATCGTTTTCACCTCCTGTTTTCTGACATCCACTCGTGCGAGCTTGTCTTTCTGCGAGGCATTACTGGGTCTGAAGTCCTTAGACTGGGACTTAAGGCTTTCCCGACTCTCTGCTCGTTTTGGTTGTTTCTCAGGTTTGGATGTTTCTAGGTCCTTCAAACACACAACCGGATGTTTGAGGAAATCCAGATGTTTGAGTTTTTCAAGTCCTTCTAGAATTTTGGTCTGCGGCGTGCACCCTGGGAAGAGGACACGGACGATTCTCTCCAGAGGACTGGAAGGATGCCAGACCAGCAAAGCACAGATGGAAACAAGGCACGGTAGAGGAAGATCTGAGCCGTTAACATCAGATCCGTTATTTGGCCAAATCTGCATTAAAGCTTCGAGGTTTTTGCTCCCAGTCACTGGATTCAGTGGGTACAGCTCCAGACGGCCCACTCCCATCTTTTGAAACAAGATAACTGGTTCTATTCTGGGTCCGTTAGACCGGCTGAGAGGTTCAGGTTTGATGGAGAGTCTTTGTAAATTCTGCAGAGTCAGCGCCACCTGGTCACAACTCCGCAGCTCTCCTGGATCTCCTTGTAAGGACTTCAACCTGTGGGGAACATTGAGGAACACCACCCCGATCTCAGGGGAGATGAGGTTTTTCACCCGGTCCTCCTCAGTCTGAGATCCAGCAGACTCTTCCTCCTGCTGCTCCGCTACCTTCCTCAGCAGCAGACTGTTCAGCCCGGGGAGATTGTCCACGCCGACATGAGTTAGGAGCACCAAGTCGATTCTGTCCAGGTGCCGAACCAGTTTCCAGAAGCAGGAGCGGGTATCTGAGCCACCGTTCACCAGGACGTTAAAACCGTTAACGGCAAAGAAGGCCGAATCCCCCCTCCCTCCGGGGAAGATGTAGCAGCACGGCCGAGAGAGCTTCAGGAAGCCCACGGTGCTCGGGGGCTCCAGGAGGTCGAAGAGGGACTCGGGCTCCAGAGACTCGGACAGGTACTCCGTGAACTCCTGCAGACCCTCCATCTCTGGTAGGACGGGGGGAGGGTTGATCTGGATGTGGTCCTGCAGGTTGTGTTTCTCTAACTCAGAGTTCTTCCAAAGACCAACATCTGGACAGCTGAGGGTGAGGCGGGCCTTCATCACTGGGTCTGTAGAACTCAACATCTGTCCAACCTTCAAACAGAGACCGAGACCATCAGGACCGATCACATCGATGCTCATGATCAATAATGGACTTTAATAAAGGAGCCTTTCTAGTCTACATCACACACACACTGACCTCCTCGTCCTCAAAGACGTGGATCAGGTCTCTGAGAGAGAAGCAGCCTCTCTGGAACACGATGTCTCCGGACTCTTCCAAACACTGACCGGCCAGAACCAGAAGTTTGTGAGGAGACGGATCACAGACGAGCCGCCGCACCTGAACACAACACACACACAGGAAACGCATGAGGACAACAAAGTGTACTTTTGTATTTAGCCAAGCAGGACTGTGCTAACAGCTAACGTTAACTAGCTCTCCTCCTGCCGATTCACTATGTAATACTGAACATCATCCCACTGACTCTTCTCCGGACCCGGGTTAATGTTAACGTGGATCCCTGAACAGAGATGATCTGGATCCACACATGATGAACCAGACTCACTGTTCAGGGTTTAATGAGACACTTTTATTCACCTCGGAGCAGACGAAGTCGTGAGCTGGATTCACAACAACCTGAGTGTCCAGAACGTCTCCGCGGTGCTGCAGAGTCCTCTGTCCTGCAGGACGAACAGAAAACGTCAGTCACAGTATGCTAGCAGCTAACCTAGCAGCTAGTTGAGCCACAATCAACCACAAAGAGAAGGAGCACAAACTAACATCTGAAAATAAAGTCTGAAAGCTTCTTCACTGGACCCCCCCCAGACCTATGGGTCTCCTAAGAGCAGAGGACCAGGTCCTCCTCAGAGCAGGCCAGGATCTGTCCGGCTCGGATGTTATTCGTCACACTAGACGCACTTTTTGAGGTTCATGGTCTCATTGAGTCGTCTTTGGTCTGCAGGCTGTTCAGCACACCCCCCCCCCCCCCCCCCCCCCTCCACACACACACAAACTATTTTATTACAAACTATATCAGAGGAGAGGTAGTAACGTTAGCAGCACCACTTACAGCTAACCAACGGAGGTTCACTTCAGTTACATGATGCCTTCAGGCTCTGCTCAGTGAACATGAGTACTGGCTGAAGGTTCATTATAACGTTATCATGATGTGTTCACATGTCATCTGTAAAATGTAGTTTTGGTGATGAACTAGAATAAATCCAGTAGTTTGAAGGAGATGTTTTCACATGAATATAAAATAGATACAATGAGGTCAAAGGATTGTGAGAGTTTTAGGAGCCCAGAGGACACATTCATCCTTTAATATCTGCTGAACCAGGTACTCAGGTCTTAAAGAGCCCTTCAGACACACACCACTAACAGGTGTGCTTCTCCTCACCTGGGACGTCCTGCGACAGGAAGGCCGAGTGTCTCGACACGAAGAGTTTCAGCTGCTGGTCCAGAACAGAGACGTCCAGGTTTACAGGCCAGCAGCGCACACCTGAAGTACACACATACACAGGTATAAGTACACACACCAACAGGTATCAGTACACACACACACACATATCATTCATAATCTAAATGTCTCGTTGGGCCCTGAATGCATCTCGTGTGTTGTGTTCACTGACATCTGTTTGAGTAAGAATCAACACAACCTGTCACAGTATTATGGGATGTCTCCAGGCTGCATTATTCATCATGTTCAACCAGCAGCAGACTGGTTTGAACTGGTCTATTAGTCTGACGAGTTAGTCCCTCTGTGGTTCCTCCCTCCTCTGTCAGATAAACCATTTCCTCCTTCCTCAGCAAACAGGAAGCTGAAGATATTTAGTAACACCACTTCCTCTTTGTGTGTCACACAACATTACAGCAGCAGGAAGAAAACCAGCTGAACATCAACACAAACCACTAAAGCCTGACCATAGCCTGACTGATGAAGAGCTAAAAACACATGTTCATGAAGAACACATTATTAGCACATGATTAACACGTGATAATAATAATACTTTAATTTGATATAGCGCTTTTCTAAAAACCCAAAGACGCTTTACATCGGGCAGAGACAAACAAAAAAAGAAGAAAAAAAAGAAAGACAGAGGAGCAAATAAAACAAACAAACAGAACATTTTGGCAAAAAAATAAGACTGGAGAAGCTGTGCTGAATGGGTCATGTAGTGCCGGGTTAGCAGGTGAAGGCGAGGTTGAACAGGTGGGTTTTGAGTAGGGGTGTCACGGATCACAAACCTCACGGTTCGGTTCGGATCATTTTTCGGATCAACAAAGAAAAGGGGAGGAGACAAATATAACTTTGCTTTCCATTTATTAATTAAAGAACTTCAAGAACACTTAAAGCAAAGAACTTTGGGCTATAGTCTTACATGAAAACAAAAATATTGAAGATGTCCAATTTGAAACAAAATGAAATAAATAAATAAAAATAAAATATTCAAGAATACTCAATTCTGATATCCTCATCCTTTCATCAATACTGAAAGAAAGAAACAGCCAGTGAGCTAGCTTCCACTGTTTACACTGAACTGAACTGCTCGGCAACAACTTGGGTCTATGTTTACTTCCTGTCAGGTTATGTCATTCAAATACACAATAATGTTTACCATTACTGTGACATTATTTTCAAAAAGATGAGAATATCTCCATTGTCTGGGGAGAGGGTAGACCTTTCTGTGGTGACTGGAATATTATTGGGCCTGTCTAGCTTCCACTCTGATACTTCTGTCAGCACCTGCCCCAGGTGTGTGTCTGTGTGACTCTCACAGAGGGGGCGTGTCTACAGCACCGGACTAAGAATCACTCCGCCATGGTGAAAGCAGTCTCTACAGTCTTTTCCTTCTCATAGAGGCGTGGAACAGCTTCACACTGGTGGGTGCGTGAGTGGATTTCGTAGCGTGGCTCAAGCATTTTAACCAGATTTAGAAATCCTTTGTTTTGCCGTTGTCGTGTGTCTTTCTCTTTAAATAACGCCTACATACCGTAACGCTTTGTCCACCACCCTCATCCGTCATTATACGTTACAGGGAAGACAAAAATGCGCCCAAACTTGCGACTTAAATGACGCCGCGGCTTCTGACGTTCCTCCGCTCGCCATGACTTCACCGTTAAATGCTTCTAACCTGCTCCGTTCACGTGAACACACTACTGCTTTATATCTGTTCACTGACACTCTGCATTGATATTCGGGGACTTGCTACTTGAAAAGGAACAGCAGCAGTAGAACTTTATTACACACTATGATGATTACGCTGTAAAAAAAAAAAGAAAAAAAATACTTGATTGATCCGCGGTTCACGAGTGATCCGAACCGTGAGGGGTGATCCGAACCGTGAGGGGTGATCCGAACCGTGAGGGGTGATCCGAACCGTGAGGGGTGATCCGAACGGATCACGGATCGATCCGTGATCCGTGACACCACTAGTTTTGAGGTCTTGTTTGAATGATGGTAGGGAGGGAGCCTCACGAATGTGGATGGGGAGGGCGTTCCAGAGGGGAGGTGCAGCAGCTGAGAAGGCCCTGTCACCCCAGGTCCGGCGCTTGGTCCTGATGGTCTTCAGAGTGTTTGCACCGGCGGACCTGAGGCGACGGGTTGGGGCGTGGAGGGGGAGGAGGTCTGACAGGTAGGGAGGGGCCAGGTTGTTTAGGGCTTTGTAGGTGGTGAGTAATATTTTAAAGTCTGTTCTGTATTCGACCGGGAGCCAGTGGAGGTTGTGAACGACCGGGGTGATGTGATCATAGCGGCGGGTGGAAGTGAGCAGTCGAGCGGCAGAGTTCTGAACATATTGGAGTTATTGAGGATTTTGTTGGGAGAACCACAGAGGATGCTGTTGCAGTAGTCGAGTCTGGAGGTTATGAGGGCATGGATGAGAATTTCGGTGGTGGCAGAGAACAGGGAGGGTCGGAGGCGTGCAATGTTCCTGAGGTGAAAGAAGGCAGTTTTGGTGATGTGGTTGGCGTGGGGTAGAAAAGAGAGGGTGGGGTCGAGGATGATACCGAGGTTGCGGACCTGGGTGGAGGGGGTGACGATGGAGCCATCAATGTTGAGGGAGAAGGGCTGGGCTGAACGGGTGAGGGAGTTAGGGCCGATGAGTATTTCAGATTTATTGCAGTTGAGTTTGAGAAAGTTCTGTTGCATCCATGACTTTATATCAGTGAGACAGGTGGTGAGAGTGGAGTGGGTGACGGAGGTGATGGTCTTGGTGGAGAAGTAGAGTTGGGTGTCGTCAGCGTAGCAGTGGAAGTTGAGACCATGACGACGGATGATTTGTCCGAGGGGAAGGATGTAAATGATGAAGAGGAGGGGACCAAGCACGGAACCTTGGGGGACACCGTGGGTGACTGGGGAGGTTGAGGATTTACAGTTGTTTATTGCAATGAATTGATGTCGGTCTGAGAGATGTGAGGTGAACCAGGAGAGGGCAGTTATGCCAAGGGAGTACTGGAGACGTGAGAGGAGGATGGAGTGGTTGATAGTGTTGAAGAGGTCAAGGAGGATGAGGATGGTGAGGAATCCAGAGTCAGCAGAGAGAAGTCGGATTGGAAGGGTTCGTAGAGGTTATGGAGATTGAGGTGGGACTTGAGTTGTGATGCAACAGCTCTCTCAAGGACTTTGGACAGGTAGGGGAGGTTGGAGATGGGCCGGTAGTTGTTGGGGATGTCGGGGTCAAGACCAGGTTTTGTCAGCACGGGGGTGACAGCAGCGATCTTGAGTGTGGGGGGGTAAGAGACCTGAAGACAGTGAGGAGCTGGTTGTGTATTGCGATGATTTTGTCGTTGAAGAAGGATAGAAATGAGTTGCATTTGCTGGTGGTGAAGGAGATGGAGATGGTGTCCATGGGCTTGAGGAGTTTGTTGATGGTGGAGAAAAGCGTTTTGGGGTTGTTGGAGCCAGATTGGATGATGGAGGAGTAGTGAGAGGAGCGAGCGGTGTTCAGGGCATCTTTATATTGTTGTTGGTGGAGTTTGAAGGCATCAAGGTGAACAGTAAGTCCAGTTTTGTTGGCAAGACGTTCCAGTTGACGGCCCTGCACTTTGAGGTGGCAAGTGTACCAGGGGGCGGAGTGGGTGAAGGAGATGAGTTTGGATTTTTTGGGGGCAATGACGTCAAGACAGGAGGAGAGTGCATCATTATAGTACTTGACCAGGGCAGTGGGGGAGGCAGAGACAGTGGCAGCCAAGGTGGAGGAGAGCGAGGAGATGTTGATGGACTTGATGTTCCAGAATGTTATGGTGCGATTCTGCTTAACATGGGGGGTGGGGATGTCTATGTCCAAGGTGATAGCCAGGTGGTCAGAGATGGTGAGGTCGATGCTGGTTAGATTGCTGATGGTAATGCCGGAGGTGCAGACCAGATCAAGTGTGTGTCCTTTGTTATGGGTGGGAAAGTCGGCATGTTGAAGTAGTTAAAGATGTCCAGGAGTTCTGTAGAAGTTGTGGAGTCAGATGAGTCGACGTGTATGTTAAAACCACTGAGTAGCAGAATGGATGGAGAGATGGCGCAAAGTTGTGTGAGAAATTCAGACCGGTCAGAAGGGAAAGCAGGGTTAGGTTTTGGGGGCCGGTAAATGACTGCAGTAACCAGGGGTTTGGGACCAGACCGTGGCTCACTGGGTTAAGAGGGTCGTCTGGGAACCGGAAGGTCAACGGTTCGATCCCCGACTGGGACGTGTCACGTGTCGAAGTGTACCTGAGCAATACACTGAACCCCCGGCTCCCCGGGCGCCGATCAAATGGCAGCCCACTGCTCCCTATATACAGGGATGGGTCAAATGCAGTAGTCAAATTTCGTGTATGTGTAAAATGTATATGACAATAAAAATGGTTTCTTCTTTCTTCTTCTTAAAAACAAGGTGTTCAAATGAGGAGGGAGTCGGGATGGTTATTGCACTTGTAGTGATGTCTTTGCGAAAAATTGTGGCTATTCCACCACCACGCCCATGGAGGCGTGGCTTGTCCATGTATGAATATCCAGGGGGTGTGGTTTGGTTGAGTGAAAAGTAGTCCCGTTGGTTTTGCCATGTTTCGGTTAAACAGAGAAAGTCCAGATTATTGTCAGTTATGAATTCACTGAGTAAGAGTCCCTTGTTGTTTAGGGATCGGGTGTTAAACAGAGATGTGGATGAATTTGGGCAGGCTGGGGTGCTCTGGTAAGGGGGCGGAGCCAGGCAACTCGCTCGTGTAGATTGTTGTGGTGATGACGCGCAGGAGTTGCGGTGGTGCGCTCGGCTGACCAGAGGGAGGGGATGGAAAGAGTGGAGCGATCAGGCCAGGAGTAAACTAACTTTCTCCGGGAGGCTCTGTGGATGTACCGGGGCCGCCGGAGGAGTCCAAGTGTTTTGATGGCTGAGATACACGGAGGAGCAAAGAAGTTGTTGAGTTGGAGGTGTTGCGAGGTGGAGTATTGCAGAACCATGCCAGCCTGAGGTCTTAAGTCGGTAGCACAGACTTGATGACCGGAGTTGGAGAAGTGACAGGCACGCCAGGATAGTCCACAGTCCACAGCCGGCTGGCTCGTCGGCAGCCGCCGGCTAGCGAGAGACCGCCAGCTAGCCAGCTAGTCGTCCAGGGAGTAGTCGGTAGCAGTGGAGAGCAGGTGCAACAGGTAAGCAAACAAATCCAAATCCAAGACGAAGCGTTGCAGTAGAGTTAAAAACAGAGAATAATGGCTATTTAGGGTGATTGAACTTAACTACACTGTTAAAATAAAAATGTAGGTTAAATTGCGATTACTGTAGGAACATCAAACAAAAACTGCCAGACGGAGCGGCGCTAGACTCGCCAGCGTCCCCTTCGGATCAGACACATGATTAGCACATGTAGAACACATGACTAACAGTAAACAGAAGGTGTTATATTCACATCTACTGAGGTTCTACTGTTCCTGATGGACTGACATGAGTTTACATATTTAGTTTGATCATACAGCTTTTTAAGAAGACTCTGGTCTAAACTTCTAGTTTTTTCTGTTGATCAATAGTTGTGATCATTGATTAGTGATCATCAGTTAAACTAGACCAGTGTGATTGTTCTACTGGGTTGTACTGGTCAGCTACACTAGATAAACTGCTCCATGTGAATCAGCTTTATTTAAACTGGTGACTTATTGATTATCAGTCGATCAGTTTTATGAGTAAATGAATGTGAAGCGGATCAAATCAAATGTTTATTAAAGTTTCTCCGTGTTTGGACCGTTAACCTACTTTTAACAGTCAAGCTGGACAAAATACTAAACATCCGGTGAGAGGGGATTTTCAAAATAAATGCCTCAGAATTGAACAATGCTGCAACTTCTGTCTATATTATGAAGTGATTACGATTTAAAAAAAGGAAAATACGAATTGTATTTTAAAGAAATAAAATGGACTCACGTTTTCTGTAAATTAAGTCTCAAACACATCCGGATGTTAAACATCTACTCAACCTAACGTGATAAGAGCTTATTAAAATAAACACACTATAATAATATATAATACGTGTCCTCGTGTAACATTGTGTTTAATAATAAATATGATAAATGTCGCTCTGAATGAACTGTCTTCATTCGACAGTCTGACTTTAAACTAGAGAACAGCAGCTAGCTACGTTAGCATGCTAAGCAAAAGTCTTTTTAATCCCGAGAAATGGTTCAAGGTTGTATTTTTACCGGTTTAAATGTGACCGAAAAGAGACAATAACCTGCACGGACGTTTAGTTCACGGTGTGGAGTGAAACCTGGAGAAAACCCGAACAGGGAGCCACTTTTATAGGGTTAACAAAGTCAGATCCGAGTTATCTTATTGTGAAGGGCCCCACTGACTTCCGGCCCTATGTTCACGTTACCATCTCCGGTACCGGGTAACTTTACCAGAACTCACCGGAGTCTATCTGCCGCTCCAGTAGACCAACGGGCCGCAGCGAGCCGACCACCACGAGCACCGAGTAACCGGGAGAAGAACCGGGACCGCCGCTCCGCTCCTCCGCTGCTGTTGCTGCTGCTGCTGCCGCCATCATGGTTTGGACCGTCCACTAATGACGTCACCCAAACACAAGCCCCACCCCGCTGGTACACAAGAGGAGGGAAAATGTTTTAATTGGCATAGAGGTCGACCAATCAGAGAGAAGAACTGAGCAGCGTTCATGTGCTGCTGAGGAGAAATATACGTTCATACACACCACAATAATATGTAATAAAATATGTTTAAATATATATCAGCATGTATTCTGTGATATCCATGTTGTTTTGTAAAGCTGATTATTTTTTACACAATTCATATATTAATTTGTTTAAATAAATACGGAGGATCAACAGTTTCTCCATGGTATTTCCTACAGTTGGCTCAGTACTTGAAAGCAGCGTGGAGCGTCATCCAACATGGCGGACGTCAGATGTGGCTTCTTCGTGGAGAAAAAGAAACGTTTCTGTAAAATGATCGTCGCGAGAGGAAAAGTGTTCTGTGGAGAGCACGCGACCATGGTGAGTTCAGGGACAAAGACAACGTGGTAATAACAGAGACCATGGTGAGTTTAGGGACCCAGATAACAGAACAGCTGATCAGTGAGTCTGAAGTTTAAACTTTATTAGTTCAACAGTTTAGAGACAAAACAGGTTTTTCAAAGTAAAGCAACTTCCGTTATCCTCCTGGAGCTTTGATGAAGAGTTATCTTCCTCGTGGTGAAGCTGAACTGACCTGATGTTTAATACAACTCAGTCTTTACTTTTTATTCTTCTTCTATGCTTCTGTCCACAAAAGCGTTTTTTTAAATATTTGGTTAAAAGTTGTGATAGAATCTGAATTTAATATTTAATTTTCCCGCCATAATAAATCTTTATTATTGTAGACTTACATTTAAAATGAGTAAAGCTGTTAAAATATTTATCATAAATATGTATTGTAATTTATAAAAATATTGTTCCCATTATCTTATGTTCTCATTGCACAGCTCCTGTCTTCCTTAGTTGCTCTGCTTCCAGTGCAGCTTGTTTTAAGTAGAGCTTTTATCCAATCAGATCTCACCTCTGTGTCTCTAGGTAGAACAGAGCCAGAGGCCTGCAGACTCACAAGTGCATCCATGTGCACTTTAAGTGAATGGGGACGATATTGTTGATTGTCATAGTGTTCAACCAATCAGATCTTTAGTTTGACATGGTGGGCGTATTCTTTGACGTGTCAGAGCTGCTAGCTGGCCTATAATGACGTCAGCATTAGTGCAGCTCTGCAGTGAGGTGCAGCGTGCGCTGTGATTGGTCAGTGGGCGAGCACGTGACTATCGTGAAAGGAAACTTAACATTAGAGCTTAGTCGGAGGAGTAAGAGTTCAGATTGGAAGATATGGAAGAAATTATAAAATGTTATGGTTTTGCTTGGTGTACTTTATTTATTTTTTTACCTAGCTTTGTGTTTTTAACACTCAATGGCTGAAAAAGGAGGAGAAACGGATTTAGTGGCGGAGTTACTGACAACGCCTTTCTCAAGAAGGACATTTCAGGAAAAGCTGGACATGGTAAGAAATGGTCAGTCAACCTCAGCTGGCAGCCTGACTCAGCAGGAAGAGGATTTGTATGAACGGTATTTCTTGCTGACGGCGTCGGAGAAGCGTTGCACATGTTATGGCTGAATGTGTTTCATTTGAACTGAGCTCTTGGTGTTTGGAGCTACGCTACGCTAACCTGAGGACACCATAGCACGGCAGGACACAAGCGACGGTGCTTTTGAAAACTTTTGGAGAGACTCGAGTTGATCTACAACTCGACGAACACGTTCGCAGGGAAACAGATCCACAACGGCGGCCAGCGGGCGCCCGGCGGAGGAGGGATCCCGGCCCCGCTGCGAACCCGCCGCAGACCGGCGAAATACAACTGGGGAGGCTCGACTGTCACTGGCGTCCATGAATGGAGAAGGACTTCTTACTGGAACTGAAACGATGTACTGGGATGAAACTCTTTAACAAAGAAAGGAGGATGGAGTTTGTCTTTAAGTGAACAGCATTTGGTAAGTGAAGTGCGTTTGTTTGTTTACATCTGCAGTAACGTTACTACTGTTCACTTGTCTACCGTGTGGTTTTTATGAATGATATTTGAATGGCTCGTGCTCTTGTGTGGTGGAATGCGTGGATCCGCTGCAGGTTTGGATTGATGCGTCATAATGAGGTTATTAGGAGGTGGTTCACCTGTAGGAGGACAGCACTGAAGGCCCAGGTATACAACGCACAGCCCGCCACTGAGTTATTATCCTGTTGGTTCAACAGGATGTCTAATCAATAACCTCACATTACAAGTACTACCACTACTTCATATACTTCCTGTACTTCATGTACTTTCTGTACTTCCTGTTTCAGGAGGAAGGAGGCAGCAGGAGGATTCCGTGTCCTCTGGACCCTAAACAGTGAGTATAGTAATAGAGTATATATTATATTGTGAGTGACTTCCTGTTACTTCCTGTTTCTTAGTGACTTCCTGTTTGTGAGTGACTTCCTGTTTGTGAGTGACTTCCTGCTTGTGAGTGACTTCCTGTTAGTGACTTCCTGTTTGTTAGTGACTTCCTGTTTGTGAGTGTCTTCCTGTTTGTGAGTGTCTTCCTGTTTGTGAGTGTCTTCCTGTTTGTGAGTGGCTTCCTGTTTGTGAGTGGCTTCCTGTTTGTGAGTGGCTTCCTGTTTGTGAGTGGCTTCCTGTTTGTGAGTGACTTCCTGTTTGTTGGAAGCTTCCTGTTTGTGAGTGACTTCCTGTTTGTTAGTGACTTCCTGTTTGTTAGTGACTTCCTGTTTGTTAGTGACTTCCTGTTTGTGAGTGACTTCCTGTTTGTGAGTGACTTCCTGTTTGTGAGTGACTTCCTATTTGTTAGTGACTTCCTGTTTGTGAGTGACTTCCTGTTTGACTTCCTGTTTGTTAGTGACTTCCTGTTTGTGACTTCCTGTTAGTGACTTCCTGTTTGTTAGTGACTTCCTGTTTGTGAGTGACTTCCTGTTTGTTAGTGACTTCCTGTTTGTGAGTGACTTCCTGTTTGTTGGTGACTTCCTGTTAGTGACTTCCTGTTTGTTTGACTCTTCAGCACTGTGAGTGAAAACAAACTAGAGAAACATCTGAAGAAATGTAACTCCAGAGAGAAAGAAAAGCCGGTGAGTTATTATTATTATTACAACACATATATACATATATATTGTATATATACATATATATGTGTATATATGTATCACAGAGGTGTGTTCCGTGTCTCTGTGATCTCAGTGGGTGTTTGATGTGAATCTGCAGGTTTATTATGTGGAGAACATAAACTCTGGATCAGCTGACGGAGAGACGCTCCATCAGGTAACATCTCAGCTGAAGGAGTCACAACAATAATATTAATCTTCATCGTTTTAATAATCTTGCTGTCGGTGGTTCAGGTGAGTCTGTCTGAGAGGAGCCGGACCGAGTTACAGTCTCTGCTGGACAAACTGAAGACAGCCGTCACAGGTGAGTTCCTCCTGAAGCAGGTGGTGTTACCTGAGAGCTCTGGGCCCCGTTCCTCGTACCTGGCTAACTGAGTTAGCCGGATAATCTTCAGGATAAGATGACATAAATCAGGCTTTTCGGTTCCACGAAGCAAGTTTGGCAAAATCACCATGGCAACACATCCATAAGCTTGAACCTGCTCCAGCGCAGGCTAACTGAAGGTAGCTGGATAAGCTGCCACTCCCCCGGAAAACATGGCAGCTCCTGTCACATACGGTAGTCTAATGCGCTTGCGCATATACTGGGGGTTATACGGGAGTTGATGAAATGCATGTAAAGTGAGACACACGGTGATCCTTAAAAGCAGCGGAGCAAACTAAGAAGCCTCTATTGCATTAATGTGCAGCTCCCTTCCTCAGAGATCCACTGATGAAGGAGGATATTAGTTAGATGAGCGTTTTATAGGGAGAGAGTTCTTCCACATCGGCAAGATCCGTTATCACATCATGATGACTTCCTATACGAGCGCTGTCCATTCTGCCCACAAGGAATCATTTATTTACAGAGCTTCTGGAGCAGACATTGAACACCACACTGCCTGTCCCACAGACTGGATGCAGCCTTGAGCTGTTGTGCGAGTGCTGCGTTGTTGTAGTGTCGGCGATGCGGAGAACATGGGGAAAGCCGCTGCATGCCGCGCTGTTGGTCAAGTTTATTTGGCGCTTAATAAACTTATGGATGTGTTCATTACATCACCATGGCACATATTGTGCTGACTCAGCATTCTGAGTCATGTGTGTGTGCTTAGTGTGTACTTGCTCTCATGTCTTCTTGATGGCTGGTTGCATACATGAGGTTAAAGCACTCATAATGATATGACAGTGTTATTAGTACAGCAGCACATCATTACTGTAGAACATGATGAAGGTGGATCATGATGAGAACAGAGAGAATCACACACTATTGATCTTCACTGCTTCAGTTGATTGAATGTCTGATGATGAATAATACACACACACATACTGATCCGCCCACACACAGACTCACACACACATATTCACACTGCTAGTTCTATGTGGTGATCTACACACACATGTACATACACATATATAGTACATGATACATGAGGGCATACAGTACATATATCCTCATATTAATGAGTATCATTAGATCCTCGTTGGGCTTGTTTTTATTATTATTCTGAAAGAGTTGAGATCATTATTGTCGCTATAGATCTCATTGGATGATGCATCATGAAGTCTACTGCCAGCAGCACATTAAAGACATGTCATGTGATTGGTTGGGGTGATGAGGCATTAAAATGAGCCGATACATTTCCAACACTGACGCATTGAACGTGTCTGATATGTTGCCGTGCTTCTTGTGTCGTCCTCTCAGCGGTGCCGCTGTTATATTTTGCCGTGATTACGGTCTTGACTTCCTCATATGCGTTCATGATCATCTCCTGCTCGTCAGCGGAGAACAAAGAGGCTCTTTCTTTGACTTTATTTCACATTGTACTGTTAGAACATCATGGTTTGGGTGATGGACGCTTCCCCCTTTAGAAGTAGGACGGGCATGCGCAACCATCCTGATCCTGATCGTCTGGGTCGAATTAACGAGACTGTTTGAGAGGATCAGCCTCTGGTAGAAACCGAGATAGCCTGACTTCAATCATCTCGTTCATTTAGGCTGCTAAAGGATATTTGATCGACTTAGTGAACCACGTACGAGGAACGGGACCTGGCATCATCATGTTGTTGTTGTTGTTGTAGGACTGCAGTGTGATGTGGAGGACAGTGTTCTGTCTCATCCTGTCCTCCAGGAGGAACTCAACAACCCAAAGAACGGAGACTCCGCCCACAAACACCTGAAGCAGCAGGTACACAAAAAAAGAACTCAGCTGAGTCCTGAGCCAGGATCAGGACCCAGGACTCTGAGTCTGAGGTGATCCACGTTCATACAGGTGCACATGGAGGAGGTGGGGCTTCTCTCACCTGTCAGCTGTGTCCAGTCCTCTCTCTTAGGTCACCTGGAGGCACTGGGGCTGCTGGGAAGGGGGCGGTGCTTCGTGGAGTTTGGAGCCGGTCGAGGGAAACTGTCTCACTGGATCCACGAAGCTCTGAAGACCCGAGACCACCTGCAGACCTGCGACGACCTGCAGCTGCTGCTGGTGGAGCGCTGCAGCACCCGCTTCAAGGCATGAAAAACCTCACTACTCCAGCAGACCAGCAGAGGACGCCGAAACCAGTTCTAACCCCAAATACAGCCGTTACACCTGTAGAATGATTGATGAAGTAAATCAGGTCTGATCTGGTCTGTTCTGGTCCAGGTGGACGGGAAACATCAGGATACTGGAGTTCAGTTTGAGAGGCTGCAGGTTGACATTCAACATCTGGATTTAAGTAAGAGACTAACATCTGGAGACTCTGGTGGTTGAGCTTAGTTCTGGTTTGACTCTTCTGACTCTGATGTTTTCAGGTAAAGTCCAGCTGCTCAGACAGAGGAGGCTTCCGCTGGTTGGAGTTGGGAAACACCTGTGTGGAGCAGCGACAGGTGAGAGCAGTCCTGTCCTCTGATTGGTTGAAAGAATGCTAACTCAGCTGGCCTTGTCTGTCTCTGGTCTCAGATCTGGCTCTGAGATGTCTGTTGGAAACACCAGGACTCAGAGAGGAGGGTGAACCACCACCAAAACGCCTCAAAACCTCAGAACCAGAATCAGCTGATGCAGCAGCACTGCTAGAATCTAGTCCTGGTCCAGACTCTGGTCCGGTGCTGGGCCTGGCGGTGGCTCTGTGCTGCCACCATCGCTGTGAGTGGCGTCATTACGTCGGGCAGCAGTTCTTCCTGCAGAACGGACTCGGAGCGGCAGACTTCTCAGCTTTCTGTCGGATGTCCAGCTGGGCCACGTGTGGACTCAGACCGACCAATCGGGACGGTCCACCTCAGGGCGGGACTAATCAGAGAGGAGACGTGGAAGAGCACGACCCGGCGGAGGGGATGGACGCTGTGAGCGGGTAAATATTTGACCTCTGACCCCCTCAGTGCAGAAGTTTCACCTCTTTATCTGAATGTGGTTCTTCTTCTCTGCAGGTTTCTGTTGGCCGACGAACGTGAGCAGGTCGGTCGTCTCTGTAAACGTCTGATTGACGGCGGAAGACTCGACTTCCTGAAGACGAAAGGATTCAACAGCAAACTGACTCATTACGTAAACAGTCAGGTGACTCTGGAGAACGTCCTGCTGACCGCCGTCCCATCAAACTGAGACGTAGAGACACAGAGACAGACTACGGACCGACTACGGACCGACTCCGGACCGACTACGGACCGACAGACTACGGACCGACAGACTACGGCCCGACCGACTGTGGACCGACTACGGACCAACAGACTACGGACCGACTGCGGACCGACTCCGGACCGACAGACTACGGACCGACAGACTACGGACCGACAGACTACGGCCCGACCGACTGTGGACCGACTACGGACCGACAGACTACGGACCGACTGCGGACCGACTACGGACCGACAGACTACGGACCGACTGAGGACCGACGGCGGACCGACTGCAGACCGACTACGGACCGACAGCGGACCGACTGCAGACCGACTACGGACCGACTGCGGACCGACTGCAGACCGACTACGGACCGACAGCGGACCGACTGCAGACCGACTACGGACCGACTGCGGACCGACTGCAGACCGACTACGGACCGACAGCGGACCGACTGCAGACCGACTGAGGACCGACGGCGGACCGACTGCAGACCGACTACGGACCGACAGCGGACCGACTGCAGACCGACTACGGACCGACTGCGGACCGACTGCAGACCGACTACGGACCGACAGACTACGGACCGACAGACTACGGACCGACAGACTCCGGACCGACGGTGGACCGACTGTGGACCGACTACGGACCGACAGACTACGGACCGACTGAGGACCGACGGCGGACCGACTGTGGACGGACTACGGACCGACTGCGGACCGACTACGGACCGACTCCGGACCGACAGACTCCGGACCGACAGACTACGGACCGACAGACTACGGACCGACTGCGGACCGACAGACTACGGACCGACTGAGGACCGACTGCAGACCGACTACGGACCGACAGACTACGGACCGACAGACTACGGACCGACAGACTACGGACCGACTACGGACCGACAGACTACGGACCGACAGACTCCGGACCGACGGCGGACCGACTCCGGACAGACTACGGACCGACAGACTACGGACCGACGGCGGACCGACTACGGACCGACCGACTACGGACCGACTGACTACGGACCGACTACGGACCGACTGAGGACCGACGGCGGACCGACTGTGGACAGACTACAGACCGACAGACTACGGACCGACTGCAGACCGACTACGGACCGACTGCAGACCGACTACGGACCGACAGACTACGGACCGACGGCGGACTGACTGCAGACCGACTACGGACCGACTACGGACCGACAGACTACGGACCGACGGCGGACCGACTACGGACAGACTACGGACCGACATCGGACCGACTGCAGACCGACTACGGACCGACAGACTACGGACTGACTACAGACGATACAGAAACCACACAAGCTCAACCTGAGTTTCGACAAAAGTATTTTTATTTGGAGTTAACATGAACGTGTGTGTTTGATTCTTTGATTCTTTTGTATTAAAATGTTTTGACTTGTGTTCAGTCTGTCTGCTGATTTAAACATTTATATAATAACTTCATGAAGAACGCTTCATGAATAAGAACCTACGAAAACAGAACATTTAGTGTTTTCAGCATTCAACAGATTTCAGCCACAAACAGAAATATGAAAGTGAATCTATGAATATGTGAACACGTCTTTGATGTGAGTCGTGTGTTAGTTCGATGAGTCGTTGTTGGGCTCTGAAGCAGAAACACGTCAGTTATCAGTTTGTCATGTTATAAGTCGTTATTATTGTTATTTGTTAATTTGTTATTATTACAAACTGGAGGGCCGGAGTTTTTACACCAGGCTGAGAGCTAACGAAAGATGCCATCCAGGTGCATTGTGGGAAATGTAGGTTCCAGTGTTTTTAGTCTGTTTTTCGCGATAACGACTAAATGACTCAATACAGTTAACGATTTAAGAAGGTTGAAGTTAGAAATTAATGATTGTTAATAATTGACTTTTAACACTTTCTACATTTCAAACAAACATGAAAGATAAACATCTCAATAAAGATAATTAAAGATTCTCAGAGAAACTCTTGGTTGTGTTTCTTTGTTTTGATGTTTGTTAGGTTATAATATATATATATTTTTTTTATATAAACATATATATATATATTAGTGCTGGGCAACGATTACAATGTTCCATCTCCATTAATCTCATTGTTACGCTCAAAGTTCAATAATGAATTCATAAGTAGTGTATTGTGCACTTTTATTTTGAAAGTGCTGCTCTATGAACAAAGGTGAATAACATTGTGTGTGAACACTTTAAACACATCAGGTTGTTAGCAGCAGTGTTCTCTTCACACAGCAGCAGTTCTATCTCTTCTATATCTGTGCTCAGTGTGTGACTGTGTGTGAAACGTTCCACTGCTGTGAAACAGGAACAACATGTTTCACACGTTCATCTACATGTGTGTGTTGAGTCTTCATCACAGTCAGAGCATGTGATGCAGCTCTACTCTTCATCACTATGACCAGCTCTACTCTTCATCACTATGATGCTGCTCTACTCTTCACCACTATGATGCAGCTCTACTCTTCATCACTATGATGCAGCTCTACTCTTCACCACTATGATGCTGCTCCACTCTTCATCACTATGACCAGCTCTACTCTTCATCACTATGATGCTGCTCTACTCTTCATCACTATGACCCAGCTCTACTCTTCATCACTATGATGCAGCTCTACTCTTCATCACTATGATGCTGCTCTACTCTTCATCACTATGATGCAGCTCTACTCTTCATCACTATGATGCAGCTCTACTCTTCATCACTATGATGCTGCTCTACTCTTCATCACTATGATGCAGCTCTACTCTTCACCACTATGATGCAGCTCTACTCTTCATCACTATGATGCAGCTCTACTCTTCATCACTATGATGCAGCTCTACTCTTCATCACTATGATGCAGCTCTACTCTTCACCACTATGATGCTGCTCCACTCTTCATCACTATGACCAGCTCTACTCTTCATCACTATGATGCTGCTCTACTCTTCATCACTATGACCCAGCTCTACTCTTCATCACTATGATGCTGCTCTACTCTTCATCACTATGATGCAGCTCTACTCTTCATCACTATGATGCAGCTCTACTCTTCATCACTATGATGCTGCTCTACTCTTCATCACTATGATGCAGCTCTACTCTTCATCACTATGATGCAGCTCTACTCTTCATCACTATGATGCTGCTCTACTCTTCATCACTATGATGCAGCTCTACTCTTCATCACTATGATGCTGCTCTACTCTTCATCACTATGATGCAGCTCTACTCTTCATCACTATGATGCAGCTCTACTCTTCATCACTATGACCCAGCTCTACTCTTCATCACTATGATGCTGCTCTACTCTTCATCACTATGATGCTGCTCTACTCTTCATCACTATGATGCAGCTCTACTCTTCATCACTATGATGCAGCTCTACTCTTCACCACTATGATGCAGCTCTACTCTTCATCACTATGATGCAGCTCTACTCTTCATCACTATGATGCTGCTCTACTCTTCATCACTATGATGCAGCTCTACTCTTCATCACTATGATGCAGCTCTACTCTTCATCACTATGATGCAGCTCTACTCTTCACCACTATGATGCAGCTCTACTCTTCATCACTATGATGCAGCTCTACTCTTCATCACTATGATGCCGCTCTACTCTTCATCACTATGATGCTGTAACTCAGAGGTGATGAAGGTGACCCAGCTCTACTCTTCATCACTATGATGCTGTAACTCAGAGGTGATGAAGATGACCCAGCTCTACTCTTCATCACTATGATGCTGTAACTCAGAGGTGATGAAGGTGACCCAGTGATGTCCAGTAGTCTCCAGTGAGAGCAGCAGCTGCTGCTCGTTGTAACGCGTGGCTTTAGTCGTCCTCTCCTTTAACACAACTCGTGTGTTCTTCTGCTGACGTGGGTCTTGAGGCTCATACGTGACGTCATTCGTTGAGATCCTAAAGCTGCGTTCACACCAAACGAGACGTGAACGCAGCTTGAGAACGTTCCTCAGACCGACATCTTCCACAACACTCACCTGCAGTTTGTCTCCACTTCTCTGTAGCGTCTGTTAGCTTGTGTTGCTTTAGTTTATCTCTACTTCTCTGTAGCATCTGTTAGCTTGTGTTGCTTTAGTTTATCTCTACTTCTCTGTAGCATCTGTTAGCTTGTGTTGCTTTAGTTTATCTCTACTTCTCTGTAGCATCTGTTAGCTTGTGTTGCTTTAGTTTATCTGAACTTCTCTGTAGCGTCTGTTAGCTTGTGTTGCTTTAGTTTATCTGAACTTCTCTGTAGCGTGTTAGCTTGTGTTGCTTTAGTTTATCTCTACTTCTCTGCAGCATCTGTTAGCTTGTGTTGCTTTAGTTTATCTCTACTTCTCTGTAGCATCTGTTAGCTTGTGTTGCTTTAGTTTATCTCTACTTCTCTGTAGCATCTGTTAGCTTGTGTTGCTTTAGTTTATCTCTACTTCTCTGTAGCATCTGTTAGCTTGTGTTGCTTTAGTTTATCTGAACTTCTCTGTAGCGTCTGTTAGCTTGTGTTGCTTTAGTTTATCTCTACTTCTCTGCAGCATCTGTTAGCTTGTGTTGCTTTAGTTTATCTCTACTTCTCTGCAGCATCTGTTAGCTTGTGTTGCTTTAGTTTATCTCTACTTCTCTGCAGCATCTGTTAGCTTGTGTTGCTTTAGTTTATCTGAACTTCTCTGTAGCGTCTGTCAGCTTGTGTTGCTTTAGTTTATCTCTACTTCTCTGTAGCGTCTGTTAGCTTGTGTTGCTTTAGTTTATCTCTACTTCTCTGCAGCATCTGTTAGCTTGTGTTGCTTTAGTTTATCTGAACTTCTCTGTAGCGTCTGTCAGCTTGTGTTGCTTTAGTTTATCTCTACTTCTCTGTAGCGTCTGTCAGCTTGTGTTGCTTTAGTTTATCTCTACTTCTCTGTAGCATCTGTTAGCTTGTGTTGCTTTAGTTTATCTCTACTTCTCTGTGGCATCTGTTAGCTTGTGTTGCTTTAGTTTATCTCTACTTCTCTGTAGCATCTGTTAGCTTGTGTTGCTTTAGTTTATCTCTACTTCTCTGTAGCATCTGTTAGCTTGTGTTGCTTTAGTTTATCTCTACTTCTCTGTAGCATCTGTTAGCTTGTGTTGCTTTAGTTTATCTGAACTTCTCTGTAGCGTCTGTTAGCTTGTGTTGCTTTAGTTTATCTGAACTTCTCTGTAGCGTCTGTTAGCTTGTGTTGCTTTAGTTTATCTGAACTTCTCTGTAGCGTCTGTTAGCTTGTGTTGCTTTAGTTTATCTCCACTTCTCTGTAGCATTTGTTAGCTTCCCAGTTAGCAGTCGACTCCGGGGCGGATCCGCCATTCTGTCGCACTCAGTTCGGACATGCGCACAGGATACGGGCGACACGGAACAGTTCAACGTAGTCTGGAGACTTCCTCCACCGCTTGTTTGGGTGATTTGCTGCATCAACGGTGGGTATTGCATTTTTTTTAAAACTGCGTTAAGGCGCGATAAAATAATTGTCGGCGTTAATGAATGAATGCGTTAACACGATAATAATGCGTTAACTTGCCCAGCACTAGTAGATATAGATGACACAAAGAACAGGGCTCATGAAGTGATACTAACAGTGGACTCAGTGCATGTCGAGCACAGCCGATGCTCTCTTTCTGGACTCCTGGATGTAAAGCTGCATGAACTCTCGTCCAAACATCTCTCTGTCGTCCTCGTCGTCCTCGGCCTTCGTCTTCCTGCAGGACAGCCTCACGTCCAGAGACAGAGGGTTGTCCCGGAAATTCACAAACCTGCTTCAACAGAAACAGAAACATCTGCTGAGTCTGAGAGACGATTGATGGTTTTAACTGTGATGAACAGGAAACATCTCCAATACTACAAATATGAATATTATCTGGTTCTGTGTGTGAGGACGGACCTGAAGACAGAGAGACAGACAGACTGACCTGAGATTGGACATGTCCTCCATCAGTGGGGGGATGTCTGTGAGTCTGTTGCTGCTGAGGACCAGCGTGTCCAGACTCTTCATCCTGCTGATGTTGTCTGGAAGTTTGTCCAGTTGGTTCCTCTGCAGCCACAGAGTGTGCAGTGTCTCCATCCTGAGGACAAACGGACCTCAGTGTTCATTGGCTGATGGCAGAAGGGGGCGGGGCATCCGATCATTCTTTCCCCCACCTGTGTATGTCTTCAGGTAAGTGCTGCAGTCCGTTTCCTCCCATGTCGAGCCACTGGAGCGCCGGCAGTCCGACCACGCAGTCCGGCATGCAGGTGAAGTCGTTCATGGACAAGTCCAGGTGCTGCAGCTTCTTCAGGTTCCGGAACTGTGGTTCAGAGAACAGACCTCAGATCAGCTGGATCATAATGGGTTCATGAATACAGGTCTACAGGACCTGGTTCTTTGGAACCTGAATGAGGTAGTGGATGGTACCTGGTTTGGTAGCTGGTTCAGGTCCCGGTTCATGGCCAGCTCCAGTCTCTCCAGACTCTCACAGCTGCTCAATTCTTCAGGAACAAACTGGATTCTGTTGTAGCTCAGCAGGAGCTCTCTGAGCCGAGTCAGCTTCCCTGAGACCAGAACCAGATCGAAAGAGTTCACAGAGACAGAACTGTACTAGAGGACAGGAAACAGGTCTACAATCCTCAAATCTGTGTTGCAGTAAGAATGGAATAATGATTTTTTATCTTTAGTAGAAGTGGAGGACGTACTGACCGATCTCTTTGGGGATCTCTGTGACCCCGTTGCGGGACAGATCTAGAACTAAAAGATTCTGGAATCTGGTGATGAAGTGAGGGATCTTCTGCAGTCCGGTCCGGTGGATTTGCCACTCATGGACCTGACTGAGCTGGACCAGACAGCCCGGCAACGTCTTGAGGAAGGAGAGAAAAATGAAGATATGACCACAACGTAACATCAAGTCCACGTTGCACAGAGTCCACTTCACCTGTGGGGAACGTTACCTTCCACTCCTCCTGTTCGATCCGGAGGATGAGCCGTCCGTCTTCTGTCTGCAGCTTCTGTTTCAGCTGAGCCAGAACCACCCGGTCCTCCCAAACCCCAACACTCAGTCTGAACCAGGACATGAACCACATGGGACATGACAGATCAGAAAGACCAACACTCAGTCTGAACCAGGACTTGAACCACATGGGACATGACAGATCAGAAAGACCAACACTCAGTCTGAACCAGGACTTGAATGGTTCAAGTCCTGGTTCAGACTGAGACTTTCATGTGGTTCAACTTGAACCACATGAAACATGACAGACCAGGACTGAACCAGAAAACAACATGTAAACCACATCAGAAAGCTTTCGAGCTGCTGGGAGGTTCTGCTAACTTAGGCCATGTCCTCACTACTCCGTGTCTAGTTGGATGCAGAGTTGTCAAATAGAAACGATCTCCGTCCACACGGGAGTTTCAGCATTATTCTCAAGTTGATCTGCATCCACACGGCAGCCTTCGAAGGCGGGCAGCACGTGACCATTAACGTACACTGGGCATGCGCGTGACGGTGTAAACAGGAAGTGGATTGCTTGCTTAGTTAAAAAAATATGACAGAGTAATAAAGTAGTCTTTAATAATGAAAGGTTGTATTTGATACTTAAGCTCTTCCTCTAAAATCTTCCTCTATAAACTCAAACAGACACAGTTCATGGAAAGTTTTAGAAGTTTTATTTTTCAGACGTAGTTACAGCGCTGCGGGTCTCTCTCTCTCTCTCTCTCTCTCTCTCTCTCTCTCTCTCTCTCTCTCTCTCTCTCTCTCTCTCTCTCTCTCTCTCTCTCTCTCTCTCTCTCTCTCTCTCTCTCTCTCTCTCTCTCTCTCTCTCTCTCTCTCTCTCTCTCTCTCTCTCTCATCAACTTTACTTTAAAATCAACACTTACACGTAAACGTTTACTAGATTATGGTCCATACATGTGGTCAACACACGTCTCTCACTCGCTTCCTCTGTGTTGTTGTTGCCGTGGGGGCTGATGAATGTAACGTTAGCTCCATTGGGGTATTCCTTCATGAGATACGGCATCAGGGGATAACCTGGGTCACCCAGCAGAAAAACAGGGGCATCATCTTCGCCCTCTATCAATTCTTTAGGGCATGGGGGGATTGCTCCATCTTTTAGGGCACAACATCATGCAACAGGTCCGACTCGCTAGCTTCTAAGCTAATTTTAACATTACCGCCAATGGGGAAATGCTAACCGCGATTGGCATTAGCGAATATAATATATCTTCGTACATCTTTTCATGCTCCATAAAGAAATACTTGCAGACTACGGTCTCTCAAGGCTACCAAACGGAAGAAGTAAAACGAATCAGCGTCGATCACTCGTCTCTCACTCGTTTCCTCTGTGTTGTTGTCTGTTTGTAGCTCATAGCTCTGAATAGCATTTATTGCTAACTGTAGCTTCAGACAGCCGCTCCGTGGGGGCTGATCGCCGATGGTCACGCAGCTAGAATAACAGCTGCTTCCTCCACATAAATGCAGACTTTTTACTGCACAACAGCTGCTAGTACGCAACAGGTAATACAGCGTGCACAAAACCGGCGCTCCATGTACGGCTGATAGCGTCTCTGGACTTGGGAATTGTCGCTGGTCGCCCGGCTGTTTGTTTTCTTCCGGGTACGGGTCACGTGATAGTGAGCGTGACGAATCAGGGACGGAGACGTCATGGTTGCCAAGAACCAATCCAGTAGCGAGCACGGGTGTGGGCGTAATTTTTTTCTAAGCACATCCGTGTCCGACCGTCTACACTCAACCAAAACCCCGGAGTTTTCAAATACCTCCAACCTCGGCGGAGTTTTCAGGTTCCTCCGTTTAGGGTGCTCCAAAACTCCGGCGTAGTGTGGCTGCTCAGTGTAAACGTAGCAAAGATGGAGTAAAACTGGAGTAGTGTGGAGGAGCTACACTGAAAAACTGGATAAAAAGTTTTCAGTCAACGACCCCTCGTCAGTTTGGAGAGGCCTGGAAGTACTCACCAACTACAGGAGACCATCCCCCGAGGCCAATCACCGACTGGCTGCTGACCTGAATGTCTTTTACTGCAGGTTTGATAAGCCTACCCCCCCCCCCCCCCCCCACCTGCCCCATCAAACAACCACCTACACCGCCTGCCTCCTTCTCATCTCTCCCAACCGACCCCCCCACCGGCACTGAGGATCTGTGAAGAGGATGTGAATCGGCTCTTTCACAGACAGAAGATCAGTAAGGCACCAGGCACTAAACTCCTGACAGACAGGACGCAGCAGGTGAGGCTGGGAAACACCACATCCAGCACCCGGACCATCAGCACTGGACCCCCAGGGATGTGGTCTCTCCCCACTGCTCTTCTGCCTCTACACCAACGACTGCACCTCAGAGGACCCAACGGTCAAACTCCTGAAGTTCACAGAGGACACAACGGTCATCGGCCTCATCAGGGACGGTGATGAGTCTGCGTACAGACGGGAGGTTGAACAGCTGGTCCTCTGGTGTGGTCAGAACAACCTGGAGCTGAACAAGCTCAACACTGTGGAGATGACAGTGGACTTCAGCAGGAGCCCCCAACACTGCCCCCCCTCACCATACACAACAACACTGTGTCTGCTGTGGAGACCTTCAGGTTTCTGGGATCCACAATCTCCCGGGACCTGAAGTGGGCCCCCAACATCAACACCATCAGGAAAAAGGCCCAGTAGAGGTTGTACTTCCTGCTCCAGCTCAGGAAGTTCAACCTGCCTCAGGAGCTGCTGATCCTGTTCTACTCCACCATCATCCAGTCTGTTCTCTGTTCCTCCATCACTGTGTGGTTTGGATCGGCCACCAAACAGGACAGAAACAGACTGCAACGGATTGTCAGGTCTGCAGAGAGGATCATTGGTTCCAGCCTGCCCTCCATTCTGGACTTGTTCACCTCCAGAGTCAGGAAGCGGGATGTAAAGATCTCTGCAGACCCTTCACACCCTGGACACAAGCTGTTCACCTCCTCCCCTCTGGGAGGAGCTACAGGGCTCTGTACGCCAAGACCACCAGACACAGGAACAGCTTCTCTCTGCTGTCACTCTGATGAACAATAAATAAGTCAGATTGCACTATTACCTCTGTTTGCACTATTGTATCATATATATATATATATTAGTGCTGGGCAAGTTAACGTGTTAATTTCGCGTTAACGCATTCATTAATTAACGCCGACAATTATTTTATCGCGCGTTAACGCATTTATTTAATTTTTTAAAAATTGTTTGTTTTTTGTTTTTTGTTTTTTAACTGAAAGACAAGAGACAATACATATACATAACAACAAGAGGATGACAAGAACAGTAGGATAAAAGCCAGCAAACATCCTGTAGTCAGACTGTCTCATGTTTATCGTGTTGTATTAGAGATATGATGTCCCTTCAGGGTTGCCGTAGAGAAAAGGCGACTTCCGCTGCTCTCCCTGGAGACTACTGGACATCGCTGGTAAAGTCAGCAGACACTCACATGTTAGTGCACCTACATGCTGACATTCACCGTAAACGCATTTAAACGCACAGATCGGGAGCGAGCGAAGGACTTTGAAAGTTAGCGGAAACATTAACGTGAGACAACATCCGGTTTCTTCAGACGAACATCCGGTTTTCAGAATAAGATGCCAACAAAGTATGAATTATATTCACATTAAGTATGAAACATGCTACCTGCATCTCGTGAACCAAATGTTATTGACCCTTTGTTCATATAGCAGTACTTTCAAAATAAAAGTGCGCAATACACTACTTTATAATTCATTATTGAACTTTGCCATAACAATGCGATTAATCGCAAAAAATCCATGCGATTAATCGCGATTAAATATTTTAATCGTTGCCCAGCACTAATATATATATATATATATATATATATACACACTTTCCTTTGGGATATATTTACTTATATTGTATAAAGCTGTTAAATGTCCTTGTTTTTCTTGTATTTCTCTTGTTTATTGTATATATTTCATGTGTGTGTATGTACGATGAGAGTAATGTGTAACCGGAGCACACATGAACAATAAAGCTGATTCTGATTAGTGGACGGACACAGACAATCTCATAATGTCCCTGGCAGAGATAATAGTACTACTACTAATAATGTGCAGCCATGTTAAACTTCAAGAGCTGCTGTTGGCTCAACACGTCACCAGCTTCATCTGAACACAGACGTCTGACCTGCCGGTGGCCCCGCCCCCGGTCTTCTTTCTCTTCTGCTCGTCTTCCTCCTCTTGGACCCTCCTGATCCTCGTCTCCCACAGAGCTTTGATGGAGCTCACCACGCCCACCATGATGACCACTTCCTGTCAGCCGAGTGATGTCACAGCGCACAGGTGTACAGGTAGGATGACCACTTCCTCCCTCTGAGTGTCCTGTTGAAAAGAAAACTTTAAACACAAACATATCATTTCAAATCATTGATTCACTTCTAAGTAAATACATTATTTAATATTAGTATGATATAACCTAGAAAAATAATGATTTAGTATATTTATGAAAGAAAGAAAATGTATATAATATATAAATATATTTGTTATTTAATACAACATTCACAGTCGTAGTCTCTGTGTAGTACACTTAGAGTACAGTTGTAGTACAGTCGTAGTCTCTGTGTAGTACAGTCGTAGTCTCTGTGTAGTACAGTTGTAGTACAGTCGTAGTCTCTATGTAGTACAGTTGTAGTACAGTCGTAGTCTCTGTGTAGTACAGTTGTAGTACAGTTGTAGTCTCTGTGTAGTACAGTTGTAGTACAGTTGTAGTACAGTCGTAGTCTCTGTGTAGTACAGTTGTAGTACAGTCGTAGTCTCTGTGTAGTACAGTTGTAGTACAGTTGTAGTACAGTTGTAGTCTCTGTGTAGTACAGTCGTAGTCTCTGTGTAGTACAGTCGTAGTCTCTGTGTAGTACAGTTGTAGTACAGTTGTAGTACAGTTGTAGTCTCTGTGTAGTACAGTTGTAGTCTCTGTGTAGTACAGTCGTAGTCTCTGTGTAGTACAGTTGTAGTACAGTTGTAGTACAGTTGTAGTCTGTGTAGTACAGTTGTAGTCTCTGTGTCGTACAGTTGTGGTAAACAGTAGTACTGTCAGTATTATTGTGTCAGACTGGACAATAGACTCAGCTTCGACCAGCACAAGAACAACATCTAAATAAATAATTGGTTTGCCAACACTCAGCTTCTCAGAGCTCCACAGAGAGGCCACTGCAGCTCACCCTGCTCCGCAGAAGCAGGTCCACAGGTCTGAGGTCCAGAAGGGCTAGCTTCAGGAAAAGCCTGATCCCTGCAGCCATAGCTGCCTTCAACAGCTGTATCACACTGTATACTACACAAAGACTACAACTGTACCACACAGAGACTATCGAGCTGTACTATAACTATGACAACTGAACTACAAGTACACAGAGACTAAAGGTAAACAGTACTGTTGGAAGTATTGTGTCGGTCCTCAGCAGCCGTCCTCCATGCTGCGTCTCTTCAGCTGAAATCTGACCTCAGATCTGCTGGATAATTTTAGCCTCCAGGTCACATGACCTCTCTGACACAATGATACGGTCACATGACGGGGGGGGACGGGACTTCCTCCATCCTTTTCTTGTGTTTGGTCACCAGACTCATCGCTCTGGTTAAGTTGTGTCATTATTTATGAATAAAACACAAACTCTCCACTTGTTGAAATGTGTTCCTGTTGAGGCCCTAACAATAAATACACGTGTATCCGTTTGATAGCCTTCTATTTAAAGTACAGCTTATATTTATGTTCATTCGGTTCATGTTGATTTTTCATCTTTGTTTCATTAATAAATTGAGTTTTAAACTACAGCATCAGATTTTACTGCTTCACACATGAATCAGTTCTGATTAACATTGAAATTAAAACCTCATAAATCACATCATTTATTGATTTGATGGAATTAATCTTTGTTTAAAAAAGACTGATGGCATTTTAAAGGAGCAGTGTAGAGGATGTAGTGGTGAGGTGTTCCTCCTCCCTCAGGTAACATGAGAACCTGGAGGACTCTATGAAGAGGACCAGCTGTATGTAGACATTAAGGACTCATTCTAATGCGGTTCTTAGTTTCAGTTGATTATACACTGATGAAAACATAGTTATGAAGATTATATTATATTTATGGGGCAGCAGGGTGGTGTTGAACCCGCTGAATGTTCTCCAGTGTTAGTGAGGCTTTTCTCCGGGTGTCAAACCATATTTGCCGGTTCTTTCTGCCGACATACTCGCAACTGATTAAACGGACCACATCATCAGAAAGAGTGGACAGATGAAGGTCTAGCGGCTCTACAGGACTGTTCTGAATGTACAGACTGCCACATGTTCAGGGATGCTGCCACTCAGGAGAATAACATAAACCTGGGGGAATATACATCAACACTGACATCATATATCAGACCGCCCACTGTCGGTAGTGGGTTAGGGTTAACCCTAGAACAGACTGGGTTAGGGTTAACCCTAGTACAGACTGGGTTAGGGTTAACCCGAGAACAGACTGGGTTAGGGTTAACCCTAGAACAGACTGGGTTAGGGTTAACCCTAGTACAGACTGGGTTAGGGTTAACCCTAGTACAGACTGGGTTAGGGTTAACCCGAGAACAGACTGGGTTAGGGTTAACCCTAGAACAGACTGGGTTAGGGTTAACCCGAGAACAGACTGGGTTAACCTTAACCCTAGAACAGACTGGGTTAGGGTTAACCCTAGAACAGCCTGGGTTAGGGTTAACCCGAGAACAGACTGGGTTAACCTTAACCCTAGAACAGACTGGGTTAACCTTAACCCTAGAACAGACTGGGTTAGGGTTAACCCTAGAACAGACGGGGCTCGGGTTAACCCTAGAACAGACTGGGTTGGGGTTAACCCTAGAACAGACTGGGTTAGGGTTAACCCGAGAACAGACTGGGCTAGGGTTAACCCTAATCCCACTTCAACTTTCCACCAGGTTCAAACGTTCCCAAAAATACAAAAAGCTACATTTCTTTTTTTTACAGTTTTACATTTAGTCGGTCACTAAAACCTAAAACAAAGCAGGAAGATAAACATTCAACCGACACCAGAGATTATTCACAGGTTCTGTAAGTCTTCATGTCAGGATCCCGGTCTGACCCGTTGTGTGTTACCTCTGTTTCCCCTGATCTCCTCTCCTCATGTGTTCTGTCATTCCCCTGTTTGTTGTTGTGTGCCATGTGCTCTGTGAGTGGACTCTGCCTCCAGACGCCTCCCATGGCCACACTCCTGATTAGTGCACAGCTGCGGACACTCCAGCCGATTACCTCCCGCAGGCTGACACACCAGACTCAGATCCCACTAACCGTTCCCCTGGCACTATATCAACCCTGGTCCTGCAGTCTGGGGCTGTCAGTTCGTACCGTCTTTCACCCACTTCAACCCCGTACCGTCTACCACCGTCATTCCATCCTGTCATTCTGTGTCGGACCAAGGGATCCACACATGTGATCCTGCCTTCTGTACAGCGTAAAAATAAAGTCTGTTCTGTACCTGAATCCTGTCTCGTGGTCTGCTATCCTGTCCTGAACTCCCTTGACACTTCAGTACAGATGGGTCAGACCACAATGGGGATCAGGTCTACAGATAGACCTCTTTCACACCAGCCCAGGAACCAGACTTCACCAAGAATTCAGCTTATTTACGAACTTCAGTTTCATATCATGAACATTGAGACTCAATTTATAGGTGTTGAGCTTCATTTTTACACGAAACATTTTAGGATCCGATTGTCTCATAATCCATGATTGTCTACTGTAATTAAGTTTGGTGCTTTTTAAAGTCCTGTGATCTTCAGCTTCTGAGGTCAACAGTGTTCTGACCTCGGCCTTGATCAGGACATCTTGCAGGTGACTACTTTGCAGTCATGCTGTGGTCCTATCGTATCACAGTTCCTCCTATATCAGTTGAAGGTTTGTGTTTTCACTCTGAAGGAGAATATGTGACAAATAACCAACCTAATATGTTGTAAATGTTTCTTTAATAAAGTTAATTATACTCAACACAACAAAGTAAAGTCAAAACTATTTAAGGTTTGTGCACTTCAACTTTATTTATTCCACCAGGTTCAAACGCTCCCAAAAATACAAAAAGCTACGTTTCTTTTTATTACAGTTCTACATTTAAAACAAAGCAGGAAGAGAACCATTCAACCGACACCAGAGATTATTCACAGGTTCTGTAACAGTCTTCAGTACAGATGAACAGACGGGTCAGACCACAATCGGGATCAGGTCTACAGATAGACCTCTTTCACACCAGCCCAGGAACCAGACTTCACCAAGAATTCAGCTTATTACAACTTCAGTTTCATATCATGAACGTTGACTCAGCAGAGGACCGACGGACCCTTTAGACAGAAACTGGTTCTGATCCAGTGAAGAGATCATGAAGTGAAACTGGTTCTGATCCAGTGAAGAGGCGTCAAACGAACCGATCAGAACCAGAATCATTAATCAATAGTTTGACCGAGTTCGTGTTTATCAAGAACCTCAGAGACGTGAATCATATTTGGTCCTGATGAATAAAATAATTTAGTCACATGACCCTCCACCCACAGACACATGACCTATGCTGGCCCCGCCCACCTCATTTGCATACAGACACCTTTAAACCAGGAGATCAGATAAATATGATTAAAACATACAGAACTTCAGCAGCAGTTTATGGTGAAGAGAATTAGCTTCGTAATGAATTCACTGACAGATGTTTGAGGAACAGGAACCCGGTTCTAGTGAGAACGTCACATCACACAACACGTGGAGAGTTTCACTCTACTAACTGATGTCAGACCAGATCCTGGATCCACGTCCAGCTTCAGAATAAGTCAAATGTTTAGGGGACAACACTGGGATCTGGATCAATGAGGACCAACCAGGAGCAGTGAGACGCTAAAGGTTCTCCGCTTCCCAGCATGTCAACTGGTTTTAGTGATTTAGAACTGGTCATGACTTGTAATTGATTTCCTGAAACATTAGAAACAGACTAAGTACCTCTAACCGCCGCTATGTGTGTTAGTGGTTGTCATGGAAACAACATGATTGACAGGCTGACCCCTCCTCCCGCTGCCTTGCTCAAAGGAAACAAGGAAAGGACAGCGAGTGAACGGGAAGGCCTCGAACAGAAAGACGAAGCGAAGGAGAAGAGAAGGTCTCCCCGGGGCTGATGGGAAAGACTCCTCTCTGTTTATTTGAGGTCCAGCACCATGCTGGCCGGGTTCTCCAGGTACTCCCTCCACAGGTTGGAGAACCGACACATGGTGGCTCCGTCGATGATGCGATGATCCGCCGACCAGCTGACGTTCATGATGTGAGCTCGGACAACCTGACCACCGGCGTCGAACCGAGGAAGAACCTGACGGATAAAAAGAAGATGAGGAACCAATAGGGGTGGGGGTGTTGAAGAAAACCATCATATAACTTGTGAATCCAACTGTTGTTACAATCTTAACTTCCATGATTGCAGTAAACACGAGTGTTCCTCTTATGTCAAAATATCCAGAATCATTTGAGACGTAAAACCTCATATCACAAGTAAACAGTTAATATAACGTGTTATGTAACACATATTCTGGTACCAAACAACATTCTTGAGAAGAGATTAGGGGCAGACACAGGGGCGCCAATCAAACAACATTCTTAGGAAGAGATTAGGAGCAGACACGGGGGCACCAACCAAACAACATTCTTGAGAGGTGAGCACAGCAAAAGAGGCGTGCATTTTGACTATAAGAGTGATCTGTGAAAAGCAGTACAGGGGAGTCGTTTCAATATACTGAACTGGTTGATGTTGGCTTGATCTTATTAAAACACTACCCGCTGGTTGCAAACTCCAGTTCGCCGTCTCTTCTCGTCATTTTGCCACAACAGGGGAAAAATCGATACAGCATAGTATCGCGATATTTTGCGTGGCGATATTGTATCGATACATGGACGCCAAGTATCCATCTTTTATTATATAAACTATTTTAAAAAAAGATTTTTGTTTTTTTTAGAAAAATCAAATCAATTGCTTCTTCAGTCCACTAGATGGTGCTGAGTAGTTTTCTGTTGAGGTCAGCAAAGGTCCCGGGTCAGCGTGATTGGTAGGAAGTTGGTCAAAACAAAGAGAGACATCTGGCCTCACAACGGGGTTAAACCTGCCAACAGTAGCCGGCTCATGGGAGAGAGTGCAGCGCATAACTGTCTCTCTGCCTCCACGTCCACGCATCACAAGTTATACTGAGTTATATAACTCTAATATCCTACTTATAGAAGTTATAGTTCATATACTGAGTTATATAACTCTAATATCCTACTTATAAACGTTATAGTTCATATGCTGAGTTATATAACTCTAATATCCTACTTATATAAGTTATAGTTATATACTGAGTTATATAACTCTAATATCCTACTTATATACGTTATAGTTCATATGCTGAGTTATATAACTCTAATATCCTACTTATATAAGTTATAGTTCATATACTGAGTTATATAACTAATATCCTACTTATATGAGTTATAGTTCATATGCTGAGTTATATAACTCTAATATCCTACTTATATAAGTTATAGTTCATATACTGAGTTATATAACTCTAATATCCTACTTATATAAGTTATAGTTCATATACTGAGTTATATAACTAATATCCTACTTATATGAGTTATAGTTCATATACTGAGTTATATAACTAATATCCTACTTATATAAGTTATAGTTCATATGCTGAGTCTACACGTTTGCATTTAGTTAAGTTGGACTATGTAGTGATACAAACAGTTCAGTTTGTCAGGTTCATGCAACATTTATGACATTGTTGGTCAGTCTGTCTGCTTGACAATCATATTCTGCTGCAATAAAAATGATTGAAGTGAGATGAACAGACTGAAAACTTTATCTTATTAATAAAACATGTTGACACAGTTTTCCTTTGGGGACATCATTTGAAGTTCAAAAAAGTAATAAATCGCAAAATATGTTATCGCAATACTCAGAATATCGCAGTATCGTGACCTAAGTATCGTGATCATATCGTATCGCGGGACCTCTGGAACCAAGTCTACAAATGTTTTGTTCCTTCAGAAAAGAGATTCTCTCGGATTCTAGTTAAATCAGATTTATTGATCAATCTTTAATTTATTATTTGTATTTTAGTTTTTAGTGGTGAACCAAAAGGCTTCCTTTCTTTGATTGAACATACTCCAAGTTAAAATGACTGATAAATATTGACATATGATCACTGTTACCATCATAATAACCCTGATGAGGATTCATGTTGTTCGGAACCAACCTGGATTTTTCCCAGAGCTCCGATGGCGACTTCAGGAGGAAGGATGACCGGTTTGGCGTACGTCCCTCCGATCTGATTCAAACCAAAAACAAACACATTCAAGTCAGGAAGGTGTGAAGCCGGTTCAGGTTCTAGTGTGTGGTTGAGGTTTTTGTGCGTCGTTGAGGTTCTGGTGTGTGGTTCTGGTTCTAGTACAACATTGAAGTCCTGGTGTGGTTGTAGAACTCACTGATCCGATGTTGGACAGGGTGAAGGTTCCTCCACTCAGCTCGTTGGTTCCCAGCTGCCCTGCAGTTCCGAGCGTCTGCAGACGGTTTAACTCCTGAGCGATGTCGAACACACTGAGCAGCTGAACGTTCTTCATGTTGGGAACCAGCAGACCCTGAATGGTGTCCATCGCCAGGCCGATGTTATGAGACGCCTTCAAGACAGAATCACATGGAGCCGGGTTTCAAACTTTGACCGACTGTGGTCGTGGTTCTAGTGCGCGTTCGTGGTTCTCGTGTGCGGTCCTGGTTCTAGTGTGCGGCCGTGGTTCTAGTGTGCGGTCCTGGTTCTAGTGTGCGGTTGTGTTGTGGTTCTAGTGTACGGTTGTGGTTCTAGTGTGCGGTTGTGTTGTGGTTCTAGTGTGCGGTCGTGGTTCTAGTGTGCGGTTGTGTTGTGGTTCTAGTGCGCGGTTGTGTTGTGGTTCTCGTGTGCGGTCCTGGTTCTAGTGTGCGGTCCTGGTTCTAGTGCGCGGTCCTGGTTCTAGTGCGCGGTCCTGGTTCTGGTGCGCGGCCGTGGTTCTGGTGTGCGGTCCTGGTTCTAGTGCGCGGTCCTGGTTCTAGTGCGCGGTCCTGGTTCTAGTGCGCGGTCCTGGTTCTAGTGCGCGGTCCTGGTTCTAGTGCGCGGTCCTGGTTCTAGTGCGCGGCCGTGGTTCTCGTGCGCGGTCCTGGTTCTCGTGCGCGGTCCTGGTTCTAGTGCGCGGTCCTGGTTCTAGTGCGCGGTCCTGGTTCTAGTGCGCGGTCCTGGTTCTAGTGCGCGGTCCTGGTTCTAGTGCGCGGTCCTGGTTCTAGTGCGCGGTCCTGGTTCTAGTGCGCGGTCCTGGTTCTAGTGCGCGGTCCTGGTTCTAGTGCGCGGTCCTGGTTCTAGTGCGCGGTCCTGGTTCGAGTGCGCGGCCGTGGTTCGAGTGCGCGGTCGTGGTGCTCGTGCGCGGTCGTGGTTCTCGTGCGCGGTCCTGGTTCTAGTGCGCGGTCCTGGTTCTAGTGCGCGGTCCTGGTTCTAGTGCGCGGTTGTGTTGTGGTTCTAGTGCGCGGTTGTGTCGTGGTTCTAGTGCGCGGTTGTGTCGTGGTTCCAGTGCGCGGTCGTGGTTCCAGTGCGCGGCCGTGGTTCTAGTGCGCGGCCGTGGTTCTCGTGCGCGGCCGTGGTTCTCGTGCGCGGTCGTGGTTCTCGTGCGCGGTCGTGGTTCTCGTGCGCGGTCGTGGTTCTCGTGCGCGGTCGTGGTTCTCGTGCGCGGTTCTAGTGCGCGGTCCTGGTTCTAGTGCGCGGTCCTGGTTCTAGTGCGCGGTCCTGGTTCTAGTGTGCGGTTGTGTGGTGGTTCTAGTGCGCGGTTGTGTTGTGGTTCTAGTGCGCGGTTGCGTTGTGGTTCTAGTGTGCGGTTGTGTTGTGGTTCTAGTGTGCGGTCGTGGTTCTAGTGTGCGGTCGTGGTTCTAGTGTGCGGTCGTGGTTCTAGTGCGCGGTCGTGGTTCTAGTGCGCGGTTGTGGTTCTAGTGTGCGGTTGTGTTGTGGTTCTGGTGCGCGGTCGTGGTTCTAGTGCGCGGTTGTGGTTCTAGTGTGCGGTTGTGTTGTGGTTCTAGTGTGCGGTCGTGGTTCTAGTGCGCGGTCGTGGTTCTAGTGCGCGGTCGTGGTTCTAGTGTGCGGTTGTGTCGTGGTTCTAGTGTGCGGTTGTGTCGTGGTTCTAGTGCGCGGTTGTGTGGTGGTTCTAGTGCGCGGTCCTGGTTCTAGTGCGCGGTCGTGGTTCTAGTGCGCGGTCGTGGTTCTAGTGTGCGGTTGTGTTGTGGTTCTAGTGTGCAGTTGTGTTGTGGTTCTAGTGTGCGGTTGTGTCGTGGTTCTAGTGCGCGGTCCTGGTTCTAGTGCGCGGTCGTGGTTCTAGTGCGCGGTCGTGGTTCTAGTGTGCAGTTGTGTTGTGGTTCTAGTGTGCAGTTGTGTTGTGGTTCTAGTGCGCGGTTGTGTCGTGGTTCTAGTGCGCGGTCCTGGTTCTAGTGCGCGGTCTTGGTTCTAGTGTGCGGTTGTGTTGTTGTTCTAGTGTGCGGTTGTGTCGTGGTTCTAGTGTGCGGTTGTGTCGTGGTTCTAGTGTGCGGTCGTGGTTCTAGTGTGCGGTTGTGTCGTGGTTCTAGTGTGCGGTTGTGTCGTGGTTCTAGTGTGCGGTTGTGTCGTGGTTCTAGTGTGCGGTTGTGTCGTGGTTCTAGTGCGCGGCCGTGGTTCTAGTGCGCGGCCGTGGTTCTCGTGCACGGCCGTGGTTCTCGTGCGCGGTCCTGGTTCTCGTGCGCGGTCCTGGTTCTCGTGCGCGGTCCTGGTTCTAGTGCGCGGTCCTGGTTCTAGTGCGCGGTCCTGGTTCTAGTGCGCGGTCCTGGTTCTAGTGCGCGGTCCTGGTTCTAGTGTGCGGTTGTGTCGTGGTTCTAGTGCGCGGTTGTGTTGTGGTTCTAGTGCGCGGTTGTGTTGTGGTTCTAGTGCGCGGTTGTGTTGTGGTTCTAGTGCGCGGTTGTGTTGTGGTTCTAGTGTGCGGTTGTGTCGTGGTTCTAGTGTGCGGTCGTGGTTCTAGTGCGCGGTCGTGGTTCTAGTGCGCGGTTGTGGTTCTAGTGTGCGGTTGTGTTGTGGTTCTAGTGTGCGGTCGTGGTTCTAGTGCGCGGTTGTGGTTCTAGTGTGCGGTTGTGTTGTGGTTCTAGTGTGCGGTCGTGGTTCTAGTGTGCGGTTGTGTTGTGGTTCTAGTGTGCGGTCGTGGTTCTAGTGTGCGGTTGTGTCGTGGTTCTAGTGCGCGGTTGTGTCGTGGTTATAGTGCGCGGTCGTGGTTCTAGTGCGCGGTCGTGGTTCTAGTGCGCGGTCGTGGTTCTAGTGCGCGGTTGTGTCGTGGTTCTAGTGCGCGGTCGTGGTTCTAGTGCGCGGTCGTGGTTCTAGTGCGCGGTCGTGGTTCTAGTGCGCGGTCGTGGTTCTAGTGCGCGGTCGTGGTTCTAGTGTGCGGTTGTGTTGTGGTTCTAGTGTGCGGTTGTGTCGAGGTTCTAGTGCGCGGTTGTGTCGTGGTTCTAGTGCGCGGTTGTGTCGTGGTTCTAGTGCACGGCCCTGGTTCTAGTGCGCGGTCGTGGTTCTAGTGTGCGGTTGTGTTGTGGTTCTAGTGTGCGGTTGTGTCGTGGTTCTAGTGCGCGGTTGTGTCGTGGTTCTAGTGCGCGGTTGTGTCGTGGTTCTAGTGTGCGGTTGTGTCGTGGTTCCAGTGCGCGGTCGTGGTTCTAGTGCGCGGCCGTGGTTCTAGTGCGCGACCGTGGTTCTCGTGCGCGGTCGTGGTTCTCGTGCACGGTCGTGGTTCTCGTGCGCGGTCCTGGTTCTAGTGCGTGGTCCTGGTTCTAGTGCGCGGTCCTGGTTCTAGTGTGCCGTTGTGTCGTGGTTCTAGTGCGCGGTTGTGTTGTGGTTCTAGTGCGCGGTTGCGTTGTGGTTCTAGTGTGCGGTTGTGTTGTGGTTCTAGTGTGCAGTCGTGGTTCTAGTGTGCGGTCGTGGTTCTAGTGCGCGGTCGTGGTTCTAGTGCGCGGTTGTGGTTCTAGTGTGCGGTTGTGTTGTGGTTCTGGTGTGCGGTCGTGGTTCTAGTGTGCGGTTGTGTTGTGGTTCTAGTGTGCGGTCGTGGTTCTAGTGTGCGGTTGTGTCGTGGTTCTAGTGCGCGGTCGTGGTTCTAGTGTGCGGTTGTGTTGTGGTTCTAGTGTGCGGTTGTGTTGTGGTTCTAGTGTGCGGTCGTGGTTCTAGTGTGCGGTTGTGTCGTGGTTCTAGTGTGCGGTCGTGGTTCTAGTGCGCGGTTGTGCTGTGGTTCTAGTGTGCGGTTGTGTCGTTGTTCTAGTGTGCGGTCGTGGTTCTAGTGCGCGGTTGTGTTGTGGTTCTAGTGTGCGGTTGTGTCGTGGTTCTAGTGTGCGGTTGTGGTTCTAGTGTGCGGTTGTGTTGTGGTTCTAGTGTGCGGTCGTGGTTCTAGTGTGCGGTTGTGTCGTGGTTCTAGTGTGCGGTCGTAGTTCTAGTGTGCGGTTGTGTTGTGGTTCTAGTGAGCGGTTGTGTCGTGGTTCTAGTGTGCGGTCGTGGTTCTAGTGTGCGGTTGTGTTGTGGTTCTAGTGTGCGGTCGTGGTTCTAGTGTGCGGTTGTGTTGTGGTTCTAGTGTGCGGTCGTGGTTCTAGTGTGCGGTTGTGTCGTGGTTCTAGTGCGCGGTCGTGGTTCTAGTGTGCGGTCGTGTCGTGGTTCTAGTGCGCGGTCGTGGTTCTAGTGTGCGGTTGTGTCGTGGTTCTAGTGTGCGGTTGTGTTGTGGTTCTAGTGTGCGGTCGTGGTTCTAGTGTGCGGTCGTGGTTCTAGTGCGCGGTTGTGTCGTGGTTCTAGTGTGCGGTTGTGTTGTGGTTCTAGTGCACGGTCGTGGTTCTAGTGCGCGGTTGTGTCGTGGTTCTAGTGTGCGGTTGTGTTGTGGTTCTTGGGAGAATAAGATCAGATATGTAAAACCCAGTCTGACTCTACAAAACATAATTCAAAGATATAGAATATAATAAACATAAGAAGCTGATATTAATACAAACGCGTGTCTCCACCTTGTACGTGATGTTCTGGCAGCCTTCGTCCAATGAGGAGTTGAGGATGGGAAAGTGGAGGAGGCCGAGGGAGGCAGCCTGAACCAATGAGAGCGCAGCGTTACCATCAGCACTAAGTGTTTAACCAATGAGCAGTGACGTGGGCGTTACCTTGATGAAGAAGGGCATGTAGCTCAGTTTGACCCCCCGGCCTTCAGCGATGGGTCTGAGTTCAGCTCTCAGAGACACCAGGCGGCTCAAGTCCACTTCATCGCAGTAACCGAAGTGAGGGATCTTCAGCGCCGCCGTCATCGTCTTCACCATCGCTCTGTGGAAACCTGGAGGACACGAGCACCTTTAGACCCGAGAGACCAGTTCACCTGGTCCAGTGTCTCAGTGATCCTGGATCTACAGAAGACCATCACTGGGTCCCTGAGAGACTGAAGACCACGTAGAAACAGGATGACACCAGTGACATGTTGGTATCAACAGACTCCGACCTTTGAGGGGCTCGGTGACGTCCTTCCCAGTGTAAGACGGGTTTGGGTGTGGTGGGTGAAGGTTTGATGGCTGCCGTAGTGCTCACAGGCCTAGCAGCAGCAGCAGGCGGAGCCGGAGTCCGGATCTCCTGGAACAGGGTCGGAGGTATGATGGCACCGGTCTGCTTCGCCAGGAAGTTCAGGATGTCCTCCTTCAGGATCCGTCCGTCTCTCCCCGTCCCCACCACCTCACTGAGCTTAATCTGAGAGTCAGACCAGTTCAAATAGTAACAAGGAAACCCTGGGGACAACCTGGGAACACTGGACGGTCCGGAAACAGACAGACTGGGGACAGACTGGACAGACTCACGTTGTTCTCCATGGCGAGGCGCCTGACGGCAGGCGTGGCCTGAGTCTTGTGACCTTTTATCTCCTGGTGGGTGTGTTCTTCTCGAGCCATGGCGGGCGTCTCCACCACGTCCTCCTCCTGGATCACCTCTGATCAACAACAAAGTTTTAGTCTGAACCAGAAAAACTGGAGACACTCAAGACCTGGTTCCAGACTAACATCAGGTGTCATATCTCACCTGAACTGGACTCGGTCTCGATGTCCACCAGTGGTTTTCCCACTAAAGCGGTCCCGTCCACGTCGTAGTAGAGTTTTTTGATGACTCCGTCATAGCGGCTGGTGATGGTGACGGACGCCTTGTCGCTCTGGACCTCACAGATACTGTCGAACTGAGACACCTTGTCCCCCTCCTTCACGTACCTGAGAGACACATTCATTAAAGGGACAAGGTGGTCTCAGTACTCACGTGGTCACACAGAACTCATGTGGTCTCAGTAGTCTCTTGGTCTCAGTACTCACGCGGTCTGAGTACTCACGCGGTACTCCGGTCTGAGTACTCACGCGGTCTGAGTACTCACGCGGTCACACAGTACTCATGTGGTCTGGGTATTCCCGCGGTCTCGGTGCTCACGCGGTCTCGGTGCTCACGCGGTCTCGGTGCTCACGCGGTCTCGGTGTTCACGCGGTCTCAGTACTCACCACTCCTTCACCGTCACCTCCATGATTCCCTCTCCGATGTCGGACAGTTTGAACGAGACGATCGGTCCTCGACTCACTGCAGGAGAAAACACAATGACATCATCAATGACACCGCCGCCGACATCATCAATGACACCGCCGCCGACGACACCATCGACAGCGTCGACGACAGCGTCGACGACAGCGTCGACGACGATGCGTCGACGCTGTCGACGACACCGTCGACGACACCGTCGACGACACCACGTCTTCAGACACCACGTCTTCAGACAGAATGACCAGAATGACCCGATGACAGCGTCGACGACAGCGTCGACGACAGCGTCGACGACAGCGTCGACGACACCACGTCTTCAGACAGAATGACCCGATTGTTTAAACCCTTATCTCAGTCTGGATCTGTGTAATGAAACCTGTTGATCTGGATTCTCTGAACTGAACCAGGAAGAACTCCATCACCAAACACCAACACCAAGCAACTTCCTGAATTCCTGAAACTGGATTGACCATATCTGAACTCTGAGTGGTTCACTGGTTATAACTCGGTCTGGTTCCCAAGAACCAGACCGAGGTTTTGGGTCAGGACTTTGGGTCCTGCTGGTCTGGACCTACCGGTGGAGGAGTGCAGGGTCCTGCTGCTGAACATCTGGAGGTTTGTTTCACATCTGAAGCTCAGAAGCTGAACGGTTCGGTCGGACCTGAAGTTCTGCAGCCGGAAACATCGACTACGGTACTGATGAGTCAGCTGACAGGATGAGAGACAGACAGGTACAAAGATCGCCTGGCAGGTAGAGTCCTCACAGAGAGACAGACAGACAGGTAGAGTCCTCACAGAGAGACAGACAGGTAGTTTGAAGGAGATGTTTTCACATTAATATAAAATATTAAAGATGAATTATTAGTTGTTTAACTTCACGAGCTCTAGAAAGATTATATGACATCATTAAATAATAATGACAATATTTGATTTCCTTTTGATCATTTTACTGATCAATCAATACTTTCACTTTAACTACATTTATAGACTTTTACTTCAGGTAGGTCACAGTGTGTATTAGTTCTAGCTTCCTGTTAGCCGTTAGCCTCCGGACTCCATCTCTCTGTGACCCTGCCGCTGGTTCAACTCCCGGACGCTAACTAAAGCTAACTGAGGCTGCCTGGTAAACACACATGTTAGCATGTTAGCAGTTATCTGATAACACTGAGCGGCGGCTGTTGTGTTTTTGTTTTTATTTCATTATGTTAGCATTATTAGCATCACAATTAGCATGCCAGTAGCAGTGACAGCAGCTAACATGCTAAGCTAACAGGCTGACATGGTGACGGAGTGATGACGTCACTCGGTCCGCATTAGCAGCAGAAACAAACAGACGAGAAAACGAAGAGAAAATATTTATAAAACGTTTCGTTTCTCTCACCAGCCGTCTGAACACTGTGAAGGAGCCCCTGGTCACCGCCGCCATCTTTACTCGATCACAGTGTTACGTCACTGTTGCACGCCCCTCTCAGGAGCCAATCACCGCACAGCATTCTTGTTGCCTTTTCAGCTCCAAGCAGACCGGACGCAGCAGCGACGTGACGCTGCCAACCAGCGGTCAGGAGGAGAACTACAGATACAGATATTTTAATTAAACAATAGTTTTATTTTGATAACTTCATCTGTGGTCCAAAAAATATTCGAAAAGTACAATTATTTATTTTATCATATGTTATGTCAAATAACCAATGAACTGTGTCTTTGATTGCTGTTTGGATGGTTTCGTTTCTATTAAGTACGTTTACACAGAGAAGACATAAACATAAATATAGCAAGAGAAAATTAAATGAAACATACATTTAAAATGTAAGAAAACTACAATATAAATATGAATATTGATATATCTGAATTAAAAAGTGGTGGTTTGTTCAAAGGTTATTAAATATTATGTAATATATGATGAGACAACACAAATCATGTTAAACAGGAGAAATACCGGAAATGCTTTTCCGTCAAAGAAACCCAACAAAATTCATGCACTTGTTTGTGTAACATACTTAAATACTGTAATAATGAAGTATATTAAGTAATTCAGCATTGTTGGAGGGAGTCTTCTTCTTCTCTGTAATTGTTTCACATATGACGTTAATTAAACAACTACGACTCAATAAACGTATTTTAGTTTGAAAGCCACAGGAAGTGGTTTGCAGTAGTTCCGTCTAACTCTACGGTCTAACTTGACAGAGAGAAGTTCCAGAAGAAGAAGAAAGAAGAAGAAGAAGAAGAAGAAGAAGAAACAGGTTATTTTCTGTTCATCGGAACCAAAAGGTTCGTGTTTAACAAAGTGAGAGTGTGTTGGTTCGGAGGAAGATGGACTCCGGTTCTGTAGAGATCGACGGCAGCGTGATGGAGGGAGTGAGTACCGTTAATTAACGCGCTGCTAACATGCTATCGTGCTAATACATGCTAACATGCTATCGGCCGGTCATCTGATCTGTTCCCCCGGTGTCGGTTCTCCTCAGGGCGGACAGATCCTGAGAGTCTCCGCGGCCCTCAGCTGCATCACCGGCTCCTCCATCAACATCACCAAGGTCCGTGCGGGAAGGAGCACTCCGGGGCTCAGGTGAGTTAGCAGCTAACAACGGGCTGGCAGGCTAACGTCAGCAGCTAGCTAGGCTAACGTTAGCCTATTCATTGACGTGGAGTCGGTTAAGATAGACCGAGTCCTCAAAGAGAGAGAGACGGGTAGAGTCCTCAAAGAGAGAGAGACGGGTAGAGTCCTCAAAGAGAGAGAGACGGGTAGAGTCCTCAAAGAGAGAGAGACGGGTAGAGTCCTCAAAGAGAGAGAGACGGGTAGAGTCCTCAAAGAGAGAGAGACGGGTAGAGTCCTCAAAGAGAGCGAGACGGGTAGAGTCCTCAAAGAGAGAGAGAGACGGGTAGAGTCCTCAAAGAGAGAGAGACGGGTAGAGTCCTCAAAGAGAGAGAGAGACGGGTAGAGTCCTCAAAGAGAGAGAGACGGGTAGAGTCCTCAAAGAGAGAGAGACGGGTAGAGTCCTCAAAGAGAGAGAGACGGGTAGAGTCCTCAAAGAGAGAGAGAGACGGGTAGAGTCCTCAAAGAGAGAGAGACGGGTAGAGTCCTCAAAGAGAGAGAGAGACGGGTAGAGTCCTCAAAGAGAGAGAGACGGGTAGAGTCCTCAAAGAGAGAGAGACGGGTAGAGTCCTCAAAGAGAGAGAGACGGGTAGAGTCCTCAAAGAGAGAGACGGGTAGAGTCCTCAAAGAGAGAGACGGGTAGAGTCCTCACAGAGAGAGAGACGGGTAGAGTCCTCACAGAGAGAGAGACGGGTAGAGTCCTCACAGAGAGAGAGACGGGTAGAGTCCTCACAGAGAGAGAGACGGGTAGAGTCCTCACAGAGAGAGAGACGGGTAGAGTCCTCACAGAGAGAGACGGGTAGAGTCCTCACAGAGAGAGACGGGTAGAGTCCTCACAGAGAGAGAGACGGGTAGAGTCCTCACAGAGAGAGACGGGTAGAGTCCTCACAGAGAGAGAGACGGGTAGAGTCCTCACAGAGAGAGAGACGGGTAGAGTCCTCACAGAGAGAGAGACGGGTAGAGTCCTCACAGAGCGAGAGACGGGTAGAGTCCTCACAGAGCGAGAGACGGGTAGAGTCCTCACAGAGCGAGAGACGGGTAGAGTCCTCACAGAGCGAGAGACGGGTAGAGTCCTCACAGAGCGAGATACGGGTAGAGTCCTCAAAGAGAGAGAGACGGGTAGAGTCCTCAAAGAGAGAGAGACGGGTAGAGTCCTCAAAGAGAGAGAGACGGGTAGAGTCCTCAAAGAGAGAGAGACGGGTAGAGTCCTCAAAGAGAGAGAGACGGGTAGAGTCCTCAAAGAGAGAGAGAGACGGGTAGAGTCCTCAAAGAGAGAGAGACGGGTAGAGTCCTCACAAAGAGAGACGGGTAGAGTCCTCACAGAGAGAGACGGGTAGAGTCCTCACAGAGAGAGACGGGTAGAGTCCTCAAAGAGAGAGACGGGTAGAGTCCTCAGAGAGAGAGACGGGTAGAGTCCTCACAGAGAGAGAGACGGGTAGAGTCCTCACAGAGCGAGACGGGTAGAGTCCTCACAGAGAGAGAGACGGGTAGAGTCCTCACAGAGAGAGAGAGACGGGTAGAGTCCTCACAGAGAGAGAGAGACGGGTAGAGTCCTCACAGAGAGAGAGAGACGGGTAGAGTCCTCACAGAGAGAGAGACGGGTAGAGTCCTCACAGAGCGAGAGACGGGTAGAGTCCTCACAGAGAGAGAGACGGGTAGAGTCCTCAGAGAGAGAGAGACGGGTAGAGTCCTTACAGTTAAGTTTTTCTTTTTAAGGCCGACCAGTGAAAATAACTGTGTGTGTGTGTGTGTAGACCACAGCACCTGAGTGGTCTGCAGCTGGTCTCAGATCTGTGTTCTGGTAGTCTTCAGGGAGCCTCCATCGGCTCCACAGACATCAGTCTGACTCCAGGAAAGATCCAGTCTGGGAACCATACGGCCGACACACAGACAGCAGGGTGAGTCTGTCTCTGTCTGTCTGTCTCTTATTCTTTGTTTCTATCCACATCACAAAATCTCATTTCCTGTTTTATTGATTCGTTGTCACAAGTTCAATAATATAAATTGTTTTTATTGATGATTTCTTCTTTTAAAGGTAATCGTGATGTAATGTCTCTCTCTGTCTGTCTGTCTGTCTGTCAGGAGTGTGTGTCTCCTGCTGCAGGTCTCTCTCCCTTGTGCTCTGTTCTCTGATTCGTCCTCTCAGCTTTGTCTAAAGGGAGGAACCAACGCAGAGATGGCTCCTCAGATCGACTACACTGTGAAGGTACATGTACTGTACTCATGTACTCACTGTACACATGTACTGTACACATGTACACATGTACACATGTAATGTACACATGTACACATGTACACATGTACTGTACACATGTACACATGTACTGTACACATGTACACATGTACTGTACTCACTGTACACATGTACTGTACTCACTGTACACATGTACTGTACTCACTGTACACATGTACTGTACTCACTGTACACATGTACTGTACTCACTGTACACATGTACTGTACTCACTGTACGTGTCTCACTCACGTGTGCACGTGTCTCACTCACGTGTGCACGTGTCTCACTCACGTGTGCACGTGTCTCACTCACGTGTGCACGTGTCTCACTCACGTGTGCACGTGTCTCACTCACGTGTGCACGTGTCTCACTCACGTGTACACGTGTCTCACTCACGTGTACACGTGTACGATCGAGGCTCATTAAACAGTTTGTTTCTTCTTCAGGTGTTTAAACCAATCGTGGAGAAGTTTGGAGTCCATTTTGACTGTGACATCAGAATGAGGTCAGTTTCCTGTCTGATCAACACAAACAGTAGTGTGTGACACTGTGTGTGTGAGACACCGTGTGTGTGTGTGAGACACCGTGTGTGTGTGTGAGACACCGTGTGTGTGTGTGAGTGACACCGTGTGTGTGTGTGAGTGACACAGTGTGTGAGTGACACCGTGTGTGTGACACCGTGTGTGTGAGTGAGTGACACCGTGTGTGTGTGACACCGTGTGTGTGTGTGAGACACCGTGTGTGTGAGACACCGTGTGTGAGTGACACCGTGTGTGTGTGAGTGACACCGTGTGTGTGACCGTGTGTGTGTGTGAGTGACACCGTGTGTGTGTGTGAGTGACACCGTGTGTGAGTGACACCGTGTGTGTGTGAGTGACACCGTGTGTGAGTGAGTGAGTGAGTGACACCGTGTGTGTGTGTGAGTGACACTGTGTGTGAGTGACACCGTGTGTGAGTGACACCGTGTGCTACCGTTGAGTGACACCGTGTGTGTGAGTGAGTGAGTGAGTGACACCGTGTGTGTGTGTGAGTGACACCGTGTGTGAGTGACACCGTGTGTGAGTGACACCGTGTGTGAGTGACACCGTGTGTGTGTGAGTGACACCGTGTGTGTGTGAGTGACACCGTGTGTGTGTGTGAGTGACACCGTGTGTGAGTGAGTGACACCGTGTGTGATGTGAGTGAGTGACACCGTGTGTGAGTGAGTGAGAGTGACACCGTGTGTGTGTGTGTGAGTGACACCGTGAGTGTGTGAGTGAGTGACACCGTGTGAGTGACACCGTGTGTGTGTGACACCGTGTGTGAGTGACACCGTGTGAGTGACACCGTGTGTGTGTGTGAGTGACACCGTGTGTGTGTGTGAGTGACACCGTGTGTGAGTGACACCGTGTGTGAGTGACACCGAGTGAGTGACACCGTGTGTGTGTGTGAGTGACACCGTGTGTGAGTGACACCGTGTGTGAGTGACACCGTGTGTGAGTGACACCGTGTGTGAGTGAGTGACACCGTGTGTGAGTGAGTGACACCGTGTGTGAGTGAGTGACACCGGTGTTGTGAGTGAGTGACACCGTGTGTTGTGTGTGTGAGTGTGTGTGTGTGAGTGAGTGACACCGTGTGTGTGACACCGTGTGTGTGACACCGTGTGTGTGTGACACCGTGTGAGTGACACCGTGTGTGAGTGACACCGTGTGTGAGTGACACCGTGTGTGAGTGACACCGTGTGTGAGTGACACCGTGTGTGAGTGACACCGTGTGTGTGTGACACCGTGTGTGTGTGAGTGACACCGTGTGTGAGTGAGTGACACCGTGTGTGTGTGTGAGTGAGTGACACCGTGAGTGTGTGTGACACACCGTGAGTGTGTGTGTGACACCGTGTGTGTGTGTGTTTCAGAGGGTACTACCCTAAAGGTGGGGGGGAGGTGATGGTGACGGTGAACCCGGTCAAAGAGCTTCAGCCGGTCATCATGACGGAGAGAGGAAACATCACCAAGATCTATGGCCGCGCGTTTGTCGCTGGAGTCCTGCCCTACAAAGTAAAGTTACCACCGTTGCACAGACAGGAAGTGATGTCGTACTGATGGTATTGATGGTACTGATGGTGGTTCTCGTGTCTTCAGTTGGCTAAAGACATGTCGTCGGCTGCTGTTCGGACCATCAGGAAGGAGATCAAAGAGCTGTACATCAACATCCCGGCACTGCAGGAGAAGGAGAAGGCCTGTGGGAACGGCAACGGCATCATGTAAGCCCTGCCCACCTGATGACATCGCCGCTGGTTATAAGTGAAAACAGTGACGAAGGTTACGATATCGTAACCCTGGTTCTATGAGCACAGGCGGAGCCCTCTGCTGGGCTCTGTGGGTCGTTTTCTCCTCTAATCACGAACAAGCATTCGCCAACTGAACGTTTGCAAAACCCCGTTCATCAGCCTGTGAACCCAGTAACCGGTAACGGTGGGTGATGGTCCACAGACAGTCCAGTCCTCTTGTCTCTAGAACCCAGAAACCTCCTGCATTCTCTCTAGTGACCACCAGGGGGCGACTCCTCTGGTTGTATAGAAGTCTATGAGAAAATGACTCTACTTCTCTCTTGATTTATTACCTCAGTAAACATTGTAAACATGAGTTTATGTCTCAATCTCTAGTTTCAAGTCTTCTTCAATACAGCATGATGTTCATTTAGTATATTATGGTCCATTTAGAGTCACACAGACCATAAAGCAGGGGATGCTTTAGGGCGGGGCTGCACGGTGATTGACAGGTCTCTAATAGAGACGTATACGACGTCTCTACGTCACTCCTCCTCAGTCTAGATATGGTCACTTCCTGTTGAATTTAATTTATTTTGTATAGCCCAAAATCACAAATTATTAATGTGCCTCAGAGGGCTTTACAGCCCTGTGACATCCTCTGTCCCATCAGAACAGGAACAACTCCCCAAGAAAGCCTTTAACGGGGAGAGACCGTAGAGACAACGGAGGACCCTCTTCATCATCATCATCCTCTATCAGGATGAAGTGTGATAGATGTCATGTCTACAGAATGAACAACATGACAGAGTTACAACGCATTCAATGGTTCACAGGTTGATTTTAAAAAAACAAGATGGCGACTGCAAAATCGCCGACCCGGAGGCTTCAAAACGTCACAAACCAAAGAGCGGCGTCATGATGACTACGTCCATGACCGGCCCGTAGAGGGCGGAGCCTGTATGAGTTAGAACTGGATGTTTAATCCTAGTTTTTCCCACGTGCAGTGAACACATCCTAACAGCTCTCTGATTGGTTCTTCTCCCGTCTGTCTCAGAATAATCGCCGAGTCGTCGACAGGTTGTGTGTTTGCAGGTTCAGCTCTGGGGAAGAAAGGTGAGGACGTCACCTGAAACTCTTTAAACGTCTTCATTAGTACATGAAGTCTGGTCTGTAGACTGACGTGTGTGTGTGTGTCAGGTGTGTATGTAGATAAAATTGGCATTGAAGCTGCTGAGATGTTGCTGAGAAACATCAGACACAACGGCTGTGTGGACGAGTTCCTGCAGGACCAGGTGAGACACACCTGCTGACCTCTGACCCTCTGATGTACGGTTTCATACAAAGTCCTCTAACCCTCCTCTTCCTCTTCCTCCTCAGCTCATCATCTTCATGGCGTTGGCGAAGGGAACGTCTCGGATTCGAACCGGCCCCGTGACGCTGCACACACAGACCGCCATTCACATCGCAGAGCAGCTGACTCAGGTAGGAGACACTCCGAGGGTCCTCGAGAGATACACTAATACACACACGTGTATATATGTGTGTGTGTGTGTATCTATATACACACGTGTATGAATATGTACTGTTGTATTGTGTAGATGTTAATGTTTGTTTCTATTTGCAGGCAAAGTTCACAATAACAAAGTCTGAGGACGAACTGAGCAGCAACGAGACGTTCATCATCGAATGTGTAGGATCAGGAGCAGCTAACAAACACCTGTAGACACACACACTCTCCAGCTGCTCGCCCCCCCGACCTTCAGCTTCTGTCTCAGGGTGTTTCATTAAAACTGTAATAAATAAATGTCTGTTTCTGTTCTTGAATCGTGTGCGAGAGAGACAGACCAGCACACTGCTGCCTTCTTGTTGAGTCTGTTCCTGTCGGCTGTTGAGATGCTGCTGCCCCAGCAGACCGTCCATAGAAGATGGCTGATGCCACCACGCAGTCAAAGGGTGCTTCTCAAGTCTCTTAATTGTCGTTTCCTCGCTCCTCGCTTGAACCGGAAGTTGTTTCTGCGCCGCCATATTGACGGCCGTCCCAAAGCTCTTATGTAGGTCTGAGGAGGGAGGAGAGACCTCGGAGGAGCGGTGAGCGAGGACCCACGAGAACAGACTTCCAGGAAGTCTTTTAACGGCCGACACGCCCCCTCATTGTTCATCAGTCATGTGATTGGACGCTGCAGCCGATTGGACTGACTGAGTTTAACACCAGAGTGAAGACAGATCACAGAATAAACTCTAGTTTATATTTGATTAGGTTTCTGATTCAACATCTGGTTTAAATAAATGTTCATTGTAGTCTGAACAACAAAAGGACCACAAACAACTTTCTACATTTATTAGAAAGATTTGTGTTTTCATGATCTGATGTTTCCCTCAATAACTTTATTATGAATACAATTAAAGTCAGAGAGATATGAGAGACCAACCACTTTACATCATTCCTGAGTGTTTGAGTTTTATCATTTAAGAGAAACAATAATCATATTCTGGGTTATTTAATAATGACGCCACAGTCACAATTTAAAAACGTACAGACACAAATAATTCATAAATAAGACGATCGCATTCCGCGGTAGAAATGGATCCTGAGCTTATAAACAGAACACAGTTTGTTAACAGACTACAGAGAGAAACACTCTACAGTGGTGATCACTGTGTGTCTTTATTAGTTATTAGTATTATTAGTTACTGTTATTAAGTACAGTGATCATGTGAACAGACACTAACTTATCTAAAGTCTCTCCAGCTGTTAAAGATGACTGACAGCTGATCCAGCTGTGATCAGCTGATCCTCCGTCATCAGAAACAGACGTTGCTTCACGTGACGCTTCAGAGGAAAGGACGTCTCATGTCTCCTAAAACATGTTTCCTTGTTCCTCTCTCCTCGCATGGCTTCCTCCATGCATCCCTGGTGGGAGGGACTAGGACGCAAGGAAAGGACCCAAGTGAGGGAAACGGGGATGCAATAAGAGACTTGGGATGAACCCTAAGAAGGTCCTCAGGAGAGCTCCCTGCACTCCAAAGACCTGAGTCTCCTCAGCAGTAGCTCTGACCCTTTTTATAGAGTGCGTGTGGTCAGTCCAGTCCAGTTCATTGTTCGAGTGAACACCCAGGTACTTATAAGACCTCACCATCTCAATGTCCATTCCCTGGATGTTCACTGGTACCGGAGGAGAGTGAAGTCCACCAGCAGCTCTTTGGTTTTACCAGAGTTGATCTGGAGGCGGTTCCACTGGCACCATCCTATCAAGTCCTGGTTCAGTTCCCTGTATTCTCTGTCATCACCGGCGGAAATGAGGCCGATGATGACAGAGTCATCAGAGCGTGAGGAGTGAACGGGACAGATTCAGGGCAGGAGGCAAGACCATGATCCAGGTATAACCACTATCCACGGAAACCTGCGAGGAGAGAAAGGTATAAACCTGAGCCAGCCCTAACTATAAACCTGAACCGGCCCTAACTATAAACCTGAACCAGCCCTAACTATAAACCTGAACCGGCCCTAACTATAAACCTGAACCAGCCCTAACTATAAACCTGAACCAGCCCTAACTATAAACCTGAGCCAGGCCTAACTATAAACCTGAACCAGCCCTAACTATAAACCTGAAACAGCCCTAACTATAAACCTGAACCAGCCCTAACTATAAACCTGAACCAGCCCTGACTATAAACCTGAACCAGCCCTAACTATAAACCTGAACCGGCCCTAACTATAAACCTGAACCAGCCCTAACTATAAACCTGAACCAGCCCTAACTATAAACCTGAGCCAGGCCTAACTATAAACCTGAGCCAGCCCTAACTATAAACCTGAAACAGCCCTAACTATAAACCTGAGCCAGCCCTAACTAACCTGAACCAGCCCTAACTATAAACCTGAGCCAGGCCTAACTATAAACCTGAGCCAGCCCTAACTATCAACCTGAACCAGCCCTAACTATCAACCTGAACCAGCCCTAACTATAAACCTGAGCCAGCCCTAACTATCAACCTGAACCAGCCCTAACTATAAACCTGAACCAGCCCTAACTATCAACCTGAACCAGCCCTAACTATCAACCTGAACCAGCCCTAACTATCAACCTGAACCAGCCCTAACTATAAACCTGAGCCAGCCCTAACTATAAACCTATCAAAGAGGAAAGTCTTAAGCCTACTCTTAAATGTGGTGAGTGTCTCTGCCCCACGGACTGAAACTTGAAGCTGGTTCTACACAACAGGAGCTTGATAACTGAAGGATCTGGTTCCTGCTCTACCTTTTAAGACTTTAGGAACCACAAGTAATCCTGAGTTTAGGGAGTGCAGCTCTCTAGTAGGATAATATGGTTCTATCAGCTCCTTAAGATCTGATGGTTTCTGACCAATCAGGGCTTTGTAGGTGAGAAGGATTTTAAATGATACTCTCGAGGAGGGTTTAGTGTCTTAATCAGAATTCTTTCTCACGTTGTTTTCTGTGAGTATATTTGTCTTTATATTTTGCCTCCAACAGTGTTAAAGAGTGTTGCATTCTGGGTATTGTCTTTTGTTTTTGTTTTGTCCAGGTGTGTCTCGCTCTCCAGCATGAAGACAGGTGATCAGGTCTGGACCGTCCCTGGTGGACCTGTACTTCCTGTGGTCCCCCCTGTCTGGTTTCCATGATGTCATCAGCGCGGTGTCGTGTTGGCCCCTCCCACCTCTCTAACTCACCTGCAGCAGGTGACCTGATGTACAGTTGAGTACAGCAGGAAGTCCAGCTGGGACCTGAATGTGTGTTGAAACCTGAGCTGGCTGTAAACTCACACCTCTGTCCCCTCTGGAACCAGGAGCAACCTGATCCGGGTCACCTGACACCTCCTCATTCTCAGCCGTGTCCTCGTCAGTCTGCTCGCCGCCCTGCAGCATGGCGGACGCCGGGGCCTGGAGGACGCCACAGGACGGCTCCCGGATTCTCCAACCAGGACCTGGAGCTGGACCAGGACCTGGACCTGGACCTGGACCAGGACCTGGACCTGGACCTGGACCAGGACCTGGACCTGGACCAAACCGTGTGTGGATCTCTCTGATCGCAGGTGAGATTCTGACATCATAAACAGTAAAGGACTAGTCCACAGCTCTAAACATACGGTCTGAAGTCTTAAAACCAGCCAATCAGGTGAGGTTATCTCACCCGTCACGTGTCATGTGACCAAAGGGTTGTTTCAGTATTTCTGAAGATAAACTGACCTGAGAACAGATCTCAGGATCACCTTCATCGTTAGTGAAGCACAATATATATATATATATATTATATTTATATATAATTTTACATATATATATAATATAATAATATAACAGTAAGAGGGACATGATTAAAACTGGGAAAATTTATTTTTCATTTCATTTCATTCATTAACAAATGTCCCCCTGGGGATGAATAAAGTATCTATCTATCTATTCCACTTTGACTTTGGAGTTAATAACTACAAGATAGACGTCCTCAGTGTTTATTACCTTATTATTATCATAATTAGCATTACAATAAAACTGATTCATATAATTAATAGATTAATAAAACAGTGATAAGCTGTAAAATAATCATCAAGAAATGAAGCTGATTTACATTTTAGTACAAAGTATAGAAAACTTTAGTTTATTCTTATGTTTTACTACATCATTTGTCAAATTAAAGTTTAATATTATTAATATTATACAGTAATATACTAGAATATATATTTAACATAATTCACGTATATGACGATTAAAACAAAAGTAACATTTTAATGAACATGTTTTTTAGACACTTTCATGCCAATAAAGTGAGATAAAACGATACCAGTACAATAATCTAATCATTAAGGTCCAGTATTGATTATCTTGATTCTTATTGTCGGGATTATCTTTATATTTAATACATTTACGTGTTTTGTTCCTGTCGGTCATCGAACGCCTCACTTGTTTTGTGTCCCAGCGGACGATGAAGGTAGCACAGACTGTTCTGATCGATGATTGGCTGCTGTTGTTGTGGGCGCGGATCCCGTTGCTATGGGAACGTGTCTTAAGGAGGGATTTGTTAAATCACAGTTTGAGACTCTCGGAGCGTCGCGAATCATGCTAACATGCTAACATGCTAACCCGGGAATATATACCGGGGAAAGAACGGAAAACCAAACAACGGAAACGGTAAAAACGATCCCCCGCCAGGGCTGATGGGAAACTGAGGATAGAGTTTGTTTTTTAAAAACTTTTGAACAGTCTCTGTTCACCTGCTCTGCTGCTAGCCTGCTAACGGCTAACAGAGCTGCTAGCAGTTAAAAAGTTTGTGAGCTGGTGGAGGTGAGACAGGCCAGGAATTAGACGGACCCATGACGAAGGAAGGAGTTAGACACACCCCGATCCTGTCTGTCCTGTTCGGGATGACGGACGAGTCCGAGCCGGTGGGAGGAGCTCAGTTTATTAAAGGTACAGGTACATCAATAGTTTATCAAAGGTACACAGTTTATTAAAGGTACAAGTACTTCAGTCTTTAGTTTATTAAAGGTACAGGTACATCAATAGTTTATCAAAGGTACAGGTACACAGTTTATTAAAGGTGCAATTACTTCAATCTTTAGTTTATTAAAGGTACAGATACATCAGTTTATTAAAGGTACAGATACACAGTTTATTAAAGGTACAGATACATCAGTTTTTTAAAGGTACAGATACATCAGTTTATTAAAGGTACAAGTACTTCAGTCTTTAGTTTATTAAAGGTACAGGTACATCAATAGTTTATTAAAGGTACAGATACATCAGTTTATTAAAGGTACAGATACACAGTTTATTAAAGGTACAGATACATCAGTTTATTAAAGGTACAGATACACAGTTTATTAAAGGTACAGATACATCAGTTTATTAAAGGTACAGATACACAGTTTATTAAAGGTACAGATACATCAGTTTTTTAAAGGTACAGATACATCAGTTTATTAAAGGTACAAATGCTTCAATAGAGTCCATTAAAGGTACAAATACAGTGTATTTAAGATAAGTAAGAGTTTATTGAAGGTACAAATACTTCAATAGAGTTCATTATTATCCATATTGGATAACCCGGACCACCCTCTCCACCACCTCCTGCAGGGACAGCGGAGCACTTTCTCCAACAGACTGATCCAGCTCCGCTGTCACAAGGACAGATACAGAAAAACATTCCTGCCCACTGCCATTAGACTTTATAATAAAACACCTCGGGCCAGATCGTCGTCCTTCACATGACTACAACGCTACACGGCTGTTGCTTGTTGTTGGTGATCCTGGCTCTACTGTCCAGGTTGTTTAGTTTAGTTTACTAGTTGCTAATTTTATTTAATTAATACCACTATATTCATGGTATATACTGTGCATTTCTATTTCTATTCTAGCTTATTTTTTTTTATTAATCTATTCCTTCAATTCAATATCTGCTCTGGTATTTTATTGTACTGTAGATATTGTGCATTCCATATGTTATATTTTATTTTACTCTGTAAATTGCTGCTGCTACAAACGAATTTCCCCCTGGGGATAAATAAAGTTTACATCTATCTATCTATCTATTATCTATTAAAGGTACAAATACTTCAATAGAGTTTATTAAAGTTAAAGAGTTTATTTAACACGTAATGGTCAACAGATTTTTCTGTCATAACAAGTTTAATGTAGTTTATTATATTATTAATAATACATATAAAACTAGTAACAAAGACTCATGAAATGTAGAATTATTTATTAAAGGTAGAGATTCTTACTGTGTTTATGTGTCAGTTTGTTCTGATATTATGGATCAGGTTATTGATATGGATATAAACTGATATATGAACAGTACTTAATGTTTCTACAGGTTTTATATTATTATTATATATATATATGTTATATAAATGTTCAGCAGTGATACTAACTGAAAGAATATTTTCACAATAATAGTAAAGAAATAGTTTAATGTTCAGTTATCCAGATTGCTGTAAGTATTTATTACTTATGCTGCGTTCACACCAAACGCGTCGAAAATTCAACGCGCCGCAAATTCACGTCCAACGCGCCGCCGGTCTCGGCGGGGGTGTTCACACCAAACGCGGCGCGATTCGCGCTGGATGTGCCGGAGAGGGGGCGGGGCTTATCTGCCTGAAAACCGTTCAACTGTCCGTCATTAACCATGGAAACAATAACCTCTATTTCTGCTTAGTACGTGTTGTGGAAGTCACAGATATCAGGAAACTAAACGCCGTCATGTCTGGTTCATATTGTTCAGAGGAGCTCCGTGGATTTCATCGAGCTGTATTCACTGTGTCTAGCAAGCCACACGTCGCTGTTTACTACAGCTGTAGGAACACTAAATAAACTGATCTGGCTGTGATTTAACGGCAATAAACCGACAAAAAGGGAAATAACTACATAATGATGCCGATTTGTACTTGTCTTCTCCGACAAAAAGGGACTCCGAAATAACTACGTAATGATGCTGATTTGTAGGCTACTTGTCTTCTCAATGGAGCTCTGATGGATCGGTGCTAGGCTATGCTAACATCGTAGCAGCTCCACCAGCACTCAATAACGTCATGTAGACGTAAATACGGCAGCGTCTATTCATTGTTTGTACCGTATGGTTTACACACACACACACACACACATGTATACACATAGTTTGGTCCGGTCTCTGTTGATATGAGGTATCGTAGAGCTCTGGGTGAACACAGACGGCTACAGGATTTATTTCCTGATTCAACAGCGGCAGGAAGTCACTGATGACAGGGGGAGCAACTCAACGCTGATAGGCTATCGCGCCACAGCGTCACGCGAATATTTTGCAGAAGTTGAAAAATTTCAACTCACGCGTTGGATGCGATATCGCGCCGCAAATTTGCGTCCATCGCAAATTCGCGCCGCGCCAGTCTCATCGCGTCTGTGCATAGACGTTGTATGTAATCGACGCGTGTCAAATTTTCGATGCGTTTGGTGTGAACACGGCATTAGACGTCAATATGTTTTGTGCTACAGTTTGTTATGAAGTCAAAGACTTCAACCTGTCATTATTATATCAACCTTTAAAATCATCAGATTTATAGATGTAATCATTGTTTTCTGCTTCACATTGTTCTGAGATCAGTTTCTAACCTGTTTGTCTCTAACAGAGCGTCTGTACTTCGCCACGTTACGCAGTAAACCTAAGAGTACGGCCAACACGCACTACTTCTGTACCGACGACGAGTTCAGCTACGAAAAGTAAGTTCAGAGTGTATATATATATATATATATATATATATATATATATATATATATATATTAGGGGTGTAACGTTCACAAAATCCACGGTTGGGTTCGGTACTTTTCGGTACAGTAGAAAACTATAAATGCCAGAGAAAT
>JAFEUB010001639.1:105000-139429 GCA_024529925.1 Ophthalmolycus amberensis | reverse complement strand
GGGGAAAGACAGAGACTTTTCTTCATCTTCTGTTTTGTGCTTCACTGAGACTTGGCTGTGTGGATCGATTCCGGACTCTGCGCTCCAGCTGGCGGGCTTCCAGCTGTTCAGAGCGGACCGCGACACAGAGCTCTCAGGCAATTCGAAAGGTGGAGGAATCTGTTTTTACACCAACAGTGGCTGGTGCAACGATGTGTCAGTGATTCTTCAAAACTGTTCTCCTGACCTGGAATATTTTATCATTAACTGCAAACCCTTTTACTCTCCACGTGAGTTCGCTTCATTCATTCTGGTCGGTGTTTACATTCCGCCGCAGAGCAACGTGCAGGACGCACTGCGGACACTCGCCGATCAGATACTATGTGTGGAGCGGACTTACCCGGACTCCCCAGTTATTGTCCTTGGTGACTTTAACAAAGGAAATCTCAGCCATGAACTCCCTAAATACCGTCAGTTTATTAAATGCCCAACCAGAGAGGAGAGCATTCTGGACCACTGCTAAACAACAATTAGCGGGGCATATCACGCCGTCCCTCGGGCTGCACTGGGTCTCTTTGACCACGTCATGGTCCATCTGATTCCTTCATACAGGCAGAAACTCAAGCTATGTAAACCTGTGGTGAGGAAATTCAAGAAGTGGACCAGTGAGGCTCTAGAGGATCTTCGGGCGTGCTTGGACTGTACAGACTGGGATGTTTTCAGGACTGCTACCAACAGCCTGGATGAGTACACAGAGGCTGTAACTTCATACATCAGCTTCTGTGAGGACAGCTGTGTTCCAACAAGCACCAGGGTGAGTTACAACAACGACAAACCCTGGTTCACAGCAGAACTCAGACAGCTCATGCCATGTCCACACTTGTCCACTTTTCCTACGTTTACACTGAGCAGCCACACGACCCCGGAGTTTTGGAGCAGCCTTTCAGGAGGAACCTGAAAACTCCGCCGAGGTTGGAGGTATCTGAGAACTCCGGGGTTTTGAGCCCACACCCGTGAGCCCACACCCGTGCTCGCTACTGGATTGGTTATTACCAGCCATGACGTCTCCGTCCCTGATTCGTCACACTCACTATCACGTGACCCGTACCCGGAAGAAAACAAAACAGCCGGGCTTCATTTCAACATGGATTGCGTGCTTTGTTGTCTGTACTAGCAGCTATTGTGGAGTTAAATTCGTCATTTTACAATGCTGCTAATGCCTACATGCGGAGGAGGCGAGCTGTTCTTCGAGCGATGAGCGAGCTGCTTGACCATCGGCGATCAGCCCCCACGGAGCGGCTTCCTGAAGCTACAGTTAGCAATAAATGCTATTCAGAGCAAACGAGTGAGAGACGAGTGATCGCCGCTGATTCGTTTTACTTCTTCCGTTTGGTAGCCTTGAGAGACCTTAGTCTGCAAGTATTTCTTTTTGAAAATATGTACGAAGATATATTATATTCGCTAATGCTAATCGCGGTTAGCATTTCCCCATTGGCGGTAATGTTAAAATTAGCTTAGAAGCTAGCGGACCTGTTGCATGATGTTGTGCCCTAACATATGGAGCAAATGCCCTAAAGAATTGATAGAGGGCGAAGATGATGTCCCTGTTTTTTCTGCTGGGTGACCCAGCTTATCCCCTGATGCCGAGATATATATATATATATATATATATATATATATATATATATATATATATATATATATATATATATATATATATATATATATATATATATATATATATATATATATATATATATAGAGACAGAGACCCGCAGCGCTGTAACTACGTCTGAAAAATAAAACTTCTAAAACTTTCCACGAACTGTCTGTTTGAGTTTATAGAGGAAGATCTTAAGTATCAAATACAACCTTTCATTGTTAAAGACTACTTTATTACTCTGTCATATTTTTTTAAAACTAAGCTAGCAATCCACTTCCTGTTTACACCATCACGCGCATGCCCAGTGTACGTTAATGGTCACGTGCTGTCCGCCTTGAAGGCTGCCGTGTGGATGCTCCAATAATGCTGAAAACTCCCGCGTGGACGGAGATCGGTTCTATTTGAGAACTCTGCATCCAACGACACATGGCCTAGTGTGGATATGGCCTAAGGCTGCAAAAAGATCAGGCCTTTAAGAGTGGGGACAAGGTCTTGTACAAAGAGTCGAAATACAGGTTTAGCAAGGCAGTGAGAGACGCTAAACGACTGTACTCTGAGAAACTCCAACATCAGCTCTCAGCCAATGACTCTGCTTCTGTCTGGAGTGGTCTCAGACAGATTACCAACTACAAGCCCAAAACCCCCCACTCCATGAACGACCTCCGCCTGGCAGATGAGCTGAATGAGTACTGCTGCCGCTTTGAAAGACAATGGGACAGTCCTGACTCCATCCCCCTCAGCCCCATCAACCAGCCCCAGACCACCAGCCCCCCCTGCCCCGGCTCAGCAGGGGCCCATGCCTCTGTACCACCCATTCCAGCGCCCCCCCCCCCCCCCCCCCAGTGACGACTCTCTCTATTCAGGAGAGAGATGTAAACAGGCTCTTTAAAAAACAGAATCCCCGCAAAGCAGCCGGCCCAGACTTGATCTCCCCCTCCACCCTGAAGTATTGTGCTGACCAGCTGTCTCCGGTGTTGACAGACATTTTCAACACCTCCCTGGAGACATGCCACGTACCAGCCTGCTTCAAGGTCTCCACCATCATCCCTGTCCCTAAAAAAACAAGGATCACAGGACTTAATGACTACAGGCCCGTCGCCCTGACCTCTGTGGTCATGAAGTCTTTTGAGCGCCTTGTCTTGTCCCACCTAAAAACCCTCACCGACCCACTCCTGGACCCCCTGCAGTTCGCCTACAGAGCCAACAGATCTGTAGATGACGCAGTCAACATGGCCCATCACTTCATCCTCCAGCATCTGGACTCCCCAGGATCCTGTTTGTGGACTTCAGCTCTGCCTTCAACACTATCATCCCGTCTCTGCTGCATGATAAGCTCTCCCAGCTGCAGGTGCCCGACTCCACCTGCAAGTGGATCACAGACTTCCTGTCCGACAGGAAGCAGCACGTGAAGCTGGGAAAGCACGTCTCATCCTCCAGGACCATCAGCACCGGTTCCCCCCAAGGCTGCGTTCTTTCCCCTCTTCTCTTCTCCCTGTACACCAACAGCTGCACCTCCAGCCACCAGTCCGTCAAGCTCCTGAAGTTCGCGGATGACACCACCCTCATTGGACTCATCTCTGGTGGGGATGAGTCCGCCTACAGGTGGGAGACTGACCATCTGGTGACCTGGTGCGGTCTGAACAACCTAGAGCTCAATGCTCTAAAGACAGTGGAGATGGTTGTGGATTTCAGGAAGAACGTAGCCCCACCAGCCCCTATCACTGTGTGTGACTCCCCCGTCGAAGTGGTGGAGTCCTTCCGCTTCCTGGGCTCCATCATATCCCAGGACCTCAAGTGGGAGCTCAACATCAGCTCCATCACCAAGAAGGCCCAGCAGAGGATGTACTTCCTGAGGCAACTGAAGAAGTTCAACCTGCCAAAGACAATGTTGGTGCATTTCTACAGAGCCATCATCGAGTCCATCCTCTGCTCCTCCATCACGGTCTGGTACGCTGCAGCCACAGCCAAGGACAAGGGCAGACTGCAGCGCATCATTCGCTCTGCTGAGAGGGTGATTGGCTGCAATCTGCCGTCCCTCCAGGACTTGTTCACTTTAAGAACCCTGAAGCGAGCAAGAAGGATTGTAGCTGACCCCTCTCACCCTGGACATAAACTGTGTGTGCCCCTTCCATCTGGTAGGAGGCTGAGGTCCATCAGGACCAAGACCTCACGACACATGAACAGTTTCTTCCCGTCGGCAGTCGGGCTCATTAACAGAGCCCGGGACCCCCACTGACTCTGTCATCCCCAGGACAAATTCCCACCGGTCACTCCCCCGCACATCCCTTCTATTATGCTCGACACTTTCACACTACACTTACATCTCACTGGTTTATAGTCCTGTTACCTGTCTGCTTGTGCACTCGACTTCACTTTATTTCATATTTCACTTCATCCTATATTCCACTTTATTGTATATTTTACTTTATCTTATATTTTCTGTAAATTTTCTGTAAATTTCTGTAAAAGTGTTGTACTTTGCATTGCCGATTGTTGTTGATTGTTGTTATATGTTGCGCACCTCCCGTCATGTCAAATTCCTTGTATGTTCAACATACAATGGCAATAAACGGTTTCTGATTCTGATTCTGTGTGTGCGTGTATGTGTGTGTGTGTGTGTTCTGTGTGTGTGCGTGTTAGGGGTGTAACGGTTCACAAAATTCACGGTTGGGTTCGGTACGATACAGTGGAGCCACGGTTCGGTACGTTTCGGTACAGTAGAAAACTATAAATGCCAGAGAAATGTACTTGATTTTAAAATATATTTATTCATTAAAACTAACATCATAAAGTTATTCTTTGACTTTGAACAATGCTGGAACTATACCTGAGTGACCCATCTTCTGGGGTGTCTTCTTAGCAACACATAAGCATAAAAAACAAAAACTGCTCCTTAATGTAGTATTGTTACTTACATCTTGCTTACATCTTGTATTGTTACTTACATCTTGCAAAAGAGATTTTTTATCTCAATGGGACTACCTGGTTAAATAAAGGTTTAAAAAAAGAAAAAAAACAAAAGAATTTTTTTTTAAAAATTCAAACGTATTGTTCGGTTCGTCATGCGTACCGAACCGTGAGCCTCGTACCGAACGGTTCAATACAAATACGCATATTGTTACACCCCTAGTGCGTGGGTGTGTTCTGTGTGTATGTCTGTGTGTGTATGTGTGTGTGTGTGTGTGTGTGTGTGTAGGTGTGTGTGTGTATGTGTGTGTGTGTGTCAGGTCTATAGTTAGGGCTGGTTCAGGTTTATAGTTAGGGCTGGTTCAGGTTTATAGTTAGGGCTGGTTCAGGTTTATAGTTAGGGCTGGTTCAGGTTTATAGTTAGGGCTGGTTCAGGTTTATAGTTAGGACTGGTTCAGGTGTATAGTTAGGGCTGGTTCAGGTTTATAGTTAGGGCTGGTTCAGGTTTATAGTTAGGACTGGTTCAGGTTTATAGTTAGGGCTGGTTCAGGTTTATAGTTAGGACTGGTTCAGGTGTATAGTTAGGACTGGTTCAGGTTTATAGTTAGAGCTGGTTCAGGTTTATAGTTAGGACTGGTATGTATAATCTGTATATCTGTATATCTGAGCGAGAGAGACAGCGAGAGACAGAGGCAGAGAGAGAGACAGGGATAGAGAGAGAGAGAGAGAGGCAGAGACTAAATGTACAGTTAAGGTTACAGTTTACAAACACTAACCCTAACCCTGTCTGACAGGAAGTGATTCTCTCCAGAGGTCGGCCTTCACTTCCTGTCATCTGAATGAAGCCAAAGACTACCTGATAGAGAACTGAGAGGATGTGTGTGTGCTAAAACATCTGTTTTAATTTACAGAAGCCAGGAGAGAGGAGGAGGAAGAGGGTGATGAATACACAGCTGTGTCTCTGCTGATGTCAATGAACTCTCTGTTTTTAAGAATAAACACTGCTGTGTATTCACTATTCATTAGTGGCTTAAAATACACAGAAACCCACAAAGACTGCAGTCAGCAACACACACACACACACACACACACACACACACACACACACACACACACACACACACACACACACACACACACACACACACACACACACGTCTAATGACAGGAAATGACCCAGTTTATCTACAGGAAACTGAACATTAAACTACGTGTCTGAAGAGGAGTAGATTATAGACATACAAAACTGTTAGCCTAGCTTAGCACAAAGACTAGAAATAGTGAAAGATCAATCAGCTGTTTACTGATCATTAGCTAATGTTAGCATGCTAACACGCTAAACTAAGACGGTGAACATGGTGTCCATCCGTCCGTCCATCTGTACTTTTTACTACATTAATCTGACATCTTTAGTTATAGATTCAGATTATGAATCAATAATGAATGATTCATAATATAATAAGTAATATTATAGATTATATAAAGTCATTCAAATGAGCTCCACCTTTAAAGTGATCAACACATCAATGATCAATAATTATAATAGATATTATTCTGCAGAGTGAGTACTTTTACTTTTGGTAGTTTACTTTAAGTATATGTGCAGTACTTGTACTTGTAACAGAGTCTTTCTATTCTGTAGTATTAGTACTGTTGTACTACAGGTTTTGGTCTTAAACTGTAAACAGATCAGTTCTTTGTTCATGTCATTGAAGAAGAAGAAGAAGAAGAAGAAGAAGTCGCGGTAGTAGTAGTAATAGCAGTATTAGTAGTATTAGTATTAGTAGTAGCAGTATTAGTACATTACATTACAGTAATTTAGCCAAAGCAACTTACAATTCAGATTCTATCACATTCATACACCGTAGGCTCAGCTACGGGAGACATTCATGGGGTTAAGTGTCTTTGCTCAAGGACACATCGACATGCGACTAGTGGAGACGGAGCCGGGGATCGAACTGTTGATCCTCTGATTGAAGGACGGTCCTGCTCTCCACTTATCCACTGTCGCCCTAATAGTAACAGTAGCAGTAGCAGTAGTAGTAGTAGTAGCAGTAGTATTAGTAGCAGTAGTAGTAGTAGCAGTAGCATTAGTAGCAATAGTAGTAGTAGTAGTAGCAGTAGTATTAGTAGCAATAGTAGCAGTAGCAGTAGTAGTAGTAGCAGTAGTATTAGAAGCAGTAGTATTAGTAGCAGTAGTAGTAGCAGTAGTAGTAGTAGCAGTAGTAGCAGTAGTAGTAGTAGCAGTAGTATTAGTGGCAATAGTAGTAGTAGCAGTAGTATTATTAGCAGTAGTAGCAATAGTAGTAGTAGCAGTAGTATTAGTAGCAGTAGTAGTAGTAGCAGTAGTAGCAGTAGTTGTAGTAGCAGTAGTATTAGTAGCAATAGTAGTAGTAGCAGTAGTATTAGTAGCAATAGTAGTAGTAGCAGTAGTATTAGTAACAATAGTATTAGTAGCAGTAGTAGCAGTAGTAGTAGTAGCAGTAGTATTAGTAGCAATAGTAGCAGTAGTAGCAGTAGTAGTAGTAGCAGTAGTATTAGTAGCAATAGTAGCAGTAGTAGCAGTAGTAGTAGTAGCAGTAGTAGTAGTAGCAGTAGTAGTAGTAGCAGTAGTATTAGTAGCAGTAGTAGTAGTAGTAGTAGCAGTAGTATTAGTATTAGCAGTAACAATAGCACTAGTAGCAGCAATAGTACTACTAGTAGCAGTATTAGTAGTACTAGTATTAGCAGCAGCAGTATTAGTAGTACTAGTCTGTTAGATGTATACAGTGTGCAGCTCCTCACCGCTCATTTTGGGGTCGGTCTTTCTTCTGGATCTGTCTTTGCCTCTCAGCCTAGAGAAGGTTCTCTTCAGCAGAGGCTCGGCCATGGTGGACCACCTCCTTCTGCTCCTCCTGCTCCTCTGGGTGGAGGTCCTGGAGACAATAATCCAGCAGAGGAGTCAGCGCTCCTTCATGGTGTTTGGATCACAGTGTTCACATCACAGTGTTCACACTCGGCCATGACTCCGACTCTGAGCTGCAGAACAGGAAATGAATTCCACACATTCTTTCCCAAACTCCCCCTCTCCTCCTCCTCCTCCTCCTGTTCCTCCTCCCACTCCTCCACAGGGAGGGGAGGAGAGTGGGGAACAGAGCACACCTGGAAAATGTAGTCTCCGGAAACTAAACTTTTTGTTTGCACATCAATAACTATCATGTCGGTAAAGTTATAGACGAGTAATGTTTCTCCTTGATTTGGTCGTCGTGGAAACATAACCCCCACTCAACTCAAGTATCTCAGCAGGTATTCCAGCCGAGTACTACAGTACTATTCCAGATTGTACTTTCTACTTTTACTGTTATTAGAAGTACTAAAATGTTCTTCTTCTTTGGTTTCTGAAAGGTCAGACGGGGTCAGCAGCTGTCTCCTGCAAGTTCAACCAGCAGGGTCAAAGGTCAACACAGACACGCGTGTGTGTATGAATGTGTCTGTCTGTCTGTCTGTGTGTCTCTCTCTCTCTCTCTGTGTGTGTGTCTCTCTCTGTCTCTCTCTCTCTGTCCATGCGTGTGTCTCTCTCTCTCTGTGAATGTGTGTGTGTGTGTGTCTCTCTCTGTATGTGTGTGTGTCTCTCTCTCTGTCTGTGTGTGTATGTGTGTGTGTGTGTGTGTGTGTGTGTCGCTCTCTCTCTGTGTGTGTGTGTGTGTGTCTATATTAGGAGGCTGATGGTCTGATTGTCGTTTCCTGAACATCTTCTGTTTACAAGAGACATTCTTACCAAAGCAAGACTTGGAAAAACTGAACTCTTTCAATGATAACTTTCATGGTGCTGGGGAGTCTACAACTGACTTTGGCATGGAAATAGTCAGAGGAAGGATACCAGGGGGTGTGGCTATTCTCAGGAATAAGAAGCTTGACTCATTGACAAATGTGGTCAGGCTTGGTGTTGACTGGTGTGTTGCAATACAGTTTACTCATGATGATAAGGAATTCATTATCCTAAATGTCTATATGTCTATGAGTGCCATCACAATGAGGATGAATATCTAAATAGGCTTGCCTTCATCAATTCCTTCATTCAAGATAATACTTCTTCTAGTATTTATGTTATTGGGGATATGAATGCAGATATCTCAGACACAAGCTCAGTATTTGCCAAGCACATGGCTCAGTTTTGGAAAGACAATCATTTTATATTATCAAGCGAAGTGCTTTTACCTACAGATAGCTACACATTAGTGAGGCCTGGCACACTACATCATGGCTGGACCATTGCATTAGTACAGCTGATGCACATGCTTCATTGGGATCTATGGGCATTCTTTATGGAGCAGCAACAACTGATCATATACCTTTTGCTATGTCGATAAATGTTGAACATCTTCCGGCGCTGTCTAGAAATGGAAATAGTGTCAACACAGAAAAACTTGACTGGTCAACTCTCACTGAAGAGGACGTCTTAGTGTATTCTGCTCGTACAGACCAGTCCTTCAGTAATATTCATCTACCTAGAGATGCAGCTATGTGTACTGACGTTAGTCAGACTCTAAGATAACACCGTGACTTTAGTCAGACTCTAAGATAACACCGTCACTTTAGTCAGACTCTAAGGTAACACTGTCACTTTAGTCAGACTAAGGTAACACCGTCACTTTAGTCAGACTCTAAGGTAACACCGTCACTTTAGTCAGACTAAGGTAACACCGTCACTTTAGTCAGACTAAGATAACACCGTGACTTTAGTCAGACTCTAAGATAACACTGTGACTTTAGTCAGACTCTAAGATAACACCGTGACTTTAGTCAGAGTCTAAGATAACACCGTCACTTTAGTCAGACTCTAAGGTAACACTGTGACTTTAGTCAGACTCTAAGATAACACCGTCACTTTAGTCAGACTCTAAGGTAACACTGTGACTTTAGTCAGACTCTAAGATAACACCGTCACTTTAGTCAGACTCTAAGGTAACACCGTGACTTTAGTCAGACTCTAAGATAACACTGTGACTTTAGTCAGACTCTAAGATAACACCGTGACTTTAGTCAGACTCTAAGGTAACACTGTGACTTTAGTCAGACTCTAAGATAACACCGTCACTTTAGTCAGACTCTAAGGTAACACCGTGACTTTAGTCAGACTCTAAGATAACACTGTGACTTTAGTCAGACTCTAAGATAACACCGTGACTTTAGTCAGACTCTAAGATAACACCGTCACTTTAGTCAGACTCTAAGATAACACCGTGACTTTAGTCAGACTCTAAGATAACACCGTCACTTTAGTCAGACTCTAAGATAACACCGTCACTTTAGTCAGACTCTAAGATAACACTGTGACTTTAGTCAGACTCTAAGATAACACTGTGACTTTAGTCAGACTCTAAGATAACACCGTCACTTTAGTCAGACTCTAAGGTAACACTGTGACTTTAGTCAGACTCTAAGATAACACTGTGACTTTAGTCAGACTCTAAGATAACACTGTGACTTTAGTCAGACTCTAAGATAACACCGTCACTTTAGTCAGACTCTAAGGTAACACCGTCACTTTAATCAGAGTCTAAGGTAACACCGTCACTTTAGTCAGACTCTAAGATAACACCGTCACTTTAGTCAGACTCTAAGGTAACACCGTCACTTTAATCAGAGTCTAAGGTAACACCGTCACTTTAATCAGAGTCTAAGGTAACACCGTCACTTTAGTCAGAGTCTGAGATAACACCGTGACTTTAGTCAGACTCTAAGATAACACCGTCACTTTAGTCAGACTCTAAGATAACACCGTGACTTTAGTCAGACTCTAAGATAACACCGTGACTTTAGTCAGACTCTAAGATAACACTGTGACTTTAGTCAGACTCTAAGATAACACCGTCACTTTAGTCAGACTCTAAGGTAACACCGTCACTTTAATCAGAGTCTAAGGTAACACCGTCACTTTAGTCAGAGTCTGAGATAACACCGTCACTTTAGTCAGACTCTAAGATAACACCGTGACTTTAGTCAGACTCTAAGATAACACTGTGACTTTAGTCAGACTCTAAGATAACACCGTCACTTTAGTCAGACTCTAAGGTAACACCGTCACTTTAATCAGAGTCTAAGGTAACACCGTCACTTTAATCAGAGTCTAAGGTAACACCGTCACTTTAGTCAGAGTCTGAGATAACACCGTCACTTTAGTCAGAGTCTAAGGTAACACCGTCACTTTAGTCAGAGTCTAAGATAACACCGTCACTTTAAGGCAAGGCAAGGCAAGGCAAGTTTATTTGTATAGCACATTTCAACAACAAGGTAATTCAAAGTGCTTCACATAAAACCATTAAAAGCATCAAAACATAAGGCAAAAGAAAAGGAGATTTAAAAACAATTAAGAACATTCATTGCATTAAAACATAAATTTTTTTTTAAAAAACAGTGTAAGAAATAAAATACAGTAGTAAAATGCAGAAATGCAGGAAATCGATTAATATATTAATTGAATGTGGTTCAATTAAAGGCAGCAGCAAACAGAAAAGTCTTCAATCTTGATTTAAATGAGCTGAGGGTCTCAGCAGACCTGCAGCTTTCTGGACTTTGTTCCAGATATGTGGAGCAGAAAAACTGAACGCTGCTTCTCCATGTTTAGTTCTGACTCTGGGAACAGAAAGTAGACCGGTCCCAGACGACCTGAGGGGTCGGGATGGTTCATAAGGTAGCAGCAGATCAGAGATGTATTTTGGCCCTAAACCATTCAGTGCTTTGTAAACCAACAGCAGGATTTTAAAGTCAAGTCTTTGTTGGACAGGAAGCCAGTGCAAAGACATCAGAACTGGGGTGATGTGATCCACCCTCCTGGTCTTAGTGAGGACTCGAGCTGCAGCGTTCTGAATCAGCTGCAGCTTTCTGACGGACTTTTTACAGAGACCTGTAAACACACCATTACAGTAGTCCAGTCTGCTGAAGATAAATGCATGGACAAGTTTTTCCAAATCCTGTTGAGACATAAGTCCTCTAATCCTTGATATATTCTTCAGGTGGCTGATTTTGTAATTGTCTTGATATGGCTGTTCAGGTTGAGGTCTGAATCCATAACTACACCTAGATTTCTGGCTTGTTTGTGGGTTTTAACATCAGTGATTGAAGCTGAGCGGTGATTTTCAATTGTTCGTCCTTGGTACCAAAAACAATTACTTCTGTTTTATCTTTGTTTAATTGAAGAAAATTCTGGCACATCCAGTTGTTGATTTGTTCAATGCAGTTACCCAGCCCTTGTATGGGATTATAGTCCCCTGGTGACATAGTTATGTAGATTTGTGTGTCGTCTGCATAATTATGATAACACACTTTGTTGTTTTCCATAATCTGAGCTAGTGGAAGCATGTAGATGTTGAACAGAAGAGGCCCCAGTATTGAACCTTGGGGAGTTCAATAGTCTAAGGTAACACCGTCACTTTAGTCAGACTCTAAGATAGCACCGTCACTTTAGTCAGAGTCTAAGATATCACCGTCACTTGTTGCTGGCGGTTTGATTAGTTAGATGACCAAGTTTCTCTAGTTAAACATCCCTCTTGGATTTGGGGCAGATTAATATAATTCATATCTGATCCTCATTCAGTTTATGAAAGTTATGAATCATTCATGCGTTTATTGCCAACAGGCCTAACTCAATAGATATGTACAACTGTGTATCATCAGCGTCTCTATGGACGGTGACATCGTGTTCCCTGATGATGTCACTGAGAGGAAGCATGTAAAGTGAGAACAAGAGAGGGTGAGACACCTGAAGTCCTATCATGTTCCAAATACCAGAGAGCCACCATGAGACCCAGTTTAGTACTCAGTCCGTGAGGCCAGCCCACTCCTCAAGCTGGTTCAGGAGAAGTTTAGGGTCCACCGTGTCAAATGCTGCAGGTCAAGAGAAACCACAACTAAGACTTTACCTGGATCAGAGTCTCGGATCCCTGATCTCTGTGCTCTGTTCGCTCTGGACTGAAAAAGTTCTTTATCTGGTGGAAAACGACTTTCTCGAGTATCTTGCTTGAAAAGGATGGGTTTGTTCTGGGCCTAATACTACTTATAATACTTCAGGCTGCTCAGACTAAATTAGATTTAGACTCAGGACAGACTCCAGTTTTAAGGGATATGTTCATAATGCTCTTGGTTTGAGATGTTAGTGAAAACGTTCTAAAACAATGAGGAAGAGCTGGATGGACATTTCATCTGTAAACTGTTATTTCAAAATAAAAGCCCACTCATGAGATGTCATTGATGAAACTGGAGGAAGTTCATTTGTCTCACAGGCTGAAGATTGTTTTTCTTTATACTGTCAGATCTGAGCTGATCAGCAGGGAAGAGGAAGAATATAAATATATAAGTGATCAATCAATCAATCAATCAAATGGAGCTGCTTTGTTTTGAATTTAGTGTAAAGATTAAAATGATAAACTCCTGAGGGTTTGGCTGTTTGTGTGTGTGTGTGTGTGTGTGTGTGTGGCTTGATCTCTGACCTCTGCCATGCGATTGGTGCATAATAAAGTGACGTCAGCAGCAGGTTAATGATTGGCTCTGGTCCACCTGTCGCTGTCATGGTAACCCTCAGTGGACAATTTTAATCTCTAAATTCTGACTTCAATAAATAAAACAAATGTGACAAAATACATATTAGTAGAGAAGGAATGTTATATATTCTCTAGTAATATATATAATATATCTATGTCAATAAATAATCAATACAGAAGGACTGATATATATATATAAAATTTATATATATATCCAGTAAATCTCTATGTCAATGAATAATCAGATCTATGAGATCAGTTTATTTAAAGGTTTACTCTGACGTTCTAAGACCTTCCCGACATCAATGAAGCTAAAGCTCCTCCAATCATGTCGACCTACCTGTCTGTCTACCTATGTATCATGAAGTTAATACAACAGGACATATTGTAAAGTACTATAAAGTAAAAGCTGAACTAAAATGTTTTCTTGTTGGCTGTCAGAGAACACATACGCTCCGCTGACCTCTGACCTCTCAAATAAAATGACACCGAAGAAGGGTTATTAGTAAGTAACATTCACTCATGATGGATCCTTTTAAGTGTCACTCGAAGTGTTTATCAGGTATAACAACAATCATTTAAAGTCAAATATTTTATTATGTAAATTTCAAGTTTATTTTGTTAGAACAGCCGGCAGCAGGAGGACGCTGTCCTGTGATTGGTCAAAATGGTCTTCCCTTGTGAGGTTCAGGTCCGTGGATCAGTTGGGTGAGGCAAAGAACCTCCACCCTGGTTCTGCTCGACCTCTGGAGAGCGAGAAACAAGAGAGAATCTAAAAACCTGACCTGGGCTCATTAATATTATGAACCATTTCATGTGTTTTAAGCCACAACCTGTTTAGTTGTGTGATGAGATTGAAGCTAGAGGTGTAAATAAATCTAACAAAGCTGTTGGTGGTGGACTGAAAGTTGGACCTGGTCCGTTGTAGTCTTACGTGCTGGTGGGAGCATTGCCCAGGTTCCTAATCCAGACGCCCAGAGTGTCTCTGCTGGGAGTTTTGTAGTAGTTGTTTAACTCTGGAGAAGTCAATGGCTCAAACAACCGACCGAAATCTAAACAAAAGAATAAAATAAAAACATTGGAAATTGTGCGTAAATCAAAGGAAATCATTTGTGAGCGTGGTGGGTGGATAATGTAGCGTACATGCAGAATGATGTGTCAGAGCCGATCCGTGCATTTCTAATGTACGGTGACTTCATAATTATAACTTTGTATCTTTCTTACTGTTAATGTAGTGAAAGCTAAAGTAACTCTAAAAGTGCAATGATGAAACTTGTGAAATATGCTGTGAACAAAATGTAGCTCATTAGATCAATGACAAGACTATCTAGAGCAGTTCCATGCTGTACACAAATACACCCACCATGCGCATCATCCAAGCTCTGGGTTTTAGTGGCGGAGGGCGAGATCTCATTTGTCTGGACGGTGAGGACACGTCTCCAGTAGGCTTCAGGGACAGACAACAGGCGGCAAATAACCTGAGAAAAGAGCAACAGGCGTAATGAACCACTGAGACCAAAGATGGACAAGATTATTACACTTAAACAATGATCATGGTTGAGGTGAAAGCAGTCGCAAATCACTTGTGACTTTCTACGACAGCACTGAGCTGGTTCAAGTCCTATTTATCAGATCGAGCCCAGTTTGTATTAAATGAAACCTAGAAGAACACCAATGTTAGTGACAAAGTTCCACAAGGTTCTGTCTTTGGACCAATTTTATTCACCTTATCTATGCTTCCTTTAGGCAATACTATCAGAAAACACTCATTGTTATGCAGATGATACTCAATTGTATCTATCGATCAAACCAACCAGCTCACTAAACTTCAAACATGTCTTAAGGACATAAAACCTGGATGACCTGCAACTTCCTGATGTTAAACTCAGACAAAACTGAAGTTATTCTTCGAGAAATCAACTATCTACCGATAGTTTCTCCAGATGGCATTGCTCTGCATCCAGCAGCACCGTAAAGAATCTCGGTAATCTTTGATCAGGATTTGTCTTTTAATTCCCAGATAAAACCTTTTTTCACCTACGTAACATTTAATAAATCAGGCACATCCCGTCTCAAAGCAATGCAGAAAAATGAGTTCATGCATTTGTTACCTCTAGACTAGATTACTGTGATTCCTTATTAGCAGGCTGCTCTAATAAGTCTCTTAAATCTCTCCAGTTGATTCAGAATGCTGCAGCTCGTGTACTAACAAGAACTAAGAAAAGAAATCATATTACTCCTGTATGAGCTTCTCTGCACTGGCTCCCTGCGAAATCTAGAATATAATTTAAAACCCTTTTACTTACCTACACAGCCCGAACTGGTCAGACACCATCATATCTTAAGACGTTTATAGAACCATATTATCGCACTAGAGAACTGCACTCCCTAAATTTAGGGTTACTTGTGGTTCCTAGAGTCTCAAAAAGTAGAAAAGGAACCAGAACCGTCCACTATCAAGCTCCTATTTTGTGGAACCAGCTTCCAGTTTCAGTCCAGGGGGCAGAAACACTCACCACATGTAAGAGTAGGCTTACGACTTTCCTCTTTCATAACGCTTATGTTAGGGCTGGCTCAGGTCTATAGTGGGGGCTGGCTCAGGTCTATAGTTGGGGCTGGCTCAGGTCTATAGTGGGGGCTGGCTCAGGTCTATAGTGGGGGCTGGCTCAGGTTTATAGTGGGGGCTGGCTCAGGTTTATAGTGGGGGCTGGCTCAGGCCCTAGATAAGCTGCTATAGGCCTAGACTGCTGGGGGACTTCCTAGGATACACTGAGCTCCTCTCTCCTCTTGCATGAATTCATGTCCCATTAATGCACATTACTAACTTTGATTAATATTAAATAAATAGATAATTGACTATGTTGTAATTGTATTATGTTGTTCATTCGATTGGGAGAGGGTTCCCTCTGTTGCTCTCCCAGAGGCTTCTTACATTTTTTTGTTTGGGGGGAGTTTTTCCTGTACCGACGTGAGGGTCCAAGGACAGAGGATGTCATGCTGTGTTCAGATTGTAAAGGCCTCTGAGGACAATTAGTAATTTGTGATTTTGAGCAGTACAAACAAAATTGAAGATTTATTCATTTCAGATAAAAAGAAACATGTTAGCAGTTTGTTCAGGTGAACAATTCTGTCCAAAAGTTATTGGATGTTTATCTGATGTAGAAATAGCCTCAATGGTAAAATCCAGTTCTTCTAATATCCACATACTATGAATACGACAATTAGACAGAAGCAAACCTTTGGCTGAGTGTTTAAGTCTCTCAAGATCTTGGCTGGAGTCGGCTCAGACATCCCATATCCCACTATCGTTGGTCCAAACACCCGGGCCAAATTACTCTTGTTCATCTGACACGGAGGACTCATCATCACCCTATAGAATCATGAAGTGACATATGACACGATAACAGGAGCCACTTTTAACTTACAGGTGCATCTCAATGAATTAGAATATCATCGAAAAGTTAATTTATTTCAGTAATTCAATTCAAAAAGTGAAACTCATATATTATATAGATTCATTACACACAAGGTGGTTTATTTCTTTTAATTTTCATGATTATGGCTTACAGATAATGAAAACCCAAAATTCAGTATCTCAGAAATTAAGAATATTACGTAAGACCAATTTAAAAAAGGATTTTTAATACAGAAATGTTGCCCTACTGAAAATGATGTCCATGTACAGTATGCACTCAATACTTGGTCGGGGCTCCTTTTGCATGAATTACTGCATCAATGCGGCGCGGCATGGAGGCCATCAGCCTGTGGCCCTGCTGAGGTGTTGTGGAAGCCCAGGTTGCTTTGATAGGGGCCTTCAGCGCATCTGCATTGTTGGGTCTGATGTCTCATCTTCCTCTTGACAATACCCCATAGACTCTCTCTGGGGTTTAGGTCCATAGACTCTCTCTGGGGTTTAGGTCCGGCCAGTTTGCTGGCCAATCAAGCACAGTGATCATTAAACCAGGTATTGGTACTTTTGGCAGTGTGGGCAGGTGCCAAGTCCTGCTGGAAAATGAAATCAGCATCTCCATAAAGCTTGTCAGCAGAGGGAAGCATGAAGTGCTCTAAAGTTCCTGGTAGACGGCTGCACTGACTTTGGACTTGATAAAACACAGTGGACCAACACCAGCAGATGACATGGCTCCCCAAATCATCACTGACTGTGGAAACTTCACACTGGACCTCAAGCAACTTGGATTGTGTGCCTCTCCACTCCGCCTCCAGACCTTGATTTCCAAATTAAATGCAAAATCTACTTTCATCTGAAAAGACGTTGGACCACTGAACAACAGTCTCTTTTCTCCTTGGCCCAGGTAACTTGGCCCAGGTAAGACGCTTCTGACGTTGTCTCTGGTTCAGGAGTGGCTTGACACAAGGAATGCGACAGTTGTAGCCCGAGTCCCAGATCCGTCTGTGTGTGGTGGCTCTTGAAGCACTGACTCCAGCCACAGTCCACTACTTGTGAATCTTCCCCAAATTCTTGAATGACCTCAACCCCAAAGAGAGTCTATGCACCTAAACCCCAAAGAGAGTCTATGGACCTAAACCCCAAAGAGAGTCTATGGACCTAAACCCCATAGAGAATCTATGGACCTAAACCCCAGAGAGAATCTATGGCCCTAAACCCCAAAGAGAGTCTATGGCCCTAAACCCCAGAGAGAGTCTATGGACCTAAACCCCAGAGAGAATCTATGGACCTAAACCCCAGAGAGACTATATGGACCTAAACCCCAGAGAGAGTCTATGGACCTAAACCCCAGAGAGAGTCTATGGACCTAAACCCCAGAGAGAGTCTATGGACCTAAACCCCAGAGAGAGTCTATGGACCTAAACCCCAGAGAGAGTCTATGGACCTAAACCCCAGAGAGAGTCTATGGACCTAAACTCCAGAGAGAGGCTATGGACCTAAACCCCAGAGAGAATCTATGGACCTAAACCCCAGAGAGAATCTATGGACCTAAACCCCAGAGAGTCTATGGACCTAAACCCCAGAGAGAATCTATGGACCTAAACCCCAGAGAGAGGCTATGGACCTAAAACCCAGAGAGAGTCTATGGACCTAAACCCCAGAGAGAGTCTATGGACCTAAACCCCAGAGAGAGGCTATGGGGTATTGTCAAGAGGAAGATGAGACATCAGACCCAACAATGCAGATGCGCTGAAGGCCGATATCAAAGCAACCTGGGCTTCCATAACACCTCAGCAGGGCCACTGTCTCATCACCTCCATGTCACGCTGCATTGATGCAGTAATTCATGCAAAAGGATCCCCGACCAAGTATTGAGTGCATACTGTACATACTTTTCAGTAGGCCAACATTTCTGCATTAAAAATCCTTTTTAAATTGGTCTTACGTAATATTCTAATTTCCTGAGGTACTGAATTTGGGGTTTTCATTAGCTGTAAACCATAATCATCAAAATTAAAATAATAAACACTTGAAATATATCACCTTGTGTGTGATGACTCTATATAATATGAGTTTCACTTTTTGAATTGAATTACTGAACTAAATTAACTTTTCGATGATATTCTAATTCATTGAGATGCACCTGTATGTGCTGCTGAAATTACATAAATCAAGAATGTGTAACTTAAGATAAAATCTGTTATCAGAAAAGAACTGAAAGCTCTTACTTCTGCAAGTGAAGCATGAGAAATGCCAGAGTGTCTCTGTTGACCTTCGGCAGCTCTGCAATGGCCCGATACATGATGGCAGTGCAGTTGTCTTCATCTGTCAGCTCTAAAACAGACACACAGTGATGGTTAGATGATCCCAGACAATAACAATAATACATGTTATTCATATAGCGCTTTAAAAGGCACTCAAAGACACTTTACATGTTAAAAAACAGAAACAATAGAAGCATTTATGATAACAAAATCTACGACATAACAGTAAGAAAAAATAAATAAATGAATAAAAATCAAATAAAACAAACACGAAAAGAAAGAAAGAAGACATACATGACTGACTTTAGAGGTTAAAAGCAGATTTGAACAGGTGGGTTTTAAGTGAAGTTTTGAAAGTGGCGAGTGACGAAGAATGTCTGAGGTGTTGGGGCAGGGAGTTCCAGAGGGAGGGGGCAGCAACAGAGAAGGCCCTGTCCCCCCAGGTCCGATGCTTGGACAGAGTGTGGGGGGGGGGGGGGGGGGGGGGGGTGGTAAGGTAGTTGGCGTCGGCAGATCTGAGGTTGCGGTTGGGAGTGTGATGGTACAGGAGGTCTGAAAGGTATGAAGGGGCGAGGTTGTGGAGGGCTAAGGTCTAATGAAGAGTTCTGATGAGACGTGTTCTAACAGATTTACTCCATCTACACTGACGATTTATCTATATCGGGATTAAGGATGTGTGGTTGTCATGGCGTTGATCAATGATGATAAATTCTGATGACCGTGAGCAGCTTCAGCCTTCATACCTGAAGCCTCCATGAAGGTCTTGTGCAGTCTGAAGGGGATGAGAGGCTCCTCCAGTTTCCTCAGAAAGTCTTTTAGCAGACCACACAGCACGTGGACGTCATGAACCTTACCGAGCATGAGCGGAGTTTTCCCCTGGAGGAATCGATCCCTGAGCTCCTTCACCAGACGCTCCCCTCCAGGAATTCGGTAGAGTCCTATCTGCAGACGGCAGGACATCAACAGCTAAAACATGAACCAGACTGAACAAAGCATGTTTGAAAAGAGACTGAGGACGAGTTCACCTCCTCCAGGCCCCTCCTCTCTATCTCAGTCACACACTCCACAACCAGAAGAGGCACTCTGGGGCTGATCACTGGAGCAAAATCCTCCAACGATTTCTGAAGACACAAAACATTATTAAAGAAGCCACAATGACATCATGCGTTTCTGAGAACGTGCCGCTGCATTTCATTTCTTTTGGCTTTTATTGTGAAAATAGAGGAAATATAACAAAAAAAATTGTATGCTGATAGATGGCAACACCAACATACTGTCCAGTTTGTAAACCAATATGAGGCCAGACAGAGTCAAAGCCATCAGGAGACCAGGACCTTGCAGAAGATCAGTGGATTTACAGTTTATTCCAAATGGACATCAGAGATGATTAATATTACACTTCCTGATAGTTATTTTATTTCAAAAGCACTCTTCAAGCTTCAGCACAAACTGCTTTCCAAATAAAAATCCATGTTAGCCCCCCGTATGACAAAAAGGAGAGCAGCACTGAGGCCGAAAAGGAACAGATGGATGAGTTCATATAAAGTGAGTAAAATGTGGAGAATAAGCTCGTATAAAGGTAATAACCAAATAAGATGCAAATATCACCAATTCTCATAAAACAGAATGGCAGTTAAAGAACAAACTCTTGAATGACAATGCAGTTAAAATGTATAAAATAAACATGTAAATAGTCATAAAGAGGACATAGCAATGTTTTTCTTTTCCATTATCGTATTCATTGCTAAGTGTAGGTCGCCAGTAGAGATGCTTAGTCCAGTAAAAGGTGACTCCACATGTTGGGCTCTATGGTGTCCAAGGCAACACTTAGTCCAGCAGCACGAGGACTGATCAGAGTCCAGAGTCTGCAGCCAGTAAAGAAGAGACCTTTCTGTACTATGGCGCTTTCAAAACCCCTTTGGAATGTTTCAAAGATCCTTTTGTGCCTTAGTGCCCTAAAAGTTGTATCAAAACTACCCCCTCGAATAATGTTTTGTAGAAATTGGCCCATAGTTTTGTATGTGAGCCGGATCCAGTGTGGGCCCTCTCAGAAGCTCACACATCCAGAAGGGATGGAATCGTTTATAACTGAGCAGATGGTCACATGTGTCAGTGTGGAGAAGGTCCTGAAGAGATATGGGAATAAAACTATTCAAGAATTATAGTTCAGGGCCAGAGGAGTCCTCAGATGTTTCAGGAGTTCCATTTGCTCTAATGCTGCTGGTTCATCGAGGAGGTAACCTTTCAGTCTGCTGGAGAGAAGGTGTAGCGGTCGTTTGTGAGAGATTGACAAAATGGTTGATGCTATTAAATAACGTGTGAGGTTTCAGCTGAAGAGCAGATGCCAACTGAAAAGAATTGACAGCCTTCTTCACTTTATTAGAATGTTGTATTAAATCGTTGGAGTTCTAGTGCACCTGTGATTCACTTTCTCTCTGCAGTCTTTGAGAGTCTGCTGTCTTGGTTTATCCAGGGCTGCTCTTATTGTCCAGTGTGTATCGGCAGCTTTTATGAAAATAATTGGCGAGTTCCTTTGTATCAGAACAATATGTGAGATTGTCAAAAGCCTCATTAAAAAAGGGAAGGAATGACCTCTGTGTGCTCCTCAATGAGGAGCTCAGTGAAGTCTTCACTCCCCACCTCCTCCTGGAAAGTTCCTTATCTTCAGTTTTCACCATGAAGTCTTCACTCCCCACCTCCTCCTGGAAAGTTCCTTATCTTCAGTTTTCACCATGAAGTCAAAACATGATCATCACTGCCCCGTCTCCGGTTCTAGAGCATCTGGTCCGAAACATGATCATCACTGCCCCGTCTCCGGTTCTAGAGCATCTGGTCCGAAACATGATCATCACTGCCCCGTCTCCGGTTCTAGAGCATCTGGTCCGAAACATGATCATCACTGCCCCGTCTCCGGTTCTACAGCATCTGGTCCGAAACATGATCATCACTGCCCCGTCTCCGATTCTAGAGCATCTGGTCCGAAACATGATCATCACTGCCCCGTCTCCGGTTCTGGAGCATCTGGTACGAAACATGATCATCACTGCCCCGTCTCCGGTTCTAGAGCATCTGGTCCGAAACATGATCATCACTGCCCCGTCTCCGGTTCTAGAGCATCTGGTCCGAAACATGATCATCACTGCCCCGTCTCCGGTTCCAGAGCATCTGGTCCGAAACATGATCATCACTGCCCAGTCTCAGGTTCTAGAGCATCTGGTCCGAAACATGATCATCACTGCCCCGTCTCTGGTTCTAGAGCATCTGGTCTGAAACATGATCATCACTGCCCCGTGTCTGGTTCTAGAGCATCTGGTCCGAAACATGATCATCACTGCCCAGTCTCTGGTTCTAGAGCAACTGGTCCGAAACATGATCATCACTGCCCCGTCTCCGGTTCTAGAGCATCTGGTCCGAAACATGATCATCACTGCCCCGTCTCCGGTTCTAGAGCATCTGGTACGAAACATGATCATCACTGCCCCGTCTCTGGTTCTGGAGCATCTGGTACGAAACATGATCATCACTGCCCCGTCTCCGGTTCTAGAGCATCTGGTCCGAAACATGATCATCACTGCCCCGTCTCCGGTTCTAGAGCATCTGGTCCGAAACATGATCATCACTGCCCCGTCTCCGGTTCTAGAGCATCTGGTCCGAAACATGATCATCACTGCCCCGTCTCCGGTTCTAGAGCATCTGGTCCGAAACATGATCATCACTGCCCCGTCTCCGGTTCTAGAGCATCTGGTACGAAACATGATCATCACTGCCCCGTCTCCGGTTCTGGAGCATCTGGTACGAAACATGATCATCACTGCCCCGTCTCCGGTTCTAGAGCATCTGGTCCGAAACATGATCATCACTGCCCCGTCTCCGGTTCTAGAGCATCTGGTCCGAAACATGATCATCACTGCCCCGTCTCCGGTTCCAGAGCATCTGGTCCGAAACATGATCATCACTGCCCAGTCTCAGGTTCTAGAGCATCTGGTCCGAAACATGATCATCACTGCCCCGTCTCTGGTTCTAGAGCATCTGGTCTGAAACATGATCATCACTGCCCCGTGTCTGGTTCTAGAGCATCTGGTCTGAAACATGATCATCACTGCCCCGTCTCCGGTTCTAGAGCATCTGGTCCGAAACATGATCATCACTGCCCCGTCTCTGGTTCTAGAGCATCTGGTCTAAAACATGATCATCACTGCCCCGTCTCCGGTTCTAGAGCATCTGGTCCGAAACATGATCATCACTGCCCCGTCTCCGGTTCTAGAGCATCTGGTCCGAAACATGATCATCACTGCCCCGTCTCCGGTTCTAGAGCATCTGGTCCGAAACATGATCATCACTGCCCCGTCTCCGGTTCTACAGCATCTGGTCCGAAACATGATCATCACTGCCCCGTCTCCGATTCTAGAGCATCTGGTCCGAAACATGATCATCACTGCCCCGTCTCCGGTTCTGGAGCATCTGGTACGAAACATGATCATCACTGCCCCGTCTCCGGTTCTAGAGCATCTGGTCCGAAACATGATCATCACTGCCCCGTCTCCGGTTCTAGAGCATCTGGTCCGAAACATGATCATCACTGCCCCGTCTCCGGTTCCAGAGCATCTGGTCCGAAACATGATCATCACTGCCCAGTCTCAGGTTCTAGAGCATCTGGTCCGAAACATGATCATCACTGCCCCGTCTCTGGTTCTAGAGCATCTGGTCTGAAACATGATCATCACTGCCCCGTGTCTGGTTCTAGAGCATCTGGTCCGAAACATGATCATCACTGCCCAGTCTCTGGTTCTAGAGCAACTGGTCCGAAACATGATCATCACTGCCCCGTCTCCGGTTCTAGAGCATCTGGTCCGAAACATGATCATCACTGCCCCGTCTCCGGTTCTAGAGCATCTGGTACGAAACATGATCATCACTGCCCCGTCTCTGGTTCTGGAGCATCTGGTACGAAACATGATCATCACTGCCCCGTCTCCGGTTCTAGAGCATCTGGTCCGAAACATGATCATCACTGCCCCGTCTCCGGTTCTAGAGCATCTGGTCCGAAACATGATCATCACTGCCCCGTCTCCGGTTCTAGAGCATCTGGTCCGAAACATGATCATCACTGCCCCGTCTCCGGTTCTAGAGCATCTGGTCCGAAACATGATCATCACTGCCCCGTCTCCGGTTCTAGAGCATCTGGTACGAAACATGATCATCACTGCCCCGTCTCCGGTTCTGGAGCATCTGGTACGAAACATGATCATCACTGCCCCGTCTCCGGTTCTAGAGCATCTGGTCCGAAACATGATCATCACTGCCCCGTCTCCGGTTCTAGAGCATCTGGTCCGAAACATGATCATCACTGCCCCGTCTCCGGTTCCAGAGCATCTGGTCCGAAACATGATCATCACTGCCCAGTCTCAGGTTCTAGAGCATCTGGTCCGAAACATGATCATCACTGCCCCGTCTCTGGTTCTAGAGCATCTGGTCTGAAACATGATCATCACTGCCCCGTGTCTGGTTCTAGAGCATCTGGTCTGAAACATGATCATCACTGCCCCGTGTCTGGTTCTAGAGCATCTGGTCTGAAACATGATCATCACTGCCCCGTCTCAGGTTCCAGAGCATCTGATCCGAAACATGATCATCACTGCCCCGTCTCTGGTTCTAGAGCATCTGTTGAAAGTTTGCTATATTGTCAATTCCACAATACGAAGCTGGTACGAAACATGATCATCACTGCCCCGAGGCTTGAGGCTGGGGAAAGTACCACAGCTATGGAAGACATCCTGCGTGGTACCGGTACCAAAGAACCCGCGGCCCAAGGACCTCAACAGCTACAGGCCGGTGGCGTTGACATCCCACCTGATGAAGACCCTGGAGAGGCTGGTCCTTGCCCATCTCCGCCCTCTGGTGAGTTCATCCCTGGACCCACTTCAGTTCGCCTACCAGTCCGGCATCGGGGTGGATGACGCCGTCATCTTCCTGCTGCAGAGATGCCTCTCTCACCTGGAAAAGGCTGGAAGCACTGTGAGAGTCATGTTCTACGACTTCTCCAGTGCCTTCAACACCATCCAGCCTTTGCTTCTGAGGGACAAGCTGGAGCAGACCGGGGTGGACCACCACCTCACTGCATGGATCCTGGACTACCTCACCAACCGTCCACAGTATGTGCGGATACGGGAGTGTGAGTCAGATCGGGTGTCCTGCAGCACAGGGGCCCCACAGGGAACCGTTCTAGCTCCATTCCTCTTCTCCATTTACACCTCGGACTTCAAACACAACTCTGCAAACTGCCACCTGCAAAAGTTCTCTGACGACTCTGCAATCGTCGGCCTCATCTCCGCCGATGATGACAGAGAATACAGGGAACTAAACCAGGACTTTTTAGGATGGTGCCAGCGGAACCGCCTCCACATCAACTCCAGCAAGACCAAGGAGCTGGTCGTGGACTTCCGCCGGGGTAAACGCCCTCCTCCAACACCGGTGAGCATCCAGGGACTGGACATTGAGGTCGTGAAGTCGTATAAGTACCTGGGTGTTCACTTGAACAATAAACTGGACTGGACTGACCACGCTCACGCTCTTTATAAAAAAGGACAGAGCAGACTCTTTCTGCTGAGGAGACTGAGGTCTTTTGGGGTGCAGGGAGCACTCCTGAAGACCTTCTTCGACTCCGTGGTGGCATCAGCCATCTTCTATGGAGTGGTCTTCTGGAACAGCAGCATCGCGGCAGCTGACAGGAGGAGACTGGACAAACTGGTGAGGAAGGCCAGCAGCGTGCTGGGATGTCCACTGGATACTGTGGAGGTGGTGGGAGACAGGAGGATGATGGCGAAGCTCTCATCCCTGATGAGCCACGCTTCCCACCCCATGCAGGACACTCTGGCAGCTCTGCACAGCTCCTTCAGTCACCGGCTGATTCACCCCCGGTGTCTGAGGGAGAGGTACCGCAAGTCCTTTCTCCCCGCTGCTGTCAGGCTGCACAACAAACTGCTCTCGGTAGACCACTAACACACTGAACACTTGAACACGAACACTTTGCACACACTGAACACTTTAATTCATTCACCTGGTGCAATATCTCATCTAATCCGTGCAATATCCAATATGTTTTAAGTATTTACCTGATCCGCCTGTATATTCTGTATATTCTGTATATTCTGTATATACTGGCATATTTAGTATATCTAATACTCTTCTTACTGTCGTATTTTATTACTGTTCTACTGTTTACTGTTTAGTTTATTATATTACTTGTTTTTTATCTTTATTTTATTACTTGTGAGCAATGCTGCTGTAATCCTGTAATTTCCCCACTGAGGGACTAATAAAGGATTATCTTATCTTATCTTATCTTATCTTATATGTACCGAACATAGAGGATTTGAAAAGACGTTTCTCTCCAGACCCACATATAACGTGAATACAGTGCAATAGATAAAACATTTAGACAACATATATATAAGAAGAAAAAAAACGATCAATCTGTATTTAGCAGCAGTCGGACATATTGTATTTAGCAGCAATCAGACATAGGGAGTCTTAAAGAGAGGAGGGAGAGAGTTCAGCTTCCTAACAGCCTGGTGGACGAAGCTGTTTGAGAGTCTGGTGGTTCGAGCACGGAGGCTCCGGTATCTTCTCCAAGAGGGCAGGAGGCTGAAGAGACTGTGTGAGGGGTGGCTGGAGTCACGCACAATCATGGTCACTTTGCGGGTGAGGCGGGTGTCATATATGTCCTGCAGGGAGGGGAGTGAGGCACCAATGATCCTTCCAGCTGTGTTCACTATGCGCTGCAGGGCTTTCCTGTTGTAGTCAGTGCAGCTTCCGCCCCACACAGTGATGCAGTTTGTCAGGATGCTCTCAATGGTGCCTCGGTAAAAGGTGCACATGACGGGTGGGGGTGTTCTTACCTTCTTCAGTTTGCGGAGAGAGTAGAGGCGCCTCTGGGCTTTCTTTGCCAGTGATGTTGTGTTGGCTGTCCACGAGCGGTCCTCACTGATGTCCACCCCCAGGACTTTGGTGCTGCTCACTCTCTATATCAGTACCATTGATGGTCAGTGGTGGTGTTGAGTGTGGCCTCTCCGGAAGTCAACAACAATCTTCTTGGTCTTGCTGTTATTCAGCAGGAGGTTGTTGTCTTTGCACCATGTGGTCAGAAGGCTGACCTCCTTCCTATAATGGGTCTTATCATCCTTGGTGATGAGACCTACCAGAGTTGTGTCATCTGCAAATTTGACCATGTGATTGGTGCTGTAGGTTGTAGTGCAGTCGTGTGTCAGAAAGGTGAAGAGCAGTGGACTGAGCACACATCCTTGAGGGGCCCCTGTGCTCCGTGTGATGCTGCTCGAGGTGTTGTTGCCGACACGTACTGCTTGTGGCCTCTCGCTGAGGAAGTCCAGCAGCCAGTTACACAGCGAGGTGTTGAGCCCCAGCTGGTCAAGTTTGCAGATGAGTTTTTGTGGGATTATGGTGTTGAATGCTGAACTAAAGTCTATGAACAGCATTCTCACATACGAGTCCTTTGTGTCCAGATGGGTGAGGGCTGGGTAGAGAGCAGAGCAGAGCAGATTGCATCCTCTGTGGACCGTTTGGCACGGTATGCAAACTGGAAAGGGTCCAGGGTGGGGGGGGGGGGGGAATGGATTTGATATGTGACATGACTAGCCGTTCAAAGCACTTCATGATTATGGGGGCAGTGCCACCAGACGGTAGTCATTAAAGCAGGACGGAGTGGAGTTCTTTGGCACAGGTATGATGATGGTGGCCTTGAAGCATGATGGAACAACAGCTTGTCTCAGAGAAGAACATCCTTAAACTCCTCTGCGCAGTCCTTCAACACACGACCAGGGATGTTGTCTGGACCGGTTGCCTTGCGGGTGTTGATGGTGGAGAGTGTCCTCTTCACGCTGGCAGCAGAGAGGCACAGAGCCTGGTCGTGGGGAGGGGGTGGAGTCTTGTGTGGACGTGTGCCGTTTTGTGTTTCAAACCACGCAAAGAAGCTGTTGAGGTTGTTTAGCAGAGAGATGTTGCTGTCGCGGATCTGTGGCACGGGTTTGTAGTCCGTAAGGGTCTGAATGCCCTGCCACAGGCTCCGTGTATCTCTGCTGTCTTTAGAGTGACTGGTTATCTTATTCAAGTATTCCTGTTTTGCTTTCCTGATGCCGTGGGACAGGTCGGCTCTCGCTCTTCTCAGGCCAGTTTCATCCCCGGGTCTGAAGGCGTTGTTTCTGGCCCTCAGCAGCCGATGCACTTTCCCTGTCAGCCATGGCTTCTGGTTAGCCCGAGTGATGATGGTTTTTATATGGGTCACATCATCAATGCACTTACTAATGTAAGTAGTAACAGTGTCTGTGCACTCCTCAATGTCTGTGTGATTGTTGTATGAGGCTGCCTGCTTAAACATTCCCCAGTCTGTTGTGTCAAAGCAGTCTTTGAGAGCGGAGGAGGCCCCTCTGGCCACACCCGTACCTGCTTCAGAACCGGTCTGGAGACTTTCACCCTTGGTCGGTATGCTGGCATTAGCAGGACGGTGATGTGGTCAGAGAGTCCTATGTGGGGTAGGGGTGAGGCATTGTACGCTCCTTTGTGAGTAGTGTCGACCAGATCCAAAATGTTTTCCCCTCTTGTTGGGAAATCAACATGCTGATGTAGTTTGGGAAGGACAGTCTTAATGTTAGCATGATTGAAATCTCCAGCGAGGATGGTGAAGCCATCTGGGTGAGCTGTCTGTTGTTCACTGATGGCCTGATACAGTTCACAAAGTGCTGCACTTCTGTCACTGTTGTTGGGGGTGGGAGGGATGTAAACGACGAGCAGAATCGCTGTAAATTCCCTCGGCAGATAGAAAGGACGGCACCTTATGATCATAAACTCCGCCAGTGGTGAGCAGTGTTTACATACCACAACAGCGTCCCGACACCATGCATCACGGATGTAAACTCATACCCCGCCGCCGCGAGTCTTTCCTCCTCTAACAAGGGCTCTGTCTGCTCGGTAGCATGTTAGCTGCTCCAGTTGCACAGCGGAGTCGGGGATGTTGTCATTTAGCGATGTTTCCGTGAAAAGAAGCACACAGCAGTTCCTCACGTCTCGCTGCGCCGTCCTCAGCAGACATATGTGATCCATTTTATTGTCGAAGGATCGCACATTATCCATGATAATGGATGGTATGGCTGGGCGAGTTGGATTAGCCCAGGGGTCACCAACCTTTTTGAACCCGAGAGCTACTTCAAGGGTACTGAGCAGTACGAAGGGCTGCTTGTTTGATACAAACTTCCTGAATAACAAAATTGCACAGATCACCTTTTAATAATCATAATATATGTGAAGAGACTGATCACATGTCAATGTTAATTATTCCTCACAATACTTATTAACAATGATTGTGTATATTGTTCAAAATCGCACCAGTTATATTTTTGTAAAAATGATCACTTCTAAATTGTTTTAGGTAATCATGAATCATTAACTGTCATATATTCACATCATGTCTCGTTTGTACTAACCACTTCCTTCGTAACATGTTTGAACAAATCATGAACTCTGTCCCATGTTTATACAAATTATCAGTTATGTAAGATTTAAAAAATCAACTCTTTCACATGTTTAAATGAATCCTATATACTAATCACCACATTTTGGGAAATCTGGGTCAACTTTGCATTGCGCAATGAAGCCTGCATGCCGGCCTGTAGTCACCAGCGTTTTTTGGGTACCTTTTTATCCACGAAGAAACTAGTAAAAAGTCTCGTCTATATCCGAGGGGGGGGATCCAGCCCTCCGACGCGCGCGAGCGTCTTTGGTCGCCTGCGTTCAAACCTCTAGTCTGGGCCTTTTCGATCGTACTGCGTTGCCTCACCTCTACCCCCGCCACCCACGAGTTGTTGCCCCGCGGCCTGTTCCGAGGACTGACGGACCTGACAACGGTGTGCGATCGCGGCGGGGACAGCGCGTCCGGTGCCAACGGGAAGCGCCCGCCATTCGGAACCTGAAAACCTAGTGCGGTGCGGCGGCCTCTTCCTTTTAAAATCTACATGAATGCAAGCGTTTTTGATTCAAAAAGAACAGAAACTACAATTTTTAGACGGAGATCCATGGGGACCTCGTGCTATTTTTAGAACATGCCTTGCGGGGGACTCGCATGGTCCCCGCGGGCGACCAGGTGCCCGCGGGCACCGTGTTGGCTACCTCTGGATTAGCCACTAGCCTAGCTCGGATACCCCCGTGTTTGCCCCTCTTCTGCTTACTCTCACACCGCTTGCGGCGCCTCCTTTCCGGGGGAGTAGTAGCAGTCGAGTTCGGTGTGGTCGCAGGCCGGCGGAGTAATCCGAGCTCCTTGATTGTTTCTGCTTGTGCAGTGTCCAGAGTGTTGTGTAGCTTGGTCCTGCCGATGAGTAACAGAACCTGGCGACTGTACTTGCGTTCCGACGTAGACAGACGAGATGAAGACGGACAACTTTCGTACAAACATTTAGTAACAGCACAAAACACCACATGGTCGGGACAGAGAGGGGTCGCTGCGTCTACACGCGCCGCCATATTTTTTGCTTTGAATGATGTTCCTTCTCAATTTGCTAGAATTTCTAGGTCTGAAACATGCAACATGTCCGAAACAGCCTTAAATGACTCAGAGCTACCTGTTGAGCTGAACCTCCTGTCGTGGTTGTGGCCGAGCAGCTGGTGCTCAGTTTCAGTTTGCACTCTGGATGAGCGACTGCGCGGCAGTTTCTGCACTTCACCGCCATCTTCCCAAAGCGCATCCTCTTCCCGCACGGTAAGCACACCTCCGGCCGGATCACCTGGAGACAGGCAGATAAACGGACTGGAGGTTGAAGTCGGCCAGGAATTAAGAGTCAAGCCGTCTGACCAGCTGTAACCTTGGCAACCCTAACCCATGTCAATTACCTTTATACATAAACATTACTATTCCTAACCAGTCCCTTTATAAACATTCCTGATTCATGATGCTTTCAATGGTCACTTCTTAATCACAGATGAACACTGTGGAATTAGCAGACATTCAGGATTCACATTTGTCTTGTTTATGTATAAAACGAATCTATTGTTCAGTCAAATGAAAGGTCTGTAACTGACCGACATTAATGTACCGTCACACATCTTTATACATCAACCAGAGTAGCTGTGTGCGTTCATACAGTTTTAGTAAGGAAAACATGCGTCTCGGTTTTCTCAGCTCTGCAGGTGGATGATACTCTGACGGCAGCACTCCTCTCCATCTTTGATTGAATTTCAGGCTCCAGAGCCGTCTCCTCACAGGGAAGCCACACGGAGGTTTGGTCTGATGAACAAACACATCATCACAGAAGATGAGGAATCTCTTCAAAGGGTTTGTGATCATCTAATTCAGTTACTCGCTGAGCTTTAATCAGCAGCTCGTATGGCAGCAAATACAGTATTTATACGATAAGGTAGCAAATACAAATTATTCATAAAATACTCGACAGCATTCATGACAGAAGGCAGTACAGGTTTCAAACTGGGACCTACTTTGAGATGATGAAGGTCGACTGCAGTATAAACATGAAACCTTATGTATATTTGGGCTTTTATGAAAGTACTAATATTGCTGCTGAATTAAAGTAAACTTGAGTAGTGACATTATTTGGACTGCTATTGCAGCGTCTCATGCTCGGTAACATTTAGTGCACATGGACAGAACAAGGCGAAAATAGGGAGAAAATAAAAGAACCAGAAACCAAGAGGAAGAGGCTGCAGAGACGAGACATAAAAAGACCGCCATCTTCACCCCAAACACTGAGCACCAAGAGTCAGTGTGTTAAAATCACCTCCTCCCACTGAGCCGTCACACTCCTGGGTACAGGCCTGGTTTTCTGGGGTTTCTTGTGTGATTCCCATCACCATGGCAATCTGACCTCTAGTCTCAGGGGTCCTCAGCAGCTCCTTCACCAACGTGTTGACCCCCTGAGTTACACAAAGTCAACTATAGTCTTCCACTGCTCCAAGTTAAAACAGAAAGCAGGACGAGTTGTTTCAGTCTAAACAGGAAGGAACCATGTCTCTGTTAATACTTTGCATTCTGGGATGTGGAGTTAGAAAACAAGGCCCAGTCCCAGTGTCGTCGTCGTCGTCGTCCCCCGCCCCCCCCCCCCCCCCCCCCCCCGCCGAGACCTGAAGCCTCAAGGACTCACTGAGGTCACCTGGTGGTTAGGGTCAGGGTTGAGTGTGTGACAGACGTTAGGGCATTACGTGGTGTAAATATGAATGGGACATATCACGTCACCATGACAACGACAAAAAACTGAGTATTTATTCCCGATGTGAACTTCTTCAGGCTCTTTCCTCACAAGATGAGAAGTAATTCATATCATCTATTTACTCGTTTATGTCAAAACAGCTTCAATGACAAAATCAAATATTTGATGAATAAATAAATAAATATCGGGGGGGGGACATTGAGGTGTTTCTCATTCAATCGTTTGGTTTATAAAATGTGAAACATGCTAGTCACAAGTAAAACTTGACATATGAAACATAATTCAAAGGCAAGCAGCAATATTCGAGAAGCTGATGCCTCCCATAAGACTAGTAAGAGGCCCAGAGACATGGTAGACCCAAAACAGGCTGGAGAGATTTTAGATCTGGTTCCCTCAGGACAAACTGGAAGACGTTGCTTTGGCTGGATGGAAGCTGACACAAGTCAGACATGGAATCATTTTCCAAGCAGGAACTTTAATAAAGCATTTTGAAATACGCGTTTGATCTAGAGGTCCCTTAGATGTCCTGCATTTACATAAATGCGTCATCAAGCCAATAAGAAACGAGGCTTCAGAGGGAAACCTCGTGGTTTTTAATGCTCTGCATCATCTGTTAAAGGATCGAAGAACCTCTAACGCCACGTTTCCATAGAGCGGCTCACCTCTATAGGTTTCATCTCCAGCAGCTCTGCAGAAAGATTCCCGCTTCTTCCTCGCTTCCCAACTGGAGCGCCGACAGGCAGTCCCATCGAGGAGCGCTGTAGAGAACCAATAAAACGTCAGAACAGAGAACCAATAGAAAGTCAGAACAGACGAGAGCTGCAGAGGACCAACATAACGTCAAGCTCAAGGATCGTAGTGGACCACTTACCCTCCTCTCCCTGGCTCGAGATTTCAAAGGTTTAATGGAAGTCGTGTCCAGATCCTGAAACAAAAGACACAAACTGACGTCAGGCTGCTTCTTTAATGCAGAACATGGATTTTAATGTTTTACAATTTTCTATAACATCAACTTAAACTTCATCAAGTTTTAACAAGAAAGAAAACCCATGAAATACTTTATAGTAAATCATGTTTTAGCACTTTACCTTGACATAAAGATGGAACATAAATAAACTTTACTTCCTATTTCAAGTGTCTTCATTTGAATATAAATGAGAGGAAATCAATGGACGGCTGGAAGGAAAGAAATCTACGTAAAAACCGATGGGTGATATGAAAAATGTAGACTCTCCAGGATTTGATACTTTAGCTGTTAAGATTCAGACGGACTGGTCCTTTAATATGTTATTTTATTGATTGTACCACGTCATCATCGGTCCGATCGTAGCTGATGTCAGAGTGGGACAGGAACGAAGACTCGTCTATCACACACAACCTGAATGAACAAAAGAAAGCGTTGTCCTGAACCAACTCCTGGAACCTTTTAAAAACCTCTGACATGACCCAGATAAAACCTTCTGAAAAGATTCACTGAAGCTCTCAGGAAGTCCGTACAGACTCTCGATGAGGACTTTTCTGAGATACAAGAATACAGCTATAGCAGCTGGCACCAGTGATGGAGGCTTACGGGGAGCTGAGGACCTTAGTAGACACCTCATCAGCTTCACCTCGGAGATTACATTATACACTTATTCATTTAGTCTAAAACCACAAAGATCATCATCAGGCTGGACCGTCAGAGCAGCTCACTTCATATCAGTAAGAGTGAAAGAGATCTTTAGCTGAAGGAGGTTTAGATCTGGCCTGATCCACACCTTTAAAAAGTAAGAAACACCAAAACAGTGAGTGAAGAGGGGCCGAGGAGGGAGCAGAACTGGTGACTGTGAACAAACTGAGCTGCTTGAGGAGCGTTTCCTCTTCGTCTACCGTTTGCTGCGTCGGTGCAGAGTCACGTTTCCTCCTTTGTGTTCAAACGTGGCCAGAAGAGATTTCTGCTCGGAGTTCAAACAGGCGCTGGATTTACTGTCGTGGAGCAGGATGTCACACATGAGCTGCATCTGCCTTTGCTACCAATCAGGAGAAGAGAGAGAAGGAGCTGTCAGCGCCTCCTGCAGGCCGCACACTTCATTACAAATTAGTCCTGATGCTGAAGGGCTGGTCCTCCCATGAGAGGTTGGACCAACACGTGGAACATTGAGCGGTTCTTCAGCAGCAGGACTCACCAGGTAATGATAGTCTGCTTCCATCTTGTAGCGTTTCCTCATCTCCACATCCAGCTGGTTTCGAGCGTGTTTCAGTTTGACCTCCAGAGCAGCTTTGGACACGTCCGACTTCACCAGCAGCTCTTTGTATTTCTTCTGCTCCAGCTCGGCGTGCAGCCATTGCTTCCTCACCTTCTCCAGGTTTTTCACCATTTGCAGTAACTCTGAAAGAAGGCGGGAAATATCTCAAACATCATCGTCAAACAGAGAGCAGAAGGTTTGTAGTAAAGAGAAATGAGGGAGACGTCTGGAGGGTCAGTG
>JAFEUB010001639.1:47500-100000 GCA_024529925.1 Ophthalmolycus amberensis | reverse complement strand
TAACTAGAATGTACTTAATCAGTCAATTAAAAGTACAAACATAATGAGTTGGTCCAGACTGGACTATCCCTGCATTCCAGCTCAATCAGTCCAGAATAAAACGGACCAGTCCTCAGCAGGACTGAAAATGTAAATCTACCACAGACTGAATTTATAACAGACCAATACAGATTCATATTATTATTATATTATTTACGGAAAGAATGGAAGACATTTCTTGATGAAGCCGGCTGATAATAAAAAAACATCTGAGAACAAGTCACACAGTTATAAGAAAGAAAGCTCTACTGGAGGTACTTTAATATCCAATATGTTGTCTTCAGATGTCTGATGATGAAGTCATGTGATCGCGTCTGTACTGTTAATGAAGGAGCACGAAAGGGATCATACTACTACTACTACTACTACTACTACTACTACTACCACTAGTGTCTTTATATATGTCTTTAGCACTGAGAGACAAAGAGAACACGATGAAGTTTTAGGACAGATGAGATGGAATGATGTTGAGCACACATGTGTGAGGCTAAAACCAGTTAAAGTACCATTGCTGTAGGATTTAGCACTAGATGTTGGGTTGTAGTACCATCATTGTAATATTAATTAATACTTCTGTTGAAGTACAGTAAGTGTCGGATTTAGTAAATAGTTGTATTGTTTTGTGGTGTTTGTAGTGCAGTAACATTGTTATGGGAGTTAGTACTAGTTATGGTTTGTAGTCCCACTTTTGTAACATCAAGTGCTAGTTGTACAGTAGTTGTAGGATTTGTAACATTGAAGTAGTATTTGTAGAGTTGTAGTACCATTGTTGTAGGATTTAGCGCTAGTTGTACAGTTTTAGTGTTTACTACTAGCTGTAAGTTAAATGGTTTAGTGTTGTTTGAAGTACTATTGTTATTGGGTTTTCTACTAGTTGTGTAGTTATTGTAGGACTTAATAGTATTTACAGTGTTGTAGTACCACTAAGGCATTGTGCAATTTGAAATACCATTATTTCAGGCTTTAGTATTAGTTTTAGGTTGTAAAGCTGAAGCACTTAAGTGCTGGCTGATGGAAGTACTTTTTGTAGTGTTGTGTTATCGTCACTGTAACATTCAGTACTAGTTAAAGTAAAATATATTGTAGGGTTTGGTACTTGCAGGATTGTTGTACTTGTATGGTTGTCGTACCATTGTTTTGTAGGGCAGGATAAGCAGGGTGTAGTATTTTTAGAGTTTTACTACCGTTTACTACTAGGGATTGGTACTGAGTTGAATTAGTTGAAGTACCTTTGTCTCAGAATTTAGCATTAGTTGGATGGTTGTCGAAGAGTTTGGTTCTATTAGAAGTACAAGTATTGAAATATCTAGTACTAGTTTTCGGGTATATATAACTAATTGTTGAGTTGTAGGGTTAAGTACTAATCAATGTACCATTATTGTAGGATTTAGTATTGCTAGTTACTGTTACTGTTTAGTACTGATTTTAAACTATTCAATACTAGCTGTTGGGTTCAGTAGTTGAAATACTATTGTTATAGGGTGTAGTACTAGTTGTAAGGTTGTTGTAGGGCTTAGTACTAGCTCAAGTTCTACTGTTATAGGATCTCTAAGTGTTCCGCTGTATCCAGAAGTGAAGGAAAAACTGCAGTGTTTTGTTGGATGAACTCAATGTGACAGCTTGTTTCTACTTGTTTTAAGATAAGGATGTAATGTTGGATCGACCACCAGGCGGCGCCACAATCTTCTGAGCAGAGCAACGAGGTATGTGGTCATCAATCTGAGTTCCTGGGCAGAAGAAGGATTAGTGAAATTTACAAACCCAGTTGTCAGAAAAAAATACGTTGAAAAGTTGAATGCCAACAATTCTGAACCAAAAATACATTTCCTAAAAATGGTTTCAAACCAGCCTCGTTTCAATGTTGGCAGAAACACACAATGCCACGATGTTAATGTCGAGAAATATTTTTTTAGATTTAAGCAACAAAATTAGTTTGTTATTGGTTAGAAAAAACATCATGGTTTGTGTTAAAATAATGATGTAACAATGTAACAAGTGTAACAGTCGCAGCGTTAGCTAGCGTTAATAAATAACACCCTAAGGGGACAATCTAAAAAATGATACGTAACAAGTGTAATATCAACGTTTACATTTGGTTTCACACGGTTTCCTTGGTGACACTTCCACCACCCTCCCACTTGCTCTGCGTGTCGCTCGTTCATCCACAGAAAGCCTAGAAGAAGTGGATATAGCCACCGTGGCGTCACCTATTGGTTTGTGGACTGATGTATTCAAGCCTCAGCATTTTGGCTGTTGCCATCTTGGTTTTTACCGGTCGCCATATTATTCTTTAGCAACCGCAAGTGACACTAGTTGGTGGAGCTAAGTATAACTGAACACTGAATAAGACATTTTTAGGCAACCAAAAGTTAACAATTGACTTTGATGAAGTGAAAACACACTGTGAAAGTCAATCACTGTGTAGCCCCGCCCCTAAAGCATCCCCTGCTTTATGGTCTGTTTGACTCTAAATGGACCATAATGTACTAAATGAACATCATGCTGTATTGAAGAAGACTTGAAACTAGAGATTGAGACCATAAACTCATGTTTACAATGTTTACTGAGGTAATAAATCAAGAGAGAAGTAGAGTCATTTTCTCATAGACTTCTATACAACCAGAGGAGTCGCCCCCTGGTGGACACTAGAGCTTTAACACATGAAGCTTTGACTTACAGAACCGGAGGTTGTCTCCTGACTGTGTCACTTGCTCTGCCCTAATGCAAATATGCCCTTATTCAACCTATTTGTGGTGTTTTTCCCTCATCTGTTATCAAACTGTCTTCTTCTTCGTCTTCATATTTAACTGCAGTACTCAGCTGTTATATGTATAAACTTGATGTGGTTGAAACTTTTTACCTTGAATGCAACTCAGAGTCAATCACCTATAATTGAACAGATTATAGAAACACATCTGAATACTGCAGATACTATGTGTGTCCTGCGTTCCTGAACACTACCTGCTAGGGTGAATCCTGATTGGTGGAGGTTTCGGAGGCTGGCCTGGGTTTTCGGACAGGTGGGCCCCCTGGTGGTCGGAGTGGGTGGGACCAATTTAGTCATGCTCATGACATCATGAACCGGACCATCGTAGTTTCCACGGGGGACACCGCGAGCCTCAGCCATCTGAAATAAAGAGACCAAACTTCTGAGGAAAAACGTATTCTTTATGGATTGATCGGTCAGTTATTAAATTGATCAATCCATCAGAAATCAACTAGTTCAAATAGTTAACCGACTAGACAGAGGCTGAACCGGGTCGTTGAACCAGTTTGTTGTTGCTTGTTGGCCTCCACCTGTACACAACTTGTTAATCTGGCAGTTCTCACTAATTAGCATGCTACAAACTGTGATCCTCTGTCAGAGTTTTAGCCACATACATGTACAAGTAGATCAGCTGGTTCACCAGTAAGTCAGGAGGTTGACCAATTGGTTGGTTGGTTACCTTTCTACAATAAATGATCCTCTGTCAGACATATTAACCAGTTGGTCAGGCAGTAAACTAGGTAACCAGTTAGTTAGGTAGTTAACTAGTTCACTGGTTAACCTCTGACAGAGTTGTAGATAGTTCAGAATCAGAATCAGCTTAATTTGACTCTGGTTTTCACTTTACTCTCAACGTACATACACAAGTTCACAATAAACAAGAGAAATATAAAAAAACATAAAACAAGGACAACAAAAAAAGTAGAACAGATGAAAGTATAATCATTTAACATTTAACATTTAACGACTATGTACAAATACCTTGCTGCGGGCTCGGATCCTCTTGTAGACGGTGTCTGGGAAAGCCTTTCTGGGAATGAAGCATCCTGAACCTTTCGTCACGTTGAGTTTTCCATCCTCCAGAACGACTCGACCGCCGCTGATCACCACTGACGCTACGCCTTGAAACTCCAAACCCTCCAGGATGTTCACCTCCACCATCTGCACACAAACAGGCAGTATATTAGAAAGGATGATGAACAGTTTAAGACGATTGATGATGAATTTTGATTCCTGATGATGAAGATTGATGTGTTGTTACCAGGTTATGAGTCTTTGCAGAAACAGTTCGTGTCTCCTTTGGATTCCAAATGACGATGTCAGCATCCGATCCTACAGCGATTCTTCCTGAACACGGGACAGATACACCAGTCTACTGTGTTACAGATGTCTAAATACTCTTTTAAATTGAATCTCATTTAAAGTATTATATTTAATTTAATTTTACAGTTTATTCCATCTCATCCTAAGTAAAAAGTGAACTAAACCTATCCTCTTTTATACAGTGTGTTCGTAAAAGTAGCGCAGCAACAGTGTCTTTATCTTCTCCAGAGTGGAACGTCTTCTGACTGATACCTTTGCGTGGGTAAATGTTGAAGAGTTTAGCAGCGTTGGTGCTCGTTACTGCGACAAACTCGTTCTCATCCATCTTCCCCGTGGACTGCAGAGAAAGAATGACAAATGCATCTCCACATTCATATTCCATCATGTTGTCCCAATACCTTTGAAGTGGAAACTTTGTGATAGTTTAGAGTTTACAGTAAGGTACAATACAGCATCCTCTACCCTTAGAGCCTTGATTCAGAAAAAGGAAAGGGATATTTTATGGAGCATGTCGGCATTTTCACGCTCACATCGATCTTACCACAGCTCTGTCCCACACCACAGACATCCTCTCCTCAATTCCGTTGGTTCCTTCTGGGATCAGAGTGAAGTCATCTTTACCGACTGCTTTCTGAGCTGTGGAGAAGCTCGCCTGAGCGCTGGACGTCACCTGGAGGTCTCCACTGGAAAAAAATAGTTAGAGTCATACTAACAACACAAACAGGGAGGTAGAGTCGTACTAACGATGCTAAAAGGGAGGTAGAGTCGTACTAATGATGCTAAAAGGTAGAGTCGTACTAACGATGCTAAAGGGAGGTAGAGTCGTACTAACGATGCTAAAAGGGAGGTAGAGTCGTACTAACGATGCTAAAGGGGAGGTAGAGTCGTACTAACGATTCTAAAAGGGAGGTAGAGTCATACTAACGATGCTAAAAGGGCGGTAGAGTCGTACTAACGATTCTAAAAGGGAGGTAGAGTCGTACTAATGATGCTAAAAGGTAGAGTCGTACTAACGATGCTAAAGGGAGGTAGAGTCGTACTAACGATTCTAAAAGGGAGGTAGAGTCGTACTAACGATGCTAAAGGGGAGGTAGAGTCGTACTAACGATTCTAAAAGGGAGGTAGAGTCATACTAACGATGCTAAAAGGGCGGTAGAGTCGTACTAACGATTCTAAAAGGGAGGTAGAGTCATACTAACGATTCTAAAAGGGAGGTAGAGTCGTACTAACGATGCTAAAAGGTAGAGTCGTACTAACGATTCTAAAAGGGAGGTAGAGTCGTACTAACGATGCTAAAGGGAGGTAAAGTCGTACTAACGATGCTAAAAGGGCGGTAGAGTCGTACTAACGATTCTAAAAGGGAGGTAGAGTCGTACTAACGATGCTAAAGGGGAGGTAGAGTCGTACTAACAATGCTAAAAGGGAGGTAGAGTCGTACTAACGATGCTAAAAGGTAGAGTCGTACTAACGATTCTAAAAGGGAGGTAGAGTCGTACTAACGATGCTAAAGGGGAGGTAGAGTCGTACTAACGATGCTAAAAGGGCGGTAGAGTCGTACTAACGATTCTAAAAGGGCGGTAGAGTCGTACTAACGATTCTAAAAGGGCGGTAGAGTCGTACTAACGATTCTAAAAGGGAGATAGAGTCGTCCTAACGATGCTAAAAAGGAGGCAGAGTCGTACGAACGATTCTAAAAGGGAGGTAGAGTCATACTAACAATACTAACAGGGAGGTAGAGTTGTACTAACGATGCTAAAAAGGAGGTAGAGTCGTACTAACGATTCTAAAAGGGAGGTAGAGTCATACTAACAATACTAACAGGGAGGTAGAGTTGTACTAACGATGCTAAAAGGGAGGTAGTCATACTAACGATGCTAAAGGGGAGGTAGAGTCATACTAACGATTCTAAAAGGGAGGTAGAGTCGTACTAACGATGCTAAAAGGTAGAGTCGTACTAACGATTCTAAAAGGGAGGTAGAGTCGTACTAACGATGCTAAAGGGGAGGTAGAGTCGTACTAACGATGCTAAAAGGGCGGTAGAGTCGTACTAACGATTCTAAAAGGGCGGTAGAGTCGTACTAACGATTCTAAAAGGTAGATAGAGTCGTCCTAACGATGCTAAAAAGGAGGCAGAGTCGTACGAACGATTCTAAAAGGGAGGTAGAGTCATACTAACAATACTAACAGGGAGGTAGAGTTGTACTAACGATGCTAAAAAGGAGGTAGAGTCGTACTAACGATTCTAAAAGGGAGGTAGAGTCATACTAACAATACTAACAGGGAGGTAGAGTTGTACTAACGATGCTAAAAGGGAGGTAGTCATACTAACGATGCTAAAAGGGAGGTAGAGTCGTACTAACCATACTAACAGAGAGGTAGAGTCGTACTAACCATGCCAACAGAGAGGTAGAGTCGTACTAACCATGCCAACAGAGAGGTAGAGTCGTACTAACCATGCCAACAGAGAGGTAGAGTCGTACTAACCATGCCAACAGAGAGGTAGAGTTGTACTAACCATGCCAACAGAGAGGTAGAGTCGTACTAACCATACTAACAGATTGGTAGAGTCGTACTAACCATGCCAACATGGATGTCAGGTACTGTGGAGTTGAAGGATCCCGGAAGGATACCTCATGACAAAGGCAGCAGCTGTGGCCCAGTCTTTTGACCAATAATGAGAACCGTCAGTGGCCAGGCTGGCAGTGATTGGCTCCCCGTACACCACGATACCTGAGGACAGAAACATGAGCATGTTTGACCCACAAGCTCTTTGAGTTTGCAGCAAATAGACGGTTTTCACATTTTTTACTGGTGGCGGACCTGTTTGGCGGTGCGAACATAGCCTCCACCTTCTTGAAAAGATCGTTGTTGCAATATTTGTGGACATCAAAAAACCTGTGGTTATCCAAGTCCTTTATAATGTTTAAAACAGGTGTGTTTCTCCTTCTTTTACTTTGGGCATGCATCCCGACCCCAGCCTTGCAAACTGTTGGCTAGTCGGTGTGTGTGAAACACACAGAGCTGGTCGTAAACAGGCAAGAGGCTGTGTGTCGCAAACTGTGGTAAAAACCCAAATAAGAAGAACATTTTGAAAGTACTGTATGTCCAAAGCATGCTCCTAAAACATAGATCATTGTTTTTATAAAGAATGGTTTGACATTAAAAGCAGACTTCAAAAGGTGTGTTTTAAGTGCTTTTTTGAAGTAAGGGAGTGAATCTAAGGTCCTGATGTGAGTGGGTAGACAGTTCCAGCGGAAGAGCCTCTTCCCTTCCAAATTAAAGGGTTGAGTCAAAAATTACTCCAAGGTTGCGGTTTTTAGAAGAAGGGGAGACAGTGGAGCCATCGACGGGGAGGGAGAAGCTGTTGGTGTGTTTGGTGAGGGATTTGATGATGATGACTTCAGATTTGCTGCAGTTTATCTTGAGGAAATTGGTGCTCATCTACGTCATTTAGGCAGTTAGTGATGTTGGATTGGGTGGTGTTGGTGATATATTTAGATGACGTCTGCTAACAGTGAAACTGGAGACCATGCTGACGAACTGTGTGACCAAGAGAGAGGATGTAACTTGTAAGGGGACCAAGCCAAAAGGGAACACCTTGTGAACCAAAGGTGAAGTCAGATTTCCAGTTGTTTACACAAATGAAGTGTTGTCTGTCTTAGAGGTGGGATTTGAACCATGAGAGGGCAGTGTCATTTGATACTAAAAGAGGAGGATGAGCCTCACCTATAAACCAAACAGCAGTTCAGAGTATCCAGCCTTCACGGACCTGCTCTGAGCTGCTTAGAGTTGGTGTCAGAAGAACAAAGGAACAAAACCAAAGAACCAGCTGGAGCCCTAGAGCAGTGAAGGAGGCCATCTGAGGAAGCAGTCCTCTCAGATTGGTTGGCCACGGTGATTCCTAAAGCATCAGACAGCTATCAGGAGGTTAGAAAGACTGCAGCTTCTGTGGCCACTGAAGCAAAACTCCGGTAGGAATTCAGAGAGAACTTTTAGTAGTTCTTAAAGTAGTTCTGTTAAATTATGACATGTCTCAGGAGGATGAGGAAGGACTTAGTCCAGACTGTTCTCAGCAGGGAGGAAAACTGTTGACCTGGACTGAAAATGTACTTTTAGGAATTCCTCAAGCCTGAGGTGCTGAAAGCTCTGGATATTGTTGGACCGTCTTGGTAGACTTTGTCTCGTGGGACAGTAAATGTGGACTGGCAGAGCGGATCAGTGTTTGCATCAGAACGGTCCTTCTAAATTAAATGTACAGTTAAATCTGAACCTGATGTGGATCGAGAGGTGTAAAAACACACATGAGAATGAAGATCTCACCTTTCTTCCTGGCTTTAGCGATGACATCAGCAGCAGATTTGCTCATCACCTTGGTAACATATAGCGGACAGTTGGCCTGTTTAGCGATGGTGACAGCTCGATACACAGCTTCAGTCTCCACCTGAAACACATTACAACACACACACACACACATTCATCAGCAATGCACGCACGCGTCTCACTGGCCCTGACACCACCTGGTGGACGTTTGTATGAGGATGTTTTTATAGTGTGTTACAGGCATGATTACAGAAGTAATGACAGGTGTGTTACAGGTTTGTGTACCTCCTCAGGGTGTGATAAAATGTGTCCTTCAGGTCCAGTAATGCCGAGAAATAGAAGTTTCTTCTGTTCCTGAAACAAAACCAGTTTAAATACATGGTAAAAATATGAAAAACAATGAACCTTCAGCTGATTTTTATCCCTGAATTCATTAATTTTGCTTGATTGTACTTGATTTTACTCAGGTGTATTACCTCATCAATGATGTCACCATTCTCAGCGTGGACCTGTGCGATGGCCCCAAGATCCCGGAGGACCCCAAACGCCTCATAGAGCTAAAACCCGAAAACAAGAAGCAGATTCAGTCAAATGAAGACATTGACATAAACTAACCATAACCAAGCTTAGCAACAACAACTACAAACAAACAACAAGCAACAATAATAGTTCAACTGTAGTTCACCTGAGAGTCGGAGCTCTGGTATTTGTCTTTGTAAGCCATGAAGAAAAGGACGGAGTTCACACCTGAAACACCAATATTACAATTAAGTTCACACAGCCTCCGCCTGTGTTCCTCCATCTCTTCCCTGTTTAAACCCACATGTTTCAGATGTTTTCAGACATTCTAAGATCTTGGTATAATATCTGACCGTAATCCAGGAATCATAGAACTGTAGTTACAATATGTAAATCAGTTTATGGTGCCATCAGTCATTAAGGTCCACCAAGGCCTGCTTCCATAGGTGTCTTCTTTCAAAAGCAGGTTTTTAGTTAGGTCTAAAGTGTGTGGGCTGAAGGTCTTATTTATAATCAGTTTTTATGATTGATCTTTAGGGTCTTTAGTGACTTTAGTATCTTTAGGGTCCTTCGTGACTTTAGGGTCTTTAGTGACTTTAGTATCTGTAGGGTCTTTAGAATCTTTAGGGTCTTTAGCAGTGGCGGCTGGTGGAAAATGTTCTAGGTAGGGCCATCCTATCAATTTCAGCAAACATCCCAGTATGATTTAATGCAAAAAAAATGTAAGTATCAAACACGCATTATTACCGTACTTTTCGGACTATAAGCCGCTACTTTTTACCCCACGCTTTGAGGCGTCGGCTTATAGTCCGGTGCACTTTATATACGGATTTTTCCTTAGCTTTTCTCCGCCACAACAACAACCGCAACTTCCAGTTCCAGTCTAACAGCAGCAAGCCAGTTAGCCGTAAATGCTATTCAGAGCTATGAGCAGAGAAGATCAGCTTTTTCTCAAGTCTGCCAGTGGATCCTAACAGCGCGGAACAGTGTGAAAGAATCCATCATCACCAACTGGTTCTGAAAGGCTGGGATACTATGAGATTAAGGGGACAGCGTAATGAGGACGACAACGCAAACTCAGGGGCGGATTTGCCCCAGTTCATGATGTGGTGTGTTCAAGGACCCAAATGCAGACTCGTTTTTTCCACTTTTTTTTTTTTTACAGTTTTCTTTTACAGTTCTACAAAACTTGTTCTCCAAAACTTGTTCAAGAGTTTTTTTGTGTGCGTGTTTTTGAGTGAGAGAAATAAATGTTTTGTCGAACAAGTTTTGTAGAACTGGAAAAAAAAAACTGGAAAAAAAAAACTGGAAAAAAGGAGTCTGCATTTGGGTCCTTGAACACACCACATCATGACCCGGGGCAAATCCGCCCCCGAGCTTGCGTTGTCGTCCTCATTACGCTGTCCCCTTAATCTCATAGTATCCCAGCCTTTCAGAACCCGTTGGTGATGATGGATTCTTTCACACTGTTCCGAGCTGTTAGGATCCACTGGCAGACTTGAGAAAAAGCTGATCTTCTCTGCTCATAGCTCTGAATAGCATTTACGGCTAACTGGCTTGGCCAGTTGCTGCTAGCACAACAGCTATTCAGAGCTATGAGCAACAACAGTTATTGCCTCATTGCTTTTCGTTTGGTAGCCGTGAGAGACCTTAGTCTGTAATGCAAGTATGTCTGCATGAAAAGATGTACAAAGATATATTATGTATTCACTAATGCTAATCGCGGTTAGCATTTCCCCATTGGCCGTAATGTTAAAATTAGCTTAGAAGCTAGCGACATGTTATGATGTTCATAGAAGACGACAACTTTAGTCCTGTTAAAAGCATCTTGCTGTTCAACGGGGACACCTGCGGCTTATAGACCAGTGCGGCTTATCTACGTACGATTTCTTTTTTCTTTTAAAAATCAGCTGGTGCGGCCTATATACCGGTGCGCTCTATAGTCCGGAAAGTACGGTACTTGGCAGTTAAATATTTAACATGTATTCCAACACGAAAACAATCAGTAAATAACACTTATATAATATAATATAACATGTTCATTTATTGAGATGCCCCTATGGACCTTGTTATAGGAGGTAAAGATCAGGAGAAGTAAACATGAAGTGTAATTATGAATACTGATGTTAAATTAAGCTATGATGAGTTTTCACTGTTAATTTAACATCTCTATTACATGTTGATGCCTCCATGACCAAGTTAAGCAGATGAGACTGAGGACAGCTATGTAGAAGAAAAGATGTTCACTTTGTCTAATATGTAGCTTGACAGAGTTCTCCATGTGTGTCCTGGTGTTCTCATGTTTCCTTACCTCCTCATCCCTCACTCCCGTAACTGTCCGTGCTGGATCCGTCCCCGTTGTTTTAAAAAGCTAAATAAATTATTAGCATAACGTCATCCAGCTAGCCAAACCTGTCTGGTGTACAGCTAGTACAGAAGCTTCGCATGTACTGCTTCCCTTTCCCGCGAGTCTGCTGTCTGATTGTGAGGTCAGGCTGATCTGATATCAGCTCTTTGGCTGCAGAATCTCCGCCAAAGTTCTCCTCTCAAACGGGTCTTGGAGGAGGAGTGCTCGCGCTGGCGCGGGCACCTGTAGAGACTTCTCCTGACGAGAACGCGCAGCGAGGGGGGCCTGATCGTTCTGGCCCCAAGCTGAATCTATTTGAGGGCGCTGATTGACTAAATTGTATGTCACTCATTTATATCTTGAATCAGCAATTGGCTAAACTGCTTCATAGACCCGTCTCTTTTGGGCAAAAACGATCAGGCCCCCCAAGCTGCGCGTTCTCAGAGTGTCGTGCACACAGACAGAGAGCACGAGCAGAGAGCACACAGGCTGAGAGCACGAGCAGACGAGCACACAGGCGGAGAGGACGAGCAGGAAAAGCATATATTTTGCGCAGATATCATATTTTACACACATTACTGGGTACATTCCATAGTTTAAAAACACAAATATTGACAATTTGTATAATTTATGATTATTATAATTATTATTATTATTATTTTTTTTTTGTGTGGCTCATGGTGGGGCCATGCCCCATGGCCCTCTATTGACCAGCCACCACTGATTGTTACTTACATCTTGCTTACATCTTGTATTGTTACTTACATATTGCAAAAGAGATTTTTAATCTCAATGGGACTACCTGGTTAAATAAAGTTTTTTTTTTTAAATTCTTTTATTTTTATTTTTTATTTTTTTTAAATTCAAACGTATTCGGTTCGTCATGCCTACCGAATAGGGGTGTAACGGTACACTTATTCGTATTGAACCGTTCGGTACGAGGCTCACGGTTCGGTACGCATGACGAACCGAATACGTTTGAAAAAAACAACAACCTTTATTTAACCAGGTAGTCCCATTGAGATTAAAAATCTCTTTTGCAAGATGTAAGTAACAATACTGCATAACATTAAAGAGCAGTTTTTGTTTTTTATGCTTATGTGTTGCTAAGAAGACACCCCAGAAGATGAGTCACTCAGGTATAGTTCCATCATTGTTCAAAGTCAAAGAATAACTTGATGTTAGTTGTAATGAATAAATATATTTTAAAATCAAGTACATTTCTCTGGCATTTATAGTTTTCTACTGTACCGAAACGTACCGAACCGTGGCTCCACTGTATCGTACCCAACCCAACCGTGAGTTTTGTGAACCGTTACACCCCTACTACCGAACCGTGAGCCTCGTACCGAACGGTTCAACACGAATACGCGTATCGTTAAACCCCTACTGTGAGACCATCATTTATAAATATCAAATATATTTACCTGATGGTCCCATCCTCTACGTAGACGTCAGCGTAGAACAACTGGCCGTCATTGACTATCTTTCCTCCTTTGATGATCAGACGGTCGCCCTGTAAACAGAGAGTGGTTGCTGGGTAAAACATTCTCACCTGACTATCAAAAACACAAAACAGACGTCTATATATAATATGAAGTTATCTGATGATCACGTTACATATATATATATATATATATATATATATATCTCATATGTATATATATATATATATATATATATATATATATCTCATATGTATATAAATTATATCTGTTATATATATATATATAATATATATACCTCATGTCCATTGTGCTCAGAATAATTACAGTTATTATATTGCTTTTTATTAGCTTTCTGCTAAAAGAGACTCCATGCTCTTCTCTCAGTGACCTGATGAACCAGCAGCTGGTCAAAGACCAAGAACCACAAGAACCACCACATTTATTCTGTGGACCCTAAAATGATTTTAGTTCATGAAATCAGTCACAGTTCAAATGTTTGTATTATTGATCAGCTGCAGGCGATGAAGTATAATGTATCCGATTTATTACGTTTATATCCCCCTTAAATAAACCACCAGGTCCAAGCCTGATCCGGGTCAGTCTGATCCGGATCAGCCTCGGTGTGGTTCTGACGGATCGGTGATTGACAGGCTGCAGCATCCTCCCTCACCGGCACGTTCTCCCTGTTCTCCCGGCTCGGTTCGGGTTGGACCTACCGCGGCTCTGACGCTGCTCTTCTTGTTCTGGAACGCCATCGTGATCGATCTGCGATCGGCTGATTGATTCGCTCACACACACTCACAGCCTGCTTTGTTGCTATCGCTGATGACGTCACGCTCCCGACAATACACACCCGGCTTCTGGTGTAAAGCGTCAAAATAAAGTCCGCAGACGAACATTATCTCTATGTTAAAGTAAAATATTTTTTTCCTAAGGGGATGTAATTAAAGTTAAAATACACGCAGTGGTCGATGAGATTAAAGTACGAATAACACACTGAAAATATAAATATAATACAATCAGACAAATGTAAAGTAATCAAAGTACTCACAGCAGTAAAACGGCCCGATATATGATCATAAATAATAATATATATGTATAACGCATGATTCATAATGGTGTGAACTGCACTTTTAGTATTACTTTTATTTTGACATTTTAAGTATACATCACTTGAATCTTGTGTGATCAGCTTTAAATCACTGTAAACTGATGATAAAGTTCAAGTTGTTTCGAAAATTGTTTTCAAAAAGACGTTAGTCAGGTTAGGGTTTTATAGGGTTAAATTATTTTAACACTAAATCTGAATAACAAATATTTGAATCCTTGTTTTTAATAAACGACTTAAATGTCTAGAAATCATTCACAAAGTGTTAGCGTTCTGAATTAAAACGTGTTGTAAATATCGTCTCTTTAACCTCTCTCTTGCCGTAGTTTTCCCGGGTGTGTCCAGAGGGAAACACCACCGTCTGTCCTCCTCTTCCTCCTCCTACTCCTCCTCCTCCATCAGGCTCCTGGGTTTGGGTTCGAGCGGCTCGGCGACGCTGCGTCTGCGGACTGAACGACTCGAAGTCCAGAGTTTTATTCTCGAAAGCTCCTTCGACGCTACAGAACATCCCTCCATACTTCATCCGAGGACGAGGAGAGTCCGAACCCAGCCGGGAGAGGAGAGAGGAGCAGTCGTCGTCCTGGGAACACCTCCTCGTAGACATCATGGAGAGATCTGATCTGAGACGAGACAAGGAGAGGAAGAAGAGGACTGGAGGGGGAGGAGGAGGTCAAGGAGGAGGAGGAGGAGGAGGCCAAGGAGGAGGGAGTAACTGTGATCTCAAACTGAGACTGAGAGGAACTGATCAGAGGGAGGAAGAAGATGAGAAACAAGAGAGAAAATGAGTCCTGATGAAAGAGGATGAGGTTTGAATCAGATTCTCATGAGAGGTTGATGGTTTGAATCATTGTTGAACCTCAGGAACTCCTCTACTATTTGTGTTTCCATCAGAAACAGGAAGAAACAGCAGCAAACCCAGAAATATTATCATCGTTTTCACCTTCCTGAGTCGTCATAGAGGACGACGGGACGACTTCACCGAGCTTTTATATCTGATCGTCACAAACATGTTACTGCAGGACGCTGATCGATCACCTGTTAGCTGGTATTCCTTATTCATCAAGTGAAGAGCATCCTGGTGTTCAGGGTGAACACTGACATCAGAGCTCTGAAGCTTTCAGAGACTTTAACTGTTGGACTTTATAGACTTGATGCTCACAGGTCAGTGCTCATTACTGCTGATTTCTGAAGATGCTGAGGTCTGAACTGGATATATCTGACTGTCACATTCACTTTATCTCATATCTCTCTCTCTCACACGCACACACACACACACACACACACACACACACACACTCAGTGGACCGTAACAAAGTCTGTAATTTCATGTTAACATGAAGCTCTCATGTTCCTGTCTGACAGAATCTCAAAGGCACAGTGAGACAGTATTTCAATCAGGAGACAAGTGAATGAAGTAAATATGATAGTTTACTAAAACAGATGATGTAAGATAATTAAGTCTTTGTTTGTTCAGACTTTGTTTCTCAAGTCAAATCTTGAAGACAGACTGTCCGTATTATTATTCATCAGTAATCAGACTGGATTTATCACCAAACATGTGCATGTGTTGCTGTGGTAATGACTCAGGTGTCAATAACTACACAACTTTCCAATGCAGAAGCATTTGCCCTTCAAACAATCGCGCTGTCAATTCGTGGTGCAGAACTCCTCTGTAGCGGCGTTTGGATCTGATTTTCATTGAGGGGGAAGCAGCCGGACGTAAACGTGCCAGCACACAATTTATTTTGGCATCTGACTGTTCTCAATACTAATAGCGCTAGTATCGGCAAGTCTCTGCTAGAAAATCTGCACTCCTGCCCGACAGGTCGGGGTGTCGACGCGGAGCCAGGTGCTGAGACGGGGGTCCGGCTGACACCCATTCCTGCTGAACCGCAGCAATCCCAAATTCCTGAGCTGCTCTCCACTGACCTCTCTTAGCTATGCACCAGTGGGATCTAGTCTCTGTGGCCGTGTTCCAGTGGGAGCCTGTCTCTGTGGCCATGTTCCACTGGGAGCCTGTCTCTGTGGCCGTGTTCCAGTGGGATCTAGTCTCTGTGGCCGTGTTCCAGTGGGATCTAGTCTCTGTGGCCGTGTTCCAGTGGGATCTAGTCTCTGTGGCCGTGTTCCAGTGGGATCTAGTCTCTGTGGCCGTGTTCCAGTGGGATCTAGTCTCTGTGGCCGTGTTCCAGTGGGATCTTGTCTCTGTGGCCGTGTTCCAGTGGGATCTTGTCTCTGTGGCCGTGTTCCAGTGGGATCTTGTCTCTGTGGCCGTGTTCCAGTGGGAGCCTGTCTCTGTCGCCGTGTTCCAGTGGGAGCCTGTCTCTGTGGCCGTGTTCCAGTGGGATCTAGTCTCTGTGGCCGTGTTCCTGTGGGATCACATCTCAGTCGCCGTGTTCCACTGGGAGCCTGTCTCTGTGGCCGTGTTCCAGTGGGATCTTGTCTCTGTGGCCGTGTTCCAGTGGGATCACATCTCAGTCGCCGTGTTCCACTGGGAGCCTGTCTCTGTGGCCGTGTTCCAGTGGGATCTAGTCTCTGTGGCCGTGTTCCTGTGGGATCACATCTCAGTCGCCGTGTTCCACTGGGAGCCTGTCTCTGTGGCCGTGTTCCAGTGGGATCTAGTCTCTGTGGCCGTGTTCCTGTGGGATCTAGTCTCTGTGGCCGTGTTCCAGTGGGATCTTGTCTCTGTGGCCGTGTTCCAGTGGGATCTAGTCTCTGTGGCCGTGTTCCTGTGGATCCTGTCTCTGTGGCCGTGTTCCAGTGGGATCTTGTCTCTGTGGCCGTGTTCCAGTGGGATCTTGTCTCTGTGGCCGTGTTCCAGTGGGAGCCTGTCTCTGTGGCCGTGTTCCAGTGGGATCTAGTCTCTGTGGCCGTGTTCCAGTGGGATCTAGTCTCTGTGGCCGTGTTCCTGTGGGATCACATCTCAGTCGCCGTGTTCCAGGGGGATCCTGTCTCTGTGGCCGTGTTCCAGTGGGATCTAGTCTCTGTGGCCGTGTTCCAGTGGGATCTTGTCTCTGTGGCCGTGTTCCAGTGGGATCTTGTCTCTGTGGCCGTGTTCCAGTGGGATCTTGTCTCTGTGGCCGTGTTCCAGTGGGATCTAGTCTCTGTGGCCGTGTTCCAGTGGGATCTTGTCTCTGTGGCCGTGTTCCAGTGGGATCTAGTCTCTGTGGCCGTGTTCCTGTGGATCCTGTCTCTGTGGCCGTGTTCCAGTGGGATCTTGTCTCTGTGGCCGTGTTCCAGTGGGAGCCTGTCTCTGTGGCCGTGTTCCAGTGGGATCTAGTCTCTGTGGCCGTGTTCCAGTGGGATCTAGTCTCTGTGGCCGTGTTCCAGTGGGATCTTGTCTCTGTGGCCGTGTTCCAGTGGGATCTAGTCTCTGTGGCCGTGTTCCAGTGGGATCTTGTCTCTGTGGCCGTGTTCCAGTGGGATCTAGTCTCTGTGGCCGTGTTCCAGTGGGATCTTGTCTCTGTGGCCGTGTTCCAGTGGGATCTAGTCTCTGTGGCCGTGTTCCAGTGGGATCTAGTCTCTGTGGCCGTGTTCCAGTGGGATCTAGTCTCTGTGGCCGTGTTCCAGTGGGATCTTGTCTCTGTGGCCGTGTTCCAGTGGGATCTTGTCTCTGTGGCCGTGTTCCAGTGGGATCTTGTCTCTGTGGCCGTGTTCCAGTGGGAGCCTGTCTCTGTCGCCGTGTTCCAGTGAGAGCCTGTCTCTGTGGCCGTGTTCCAGTGGGATCTAGTCTCTGTGGCCGTGTTCCTGTGGGATCACATCTCAGTCGCCGTGTTCCACTGGGAGCCTGTCTCTGTGGCCGTGTTCCAGTGGGATCTTGTCTCTGTGGCCGTGTTCCAGTGGGATCTAGTCTCTGTGGCCGTGTTCCTGTGGGATCTAGTCTCTGTGGCCGTGTTCCAGTGGGATCTTGTCTCTGTGGCCGTGTTCCAGTGGGATCTAGTCTCTGTGGCCGTGTTCCTGTGGATCCTGTCTCTGTGGCCGTGTTCCAGTGGGATCTTGTCTCTGTGGCCGTGTTCCAGTGGGATCTTGTCTCTGTGGCCGTGTTCCAGTGGGAGCCTGTCTCTGTGGCCGTGTTCCAGTGGGATCTAGTCTCTGTGGCCGTGTTCCAGTGGGATCTAGTCTCTGTGGCCGTGTTCCTGTGGGATCACATCTCAGTCGCCGTGTTCCAGGGGGATCCTGTCTCTGTGGCCGTGTTCCAGTGGGATCTTGTCTCTGTGGCCGTGTTCCAGTGGGATCTAGTCTCTGTGGCCGTGTTCCTGTGGATCCTGTCTCTGTGGCCGTGTTCCAGTGGGATCTTGTCTCTGTGGCCGTGTTCCAGTGGGAGCCTGTCTCTGTGGCTGTGTTCCAGTGGGATCTAGTCTCTGTCGCCGTGTTCCAGTGGGATCACGTCTCTGTGGCCGTGTTCCTGTGGGATCACATCTCAGTCGCCGTGTTCCAGGGGGATCCTGTCTCTGTGGCGCCTCTAGAGGGTTCCGTTACCATCTTCGGTAATGTCCACAGGGGTTTTGTCTTAATCCTCCTGAGAGATGCAGCCTCCACCGACAATTTCTCGTGAGGAGCTCAACCTGTCTGGTCGCCTCCTGGCCTGCTCTGTCCATGTCTGGAGAGGCTAAACCTGCTGCCCAGCCCCCAGGCCGTCCGCCTGACATTCGCTTCTCCACTTTGCCCTGAATGTTTGTATCCGTCCTGTCTGTGCTGCTTCATCAACCACAAAAAGAAAAAATATATTGTTAGAAAAAAGAGGAAACATTCAGAATCTGAAGGACAATTTGTGAAACACTCATTTTCAACAACAAAACACAAACACAGTTTTGTCTTTAGTCTCGTTTCCACCATTTTAATCCATAATCACATCAAACTGACAACTGTTTGGATGTTCAATGAATTCACTGTCACAGCAGAGATAGAAAAATATCATTTGAAATAATAGAAATAAAAGAGTAGATCCACTTTTTTAAAGAACGGATTCATCGTGTTGACTCTGCTCTGAACCCCATTCAGTTGAGGGAAGATACTTGACATTATAAATAACTCATGTTCTGTTTTTAAAAGTTAAGAATAAAAACTAAAGGGATTTAATATTACCGACAAATTGGTGGAGAGTGAAACTCAAAGCCCTGATATGCAATCAAAGCTTAGAAGGAGCATTTTAACTGAAAAATAAAACAATCTATGATATATTTCATATATATATACATATATATATATATATATATACATATATATATATATATATATGTATATATATATATATATGTATACATTGTTGAATCATGAAATTATCATTCATTATTCAAGGGATCTTTGAAAAACTGACTTTACTTTCAGTTTGAACTCATGGTTAATGTGTGAAATCTCACCACTTTATAATGTGGAGCAGTCTGGGTAAAATCTAAACTCTGCAGAGTGATGACATTTCTGACATTTCTGACATTAAAACCTGTTTCAGACATTTTTGTTTCTTCAGATCAGAACATGGTTTCTTAGCTCTGTGTTCCTGTTGTTCAGTTGTTGCAGCTCCAGTAGACCTCCTGATACCATGAAAAATTGTTTCCTACATCAGTTTTGGTCCCGGGATGACTCAAGGGGGCTGACAAGTTACACATTGTAACCGTAGATCCATGAGTGGAGCTGAAAGGTTCCATAATGTTAGTTGACTCTCCAGTCTGCATGTGGATCAGACAATCAGAAAAAAGTTAAACTCAACTGAACCCATATTTTAGAGCAGAATGTTTGTAATGTATCATAGTGTGTTTCTACAGTGATTCTACTGTGTGAACTCATCAAGGTAACTTAGCAACCATTTTACTGAGCATCTATGGTCGTTCATCACGCTTTGCATCTGTCCCTGAAGCTTCCTTCACCCACAAACAGGTTAGTTGACTGTAACTGACCAAATCAACTACCTTAACACTGTAGTCACCTGTTAGAATTCAGCTAAGTTAGCTGGCAATATTTACAAGCTTAGCTAACTCTGTATGACGTCTAGCTAGCTGAGCTAACATTGCATGAATTCTAGTTGGGTGATCTAACACTGTATGAAGTCCAGCACCACTTTAGTCCAGCGGGCCTCATGAGGCCAGAATGTTTGTCAGCTGCATATCAGGTTTGTAAACCAGAAGTTCTCAGTAAACAGTAGCTAACAGTAAGCTACAAAGCATATTGCCGGTTTTGGTTTTCACTTGTCTGAAACGTCAATCTGTAGCCATGGAAACCATCAATGTCTTCGTCTTTGAGGTGTGATTGTGTTCCAGAGTCAGCTAACAGCTGGGTCCCGCTCTGATTGGCTGACAGCAGCCAGAAGCAGGTCAGTGCGGCAGTGAAGCCAACATACCCGAGTCTGTAAGCTGCTGGTTCATACCCTGAATCCTTCTGAATCCTCAGGTTGCTTGGTCTGATCCAGACTGAGCTGACCCTGCTGAGTTTTCAGCTGCTGGACTCTGGGGGCCTGCAGACACTAAAACACAGACTGGAACATTAAAACCTTTAAGTTGATGTGATTTAATGATATGTATGTTAATTTAAACAGTCATTGGCAGCTGTTGAGCTAAAACAAAGTGATAGGAAGCACTGTAAACTTGGGGTACACTCTGTACACCTGGGCTAAACCCTATAGACCTGGGGTACACTCTATACACCTGGGCTAAACCTTATAGACCTGGGGTACACTCTATACACCTGGGCCAAACCCTATAGACCTGGGGTACATTCTGTATACCTGGGCTAAACCCTGTAGACCTGAGGTACACTCTGTACACCTGGGCTAAACCATGTAGACCTGGGTTACATTCTGTACACCCGGGCTAAACCCTATAGACCTGGGGTATGTTCTGTATATTTGGGGTGAATCCTTGAGACCTGGGGTACACTCTGTAAGCCTGGGAAAATCCTGTTCACCTGGTATAAAGCCTGTACACCAGGGTTGAACTCTGTCCACCTGGGGTATATGTTGGGTGTACCTGTGTACCTTTATTACACCCGGTATACCTTTATTCACCTTTGTTCACATTATATATCTTCAGTGCACTCTGTATACCTGTGGTATACCTGGTGTACACTCGGTATACATGGGATACACTCTGTATACATAGAGTGGGGCACACCTGGGGTAAATCCCTATAAACCTAGAGTATATTCTGTATACCTTCAGTACACCTTGTATACGTTCAGTAGACCTTCAATACTCTCTGTATGCCTTCAGTACGGTATGTATACTTGGAGTAACCTCTGTATACCTTTAGGTAACTCTGTATACCTTCAGTACATCCTGTATACCTGGAGTAAAGTCTGTATACCTTCAGTACAGTACAGTACTTTAACTCACCCTTTCATACACCATGCAAGGTGTCTTGCCGAAGGATATATCGACTATCGGAGCGAACCGGCGATCCTCTGATTGAAGATAGACCCGCTCTTCCACTGAGCCAGTCTCCCCAGTACTCTCTGTATACCTTCAGCATATCTTGTGTACCTGGAGTAACCTCTGTATACCTTCAGTACATCCTATGTACCTGGAGCTCCTCTATTTACCTTCAGTACATCCTGTGTACTTGGACCTCCTCTATATACCTTCAGTACATCCTGTGTACCTGGAGTAACCTTTGTATACCTTCAGTACATCCTGTGTACCTGAAGTAACCTTGTAACAATTCACCTGATTATATTAACCTAAAAAGGGAAAAGTACATACGCTAAAATGAAAGGGCACGGGTGGATCTGAATAGGTCAGGTATACAGACACTACGTCTGACTGCGTATCAGTTGAAGGTACAAACAAAGTTGAAGGACCACATCAGACACAAAATAAACCACACAGCCAGTTAAATACAACACAATATATTAATATTAATCAAATTCATTCAACATATGGGATGCAGCAAAACAAAACAACCGTGAGGCTCCCACTCTACTCCGGCACAATAAACCAAACATTTACAAATTGTAGCTCAAACCCCGAGTCCCATCAGTTCTTAACGTAACGCAAAACAGTCCGATGACAAAATCAATCCCCCACGCAAAGTCAATGACAGGCGGAAGCGTGGCGAGACGCTGCGGCTCCTTAATCCGCTGAACACACGCTACCTCACCACCGCCGGTTTAGCTGGTGGTACTCCGTGCCGAATCCCTGTACAGACTCCTGCTGTGTAATCCCAGAAAAGTTCCTTTCTGGTTCGTTGCTGAGCAGTCACCGGCAAATCGTGCTCTCTGAGTCCACTAAACACAGACAGCTTCCCCTGTCGGCACGCACCTTCTCCCCTCGCGTCACTTCCCCCCCGTCACAATTTATACAAACAAGGACAACTAAAATAACAACTAAAAATAACAGACCCTATTCGTATCCTGTGTTAATCATTACAGGCAACTTATAACATTCTAAATACAGCACTTTTAAATATGTGAAGGAAAATAACCCATAGGTTCACCATTCACAATTGCCGTACTCAAAGGCAGACTTTTGCGACCATTACAACCTCTGTATACCTTCAGTACATCCTGTGTACCTGGAGCTCCTCTGTATACCTTCAGTACATCCTGTGTATCTGGAGCTCCTCTATATACCTTCAGTACATCCCCTGTACCTGGAGCTCCTCTATATACCTTCAGTACATCCTGTGTACCTGGAGCTCCTCTATATACCTTCAGTACATCCTGTGTACCTGGAGCTCCTCTGTATACCTTCAGTACATCCTGTGTACCTGGAGCTCCTCTATATACCTTCAGTACATCCTGTGTACCTGGAGTAACCTCTGTATACCTTCAGTACATCCTGTGTATCTGGAGTAACCTCTGTATACCTTCAGTACATCCCGTGTACCTGGAGTAACCTCTGTATACCTTCAGTATATCTTGTGTACCTGGAGTAACCTCTGTATACCTTCAGTACATCTTGTGTACCTGGAGTAACCTCTGTATACCTTCAGTACATCCTGTGTACCTGGGGTAGACTTTATTGCCCTGTAGTTACCCGTTGCCCAGCGTTTAAATGCGTTGCCCCTGCAGAATGCCCAGCAGTAAACCATGTTGCTGTTTGACTCACCAGCTGCTGTTAGGACCAGAGGATGAAAGCCAAAGAGAAGAATAGAAACAGAAATAGAAACTGGAAGAAAAAGAAGTGGAGAGTCAGTGGAAAATCACAGAAAGCAGATTTACATCCTGTCAGCTTTTACAGTGTACATGTGTTGCCAAGGTGATGGAATGAGCTGTTGCTAATTGTACATGTACTTGTCTCCATCAAAAACAAGAATTCATTGTGTTTCTATTAGCCCGTACCTTCTCTTCCAGCTCTTTAATCTGTCGTTTCTGTGCTTCTATGCATTCCTCCAGCTCCTTGTTCCGCTGTCAAACACAACCCTCATGTCAATAATGCACAAAACAAACAGTTAAATAGTACCTGTTGTTTAAAGGTGTACCAGTTGTTTAACTGTTTGCTGGTTGTAGGTTTAAAGGTTTCTGTTTTATGATTGGTTTGCAATGTTGCAACACACATCCTCCAAAACACAGTTTCTTACAATAGACACACATGATCAAGAGGCTCGTCAAAGGCAACACCCACACAAATGAACACACATACACACTAAGTAGCTTTAGTAATACAAATAGACCTCAGGTAAGCTCAATGTTTTTGTTTACCATTGCACTGTAATTTGTCTGAAATTATTTGTATTTCATTGAGTTCACAGCAATAGTTTGCAATGATAACTCTACTGTAATTCTACTTTTCTTTGTTTATTTTGTTTTGTAAAACAAAATAATTCAATGGCAATTAAATAAAATTAAGTTTCTGAAGCCTTTCTACTTCTACATGGAGAAGCAGCGTTCAGTTTTTCTGCTCCACATATCTGGAACAAAGTCCCAGAAAGCTGCAGGTCTGCTGAGACCCTCAGCTCCTTTAAATCAAGATTGAAGACTTTTCTGTGTGCTGCTGCCTTTAATTGAACCACATTCAATTAATATATTAATCAATTTCCTGCATTTCTGCATTTTACTACTGTATTTTATTTCTTACACTGTTTTTTAATGTTTTAATGCAATGAATGTTCTTAATTGTTTTTAAATGTCCTTTTCTTTTGCCTTATGTTTTGATGCTTTTAATGGTTTTATGTGAAGCACTTTGAATTACCTTGTTGTTGAAATGTGCTATACAAATAAACTTGCCTTGCCTTACTTTTCTATTCATTGAAATGTGAGTTAATGAACTGGAACGTATTCACTGGTCTGTATGACTAAAATAAAAAGGTATACAAAGTACTCAAGAAAGCAGAGTATATCAGTGTGTTGTTGCTACTAAATTGAAATGGTGCTTGTGTCTCCAATTTAGTTGGATAAAAGACAGTTTGAAAAACAGATTGTTTGGTTTCGATTATAGAGCTTCATTTTGACATAGAAGTGAAATTGTAGGACCTTTATTATTCAGTTTACACATAAATTATTTGCCGGGTGTCTGCAATGGGTGTGATATTCAAATGTACGCTGACGATACAGTGATTTATGTGCACGCAAGGAACAAAGAACAAGCTGCACTTAAACTCACGTCCACAATGACAAATGTAACTAAATGGCTTGCAGATTCCTGCCTTCACCTGAATGTTAAAAAGACTGTTTGTATGTTCTTCACAAAGAGGGCTTGCAAAGTGTCACCGGAGCTAGATGTTTATGTTGCTGGTGAGAGGCTACAGGTAGTGTCAGATTTGAAATATTTAGGAATTTTTATTGATTCTAATCTCGCTTTTAAAAAGCAGGTAAAACATGTGTCAAAGGTCTTAAAATTTAATCTCATGAATTTTAGATATATAAGACACTGTCTACCCATGCAGGCTGCGAAACTGTTTTTTAATGCGATGATTGTCCCCCATCTGTGAGGATTTGTGTCTAACTCTGCTGTATTTCCCTCAGTAGGGTCCTCCTACGAGTCCCGCCCACTGCCGCGCCTCTCTCCGTAGGCACAGCTGTGCCTCATCTCCTGTGATCGCCTCCAGCTGACATAAATACTCCTGTCACTCTCATTCCAGTTGTCAGTCCGTCCGTTTACCTACCTGGTATTCCGACCCGTGAGTAGTCCATTTGTTCACTCTCTGAAGATCCGCTACTAACGATGCATTTCGTTTTTTCAACTTGCCTGCCGTACAGTGTCGAGCCTCGGGTTTTCACCTGTACGAAGAAGCCTTCCAGTTAGTTCCTCGGAGATCAACTGTGTAGTCTTGGCGTTCCTGTGTTGAGCCTCGGGTGTCACACAGACGATCCAGCCTGCCTGCCAGCCGCAGACGCGGACCGGCCACTTCCCGGCTAAGATCCGAGCGGAGCGCGAGGACGTGCCTCCGTACTGACGTTTGACAGTTTTCCTGTCGGCTTCGTCTGCCGCTCAGCAGGATTAGCCACTTTCCGGCTTGGAACCGTGCGGAGGCGTGGAGACGCCTCCTATTGACTTTGTCCATTTCCTGTCTTTTCCCTTGACTGAGGGAAATAAATTATCGTGGTTTTGAAATAGAACTCTGCTGTCTGAGTCTGCATTCGGGTCCATGAACACACCACATCATAACAGAACGGACTGACCCTAACTATGGACCCAGCAGCCACAGCAGGATTTCCACCTGCAGATCCCCGGGTCCGTGAGTCATTTGTTCCGTCTCCTGAACCTTTCCACGGAGACATGAGAGGATGCAGAGGTTTTCTGCTCCAGATGACGTTTGTGTCAGCCCTGCACGTATGCATCGGACAGTTCTAAAATTGCCTATCTGACCGGGTTACTACATGGCCGTGCTCTCGACTGGGCCCAGGCCTGGTTCACTCAGAACCTGTTGGATACGGTTTCTTTTGGACAATACCTGGAGGCGTTTAAGAGAGCTTTCGACCACCCTACATACTCTCAGGTCGCTGTTCAGAACCTCCTCCGCCTCCGTCAGGGCTCTGCTAGCGCCGCTGAACATTCCATTGACTTTCGCATCCTGGCCGCAGAGTCCGGTTGGGAGGAGAGGGCGCTAAAGGGGGTTTTTCTCAGCAGCCTGTCGGAGGGATTAAAGGACGAGCTCGCTGTTCTGGAGGAGGCTAAGACACTGGAAGACCTGATCGCTCTCACCATCCAACTGGATACTCGGATGCAGGAACGTCGGAGAGAGTGTAACTACAGGCTCCCGGCTCCGGTTCATCAACCAGTAACCACTTCCGGTCACCGGTCCCCAGTTCCACCTCGCCGCCGCAGCCCAGGCCCCCAGCACTCACCCGCTCCGGCACCTTCTCCCGTGGATCGGGATGAACCCATGCAGTTGGGACGGTTCCATCTGTCTCAGGTTGAGAGGGAGCGACGAATCCGTTCAGGAGCCTGCCTCTACTGCGGCGAGCCGGGTCACCGTATCCCTGTCTGCCCGGTGCGCCCAAAAGAGAGGGCTCGCCGGTAAGAGTGGGAATACTGGCGAGCGACTCCACCCGACTTCCCCGTCCCAAGTCCCGTCTCACACTATCAGCTAAGTTATGCCTGCCGTCCGGTGCTCTACCGGTCTTGGCCCTGATTGACTCCGGAGCAGAACAGAGTTTTTTGGACTCCTCCTTGGCCTTCGCTCATGGGATTCCCTTGGAGGAGTTGGAATGCCCTCTTCAGGCGAACGCTCTGGATGGCAGTCGCTTGACCAATATCACGCACCGGACTTGCCCTATTACCCTACTTGTGTCAGGAAACCACCAACATGAGATCTGTTTTTACGTCTTCTCTACGCCCCTGACGCCCCTGGTTCTGGGCCATCCTTGGCTCCTGGACCACAGATAGACTGGGCAGGAAAGAGAATCATCGGATGGAGCCCTACATGTCTTTCGAGGTGCCTCAAGTCCGCCATTCCCCGGCAGACCTCTTCTCTCCACACCCCTACTACTGGAACTGATCTCACCTCGGTCCCTTTGGAGTACGCAGATCTCAGCGAGGCATTCAACAAGGAACGAGCCCTTTCCCTGCCACCCCACCGACCCTACGATTGCGCCATAGAGCTATTCCCCGGCGCCACCCTGCCCTCCAGCCGACTATACAACCTTTCCCGACCTGAACGCGAGTCGATGGAGACCTATATCACAGACTCCCTCGCTGCTGGAATTATCCGCCCGTCATCGTCCCCGGTGGGAGCAGGGTTTTTCTTCGTGGCCAAGAAGGACAAGAGTCTCCGTCCTTGCATCGACTACCGAGGGTTAAACCAGATCACCACCCGGAACAAGTACCCACTACCCCTAATCAACTCTGCTTTTGAATCCCTACCCGGTGCCACAATTTTCACCAAGCTAGACCTCCGCAATGCTTACCACTTGGTTCGGATACGAGAGGGGGACAAGTGGAAGACCGCATTCAACACTCCCCTGGGACATTTGGAGTACCTGGTCATGCTATTCGGACTTACAAATGCACCAGCCGTTTTCCAGGCTTTGGTGAACGACGTGCTCAGGGATTTTCTCAACCGGTTTGTGTTTGTCTACATCGACGACATTCTGATTTACTCCTCAAACCTACAGGAACATTGTCACCATGTCCGTCAGGTCCTTCAGCGCTTACTGGAGAACCAACTCTTCATCAAAGCCGAGAAATGTGAATTCCATGTCACCTCCGTACAGTTTCTTGGTTTCATCATTGAGGAGGGTCAGATTCGGAAGGACCCAGAAAAGGTTAAAGCGGTCACCGAATGGCCGGTCCCCTCTAACCGGAAGAAGCTCCAGCAGTTCCTAGGATTTGCAAACTTCTACCGCCGGTTCATTCGGAACTACAGTCAGACGGCGTCACCCCTAACCAGACTCACCTCCTCTAAGGTGGTTTTTTCCTGGTCCCCCGAGGCTGACCGGGCGTTTAATGCCCTCAAGGAGCGATTCACATCAGCCCCCATCCTAGTACAGCTGGATGAAAGCCGCCAGTTCGTGGTCGAGGTGGACGCCTCCGACACCGGAGTAGGAGCAGTATTATCACAACGCTCAACCACTGACTCTAAGCTCCGTCTGTGTGCTTTTTTCTCTCGCCGCCTTTACCCGGCCGAGCGGAACTATGATGTGGGCAACCGGGAGTTACTGGCCGTCAAGCTGGCTCTGGAGGAATGGAGACATTGGTTGGAGGGGTCAGTCCACCCGTTCATTGTGTGGACCGACCACCGAAATCTCGAATACATCCATTCTGCCCGGCGACTGAACTCCCGCCAAGCCCGTTGGGCTCTGTTCTTTGCCCGTTTCAACTTCACCATCACCTACCGCCCAGGAAGTAAGAACATCAAGCCCGACGCCCTCTCTCGGCAGTTTTCCCCAGACGAGGTTGACCCAGCTCTGGACACGATTGTTCCACCTGCCTGTGTCCTAGGGGTTCTCACCTGGGCGATAGAGTCTGCAGTGCGGGAGGCTCAGCAGACCCAGCCAGACCCAGGAGGTGGTCCTCCTGGGCGCCTGTTCGTTCCCCTTTCCGTCCGTTCCCGGGTCCTACAATGGGCTCATGACTCCCGACTCTCCGGCCACCCTGGGATAAGACGTACAATCAACTGGCTCCGGCGCTCCTTCTGGTGGCCATCCTTGGACAATGACACCCGAGCGTACGTCCTAGCCTGTACCACCTGTGCGCGCAACAAGGCCTCACACAGACCCCCTGTTGGACTATTACGACCGCTGCCTGTTCCCCACAGGCCTTGGTCGCATATGGCATTGGACTTCGTCACCGGATTTCCTCCCTCCGAGAACAACACGGTCATCCTTACCATCGTGGACCGGTTTTCCAAGGCAGCTCACTTTATTCCCCTTCCCAAGCTCCCATCGGCCCACGAGACCGCAGACTTGTTGGTTCAACGTGTCTTTAGACTCCACGGCATCCCTATGGATATTGTTTCTGATCGGGGTCCTCAGTTCTCCTCCCAAGTTTGGAAGGCGTTCTGCCGCAGCCTCGGTGCCACTGCTAGCCTCTCCTCCGGCTTTCACCCCCAGACCAATGGGCAGACCGAGAGGCTGAACCAGGAGCTAGAAGCCATGCTCCGGTGTGTAGCGGCGGCAAATCCATCTTCCTGGAGTCGTCACTTGGCCTGGATAGAGTACGCACACAACAGCCATACCTCCACGGCAACAGGTCTCTCCCCCTTCGAGGCCTCCATTGGCTACCAACCTCCCCTTCTACCCAGCCAAGAGGTCGAGATTTCCGTCCCGTCAGTCCAAGTCAACCATCGCCGATGCAGAAGAGTCTGGCGAGAGACTCGTGCCGCCCTACTTCATTCTGCCGAACAAAACAAGCGTCTGGCTGATCGCCGCCGCACACCCGCCCCCACCTATCTTCCCGGCCAACAGGTCTGGCTTTCCACCAAGGACATACCCCTATGCACTGAATCCAAGAAGCTCTCTCCCAGATTCATTGGCCCGTTCCCCATTGTCTCCGTTATCAACCCGGTCACGGGCAAGCTCAAGCTCCCGCAATCCATGAGGATCCACCCTGTTTTCCATGTGTCTCTTCTCAAACCCGTTCACTCCAGTCCTCTGAACCCTCCGGCCGAACCCCCTCCACCCCCCCGACTCATCGAAGGCGGTCCGGTTTACACAGTCGACCGTCTCCTGGATGTCCGCCGACGAGGTAGGGGTTACCAATACCTCGTTGATTGGGTGGGGTATGGTGTGGAGGAACGATGCTGGGTCCCTCGCTCCCGGATTATGGATCCAGAGCTACTCCGCACATACCATCGCCTGCACCCCGATAAGCCTGGCGGTTCGCCGGGAGGCTCCCGTTGAGGGGGGGGGGTACTGTGAGGATTTGTGTCTAACTCTGCTGTATTTCCCTCAGTAGGGTCCTCCTACGAGTCCCGCCCACTGCCGCGCCTCTCTCCGTAGGCACAGCTGTGCCTCATCTCCTGTGATCGCCTCCAGCTGACATAAATACTCCTGTCACTCTCATTCCAGTTGTCAGTCCGTCCGTTTACCTACCTGGTATTCCGACCCGTGAGTAGTCCATTTGTTCACTCTCTGAAGATCCGCTACTAACGATGCATTTCGTTTTTTCAACTTGCCTGCCGTACAGTGTCGAGCCTCGGGTTTTCACCTGTACGAAGAAGCCTTCCAGTTAGTTCCTCGGAGATCAACTGTGTAGTCTTGGCGTTCCTGTGTCGAGCCTCGGGTGTCACACAGACGATCCAGCCTGCCTGCCAGCCGCGGACGCGGACCGGCCACTTCCCGGCTAAGATCCGAGCGGAGCGCGAGGACGTGCCTCCGTACTGACATTTGACAGTTTTCCTGTCGGCTTCGTCTGCCGCTCAGCAGGATTAGCCACTTTCCGGCTTGGAACCGTGCGGAGGCGTGGAGACGCCTCCTATTGACTTTGTCCATTTCCTGTCTTTTCCCTTGACTGAGGGAAATAAATTATCGTGGTTTTGAAATAGAACTCTGCTGTCTGAGTCTGCATTCGGGTCCATGAACACACCACATCATAACACCATCTGACCTACTGCTTAACCAGCTGGGCACAAGCCAGCAGCACAACATTAAAATCTATTCATATTGTCCATAAACAAGCCCTAAAAACACTTGATAACAAAAACAAAGTCATCATCACTGCAATATTCTCATCAAACACCATATCTTGAGTTGGGAGAACCTCATTAAATTCACTTGTGTGTCTGTTTTTTTTAAATTTTACATGGTATGGCCCCGCATCCACTTAGTGATTTTATTAAACAAAACAAAGCACTCAAAGCAGCAGACAGACCAGATCTGCTTCAAGAGGTGATTGTGTCATTTCACATAGGTCAAGCTCTTTTAGCAAATCTACATTCTCTGTGAAGACAGTCACACATACGTACAAAAAACACGTACAAAACATTCAAACATAGCCTTAAGGAATGGCTTGTTGCCAATCAGGCATGCAAGCATTGATGTGCTGTCTGTCCTGCCTGCTTGTTTTGCCTATATGTGCATTTGTCTTGTTCAGTGTTGCTATTTTCCATTTTGATGTGTACGTTTTGTGCCTCAGTGTTATATATGTGCTTGTAAGGCAATGCAAGGCAAGTTTATTTGTATAGCACATTTCAACAACAAGGCAATTCAAAGTGCTTCACATAAAAACATTAAAAACATCAAAACATAAGGTAAAAGAAAAGGGGATTTAAAAACAATTAACATTCATTGAAACATTAAAAGCAGTCATTGAAACACTAAAAAGCAGTGTAAGAAATAAAATACAGTAGTAAAATGCAGAAATTGATTAATATCCTTGAATCTGGTTCAATTAAAGGCAGCAGCAAACAGAAAAGTCTTCAATCTTGATTTATTAAAGGAGCTGAGGGTCTCAGCAGACCTGCAGCTTTCTGGGACTTTGTTCCAGATATGTGGAGCAGAAAAAGACTGTAGGTGGGTTTGTTCTGCCTGACGCATGCTGCAGCCTGTTATGTCTGCTCTGCTCTCGTGTCTTATGTACACTTTTCTTTTGCTTATATGTGCATTGGTTTCTCTATACGTTACTGTCTGTTTATCTATGAATTTTAATTCCATTTTAATTTGAAATTTTGTAATTTTAGGCTGCCTTCAAACATCTGGCCGGGGACAGCAGATGAAAATTAGCCTCTCTCGCTAACTCTGGCTCACTTACAGTTTGACCGTTGATTGGTGCATTGTCCCTGCAAAATAAATATAGTCTAAATTGTAAATTAAGTTTTAACTACATGAGCCAAATTCAACAAGTATGTTAGCAATAGCAAAAGAAGGTTTAACCTTAGATTTCATGGCATTTAGTGAAGAGTAGTGGTTATACATTGAATCCAACTAAATATTTTGTTTGAAAGTTAAGCTGTTTAAATGTTTACTTGTTGTTCAAATGTTCACCTGTTGTTTAAATGTTTACCTGTTGATTAAAACCTCTTTAACCCTAGCCCTATTTTATTTGAATAATTTTGATGTTATAATAAAGATAAGGATTTGTTCAGATGTGTAAATATCAGTGTATATGTTACTGGTTAAGAGTAAATGAAGATGGCACACAGCTCCAATTGAAAAGTTTCAGGTTTGCCTGAAAAGAAAGCACTGAAAGCATGAATATCTCTTTTGAATGATGCTAACAAAAGTTAAACCTCTCCCAAATCATAGCACAAGTGATCAGTCTCTCTGCAAATTTTGACTTTGATGAAGTGAAACACAACAAAATTAGAGGGGTTTTAGTACAGAGAGGTCAGGCGAGGTCAACCAAATTGTAATTTTGGAATCAGCTGTTCCATTGTAATTGTATATACTATATAACTATATATTGCATTTGTTTTATCACTAATAGTGTTGAATACATCCAAATACAGCAGTTTGGCATCATTTTGAGAGCCTTAATCCTCTCTGAGCCTGTTTCTGTTTCTGATCCATGGGACTTTCTCGTCTGAACTCCAGTTTCCCTGCGTGTATGTAGACTTATTTCAGCCTATCATTGGTCGATTTCAGTCAATGAACCCTCCTTTGACGCGCCAGAGTCCATAGAATTGAGCCGGGGTAACGTGATATTGATTGACAGAATCGTTAGCCAGTCAGAATCAAAACCGCGCCATCCCTCGCAAAGCGTAAAATTCGATATGCCGAAAGTCAAATCCCTAACCCCAGCTCCCCTAAGCTAGATTGACCCCCTTTCTTCAAGGAAACAGTTCAATGACAAACAGGATATACCTCGCACACATATTTTAATCAAAATAACTGGGGATTTATCCGTTCTCTTCACGAAATCAGCTCACGGTGAAAAGCATTTATGATTATTAGTGGTGGAGCTAGTTTGTTGTTCTGGTGCTTCTTTGCTCATAGCTCTGTAATGGTTTCACGGAGAGAAATGAAGATATCTCTGGAATCTGTGTCAAATTCTCTTGCTTTCTGACGTATTGGTTGTCCGTGTTAGCCTTTACCTTTGTGTTCGTAGCTTTGTCTGGAGTGCGCAGCACGCCAAGTCATGGCGAAAAATACGTGATATTGTGGCACATCTTCTAGTTGATTATAGTAGTTGTGTAGAATTGTGTTTGGAGTGTGTAAAACTGGCTTGCATGATATTGTTGCCAGACTTTTTTTTAAACTGGGTATATAACGTGTGTAACATTCATTATATTCGTTTCTGAAAAGTGCATTCTACGGACACTCTCTTCACTAAACTTTCTCGCTGGAACCCCAAATGGTCCTCGTTGTTTACCTGTTGTATAATGTTTACCTGTTGTTTAAAAATTAACCTGTTGTATAATGTTTACCTGTTGTTTAATGTTTACCTGTTGTTTAAATGTTTACCTGTTGTATAATGTTCACCTGTTATTTAAATGTTTACCTGTTGTATAATGTTTACCTGTTTAAATGTTTACCTGTTGTATAATGTTTACCTGTTGTATAATGTTTACCTGTTGTATAATGTTCACCTGTTGTTTAATTGTTTACCTGTTGTATAATGTTTACCTGTTGTATAATGTTTACCTGTTGTATAATGTTCACCTGTTGTTTAATTGTTTACCTGTTGTATAATGTTTACCTGTTGTATAATGTTTACCTGTTGTTTAATGTTTACCTGTTGTTTAAATGTTTACCTGTTGTATAATGTTCACCTGTTGTTTAATTGTTTACCTGTTGTATGAGTTGCAGTAATTCCATCCTCTCTCGGAGAATCTGGGCGTCTCTCTCTCTCAACTCACACATCACAGTTCGTTTCCATTGGTCCATTGCTCTCCTCAGCCCGTCCCTCTCTTCCTCCGTCAGTGTTTCAGACAGACGACCCTGCTCCATCTTTAATTCCTCCATCCTGAAATCCTCCTGCTGCTGCAGAGCCTCAAACAACATGGCCTCAAGCTCCAGGATCCTCTGTGTCAAGGACAAACATAAGAGTCAGTATAAATTGTGCTTTAATATAATTATCAGTTTCAAGATTAAAATTGAATACAAACTAGTAAACGTGATGCTGTTGGGGGAAACCCTGTATACCTGAGTTAGTCTTTTTAGCCCTGCACTAAACTTGGTTGTATTTTTAAAATTCAACACATATCTTCAAAAGAAAATCAAAAACAAACATTGTTTCAGGGAGACACTGAGCTGGAAACACTACACACCTCTATGGTTCATGAGCACCTGCTTGTTATGTCTCTATTTCTGCTGCTACTGACCTTATGAGCCTGATCCATGGACTGCTTCCTGTAGTCCAACTCTTCATCCAGGTAGCCTTTCTGTTTACTGAATAGATCCTGGTAAACAACACACAGAGGTCAAATATCACCTAAAGGCTCTGCCCCTGTCACTAACCCTTCCTGGGAATCAAACAAGCAACTTTCTGTTTCCCTCCACTGGAGGTAAATCCATGTGAAACAGACAATCTGAACCCAACTAACATACTGTTGTTTGACTACATCTGCAGAACAACACGGCTGCTGTGGGTTTGTACAGTATGTTGTTTATGTACACAGCATAAATACAAGCATAAACAATTTCATCATGTTTGATTGATTCTATCTGAGGTTTCACCATGACGAGAAGCTCCTCTGTTGGTTCAGTGTAAATGATCACCAAACACCTTCAAGTGGAACTCATTAGTGTTTTCAATGTTTACTATGAGGCGTCCTCGAGGCTTTTGGGTAAGATGTTGTTATGTTGTTAAGTTGAGTTTTTACCTTCTCGCTTTCAATATCCAACATCTTCTGCTGCAGAGCCGACTTTGTCACTTCAATGGACTCCAACCACTGACCGGGGAGAGAGACGGGTAGAGAGACAGGTAGATGGACAAAAGAGGTAGATTGTTATAAAGACTGGCAGGAAGTGAAATGTTCAGAGGCCATTTCCATCTTCAGGACCCTTCAGGGGGGCAGAGACACAAACATCCAACAACATAAACTAAAAACAGAGACAGAAAGAGACTAGATGGGTGATTAAGACAAATAAACATATGGTCACATGGTCCATTGTGTAAATATGGTTCAAACAACAATACATCATTAAATGATGGCAGTGACCAAATCTGTCCTTCTACAAGTACTCTGACGAACAAGATGAGCTGTGTGAGATCCAAATAGGGTGGAAGGACAGCAGGTTGATGGACTGCTGTGTTCAGCTGTGACCGTTACCTTTTCTGCTAGAGTTAGAACCGTCCTGGCCTGGATCACCACCACCTGCTCCTCATTGGACAGATTCTGCAAGAAGACATGCCAACAACATGTCAACAATAAGGAATTAACATGTCAACAACACGCCAGCAACATGTAAATAACACATCAAAAACTCCTCAGCAATAAGTAAATAACACCTCAGCAACATGTAAATAACACATTAAAAACACATAAGCAACATGTCAATAACATTCCTTTGACAGGTAACAACACCTCAGCAACATATAAATAACAGGTCAACAACATGTTAACATGACAAAAATGCATCAGCAAAATGTAAATAAGATGGCAACATGTTAACATGTTATCACATCAACATAACATTAGCAACATGTTAATAACACGTCAACAACGCATTAGCAGCATGTTAATAACACGTCAATAACATGTAAACAACTTATCAGCAACAAGTACACTGTATATGTTTCCAAGACAAAATTTCCTTCGGGACAATAAAGTCTATCTTATCTTATCTTATGTAAATAACACTTCAATGACGTGTTAGCAGCATGTTAATAAGACATTAACATAACATTACCAACATGATAATTACACGTCAACAACACCTCAGCAACATCTAAATAACATGTCAACAACAGCGTGACAAGCTCTCCCAGCTGCACGTGCCCGACTCCACCTGCAAGTGGATCACAGACTTCCTGTCTGACAGGAAGCAGCACGTCAAGCTGGGAAAACACGTCTCAGCCTCCCGGACCATCAGCAACGGTTTCCCCCAAGGCTGCGTTCTTTCCCCTCTTCTCTTCTCCCTGTACACGAACAGCTGCACCTCCAGTCACCAGTCCGTCAAGCTCCTGAAGTTCGCGGATGACACCACCCTCATTGGACTCATCTCTGGTGAGGATGAGTCCGCCTACAGGTGGGAGGCTGACCATCTGGTGACGTGGTGCGGTCTGAACAACCTGGAGCTCAATGCTCTAAAGACAGTGGAGATGGTTGTGGATTTCCGGAAGAATGCAGCCCCACCAGCCCCCATCACCCTGTGTGACTCCCCCGTCGACGTGGTGGAGTCCTTCCGTTTCCTGGGCTCCATCATATCCCAGGACATCAAGTGAGAGCTGAACATCAGATCCATCACCAAGAAGGCCCAGCAGAGGATGTACTTCCTGAGGCAACTGAAGAAATTCAACCTGCCAAAGACAATGATGGTGCATTTCTACACAGCCATCATTGAGTCCATCCTCTGCTCCTCCATCACGGTCTGGTACGCTGCAGCCACAGCTAAGGACAAGGGCAGACTGCAGCGCATCATTCGCTCTGCCGAGAGGGTGATTGGCTGCAATATGCAATAGCCGACCCCTCTCACCCTGCACATGATCTGTTCATGCCCCTTCCATCTGGCAGGAGGCTGAGGTCCATCAGAACCAAGACCTCACGCCACATGAACAGTTTCTTCCCGTCCGCATTCGGGCTCATTAACAGAGCCCGGGTCCCCCACTGACTGTCATCCCCAGGACATTTCCTTCTGGTCTCTCCCCCGCACATCCCTTCTCGGTTCTTATTTAAATACACTCGACACTTGTACACTACACTTGCATCTCACTTGTTGATAGTCCTGTTATCTGTTAATTTGTGCACTTTATCTTATATTTCACTTTATTTTATATTTCACTTTATTTTATATTTCACTTTATTTTATATTTTACTTTATTTTATATTTTTCTGTCAATTTTAATATGTTTCTACTTTGCACTGTTGATTGTTGTTGATTGTTAAATGTTATGCACCTCCCGTCACGTCAAATTCCTTGTATGTTCAACATACCATGGCAATAAACGGTTCTGATTCTGATTCTGATTAATGACACGTCAATAACACCTTAGCAACATGTAAACACCATGTCAACAACATGTCGACAATATTTAAATAAAACTTAACAACACCTCAGCAACACCTAAATAACATGTCAACATGTAAATAATACGTCAACAAGACGTCAGCAACATGTTAATAACACGTCAACATAATGTTAGCAACATCTAAATAACAAGTGAACAACATGTAAATACCATGTTAATAACATGTCAATAAGTTGTAAATAACAGGTAAATAACTTAAAAGACATGTCAGCAACCCCTCAGCAACATGTAAATAACATATACACAACACGTCTACAACATGTTAATAACACATCAAGAATATATCAACAACATCAAATTAACACGTCAACAATTGTCAGCAACATGTAAATAACACATGAACATCTAAATACCATGTTAATAACACGTCAACATCTGAATAACACGTCAACAATGTGTCAGCAACATGTAAATAACACATCAACAACATTCATCAGACCAGTCACATATCAGTATAACAGCAAAAAGATGAGGGGAGACACTGGTTGGTTTCATGGATTAACCACTGCAGAGGAAACAGTGTTAAATAAAAGGAGCTGCTGCAGGTTTAGGTCCAAATAAACAGAACTGAACGAAGAGATCTGCTGCTTCTGATGACAGAAGATGAAGTCCAGGTCCAAATTGATTGACTTTACTATTGAAAACACATACATGTACAAATTAAATTCAACATACACTTACGGCGTTATCTCCCAGAATGTCCAGCTTCTTCATCAACTCACTGATCGCAATGTCCTGAGGGAAAATAATAAACATCATTCAGGAAAACTAATAACTACTCAGGTGAGCTCAGGTGTTTGTAGGTGTATTCAGGTGTATTTACAGGGCTCTTCTTATTTCTCTATTTTGTGCCTCCTTCTCTCCTCGCTCCTCCGGCTTGTGGCCCCAAATTCAATCTCAGCGCTTCATTTGGAACAACGTCCCAATTGCAAAATCTCAATAAGAGAGGAGGCGATCCGGAGGAGCTTTAAGTGAGGAAACACAAGGATCTCCTTTGTGGAAGTCCTGTGGGCCACGGGACAAATAAAAGAGGCGAGATCACGACAGTGTGTTCAGATGATCAAACTCTCTGCACTTCACCGTTTGTGTAGCACCTGATATGTCTCTGTTTGAACCACTTTCTTTCATGACATTCATCTTGATATCTTTTTCTCTTAAATGTAGCTTAATCCAATTAATCTACTTTAATTCTGACACGATGTTTACAAGTGCAAACAGGCTGAATATGGCTAAATATTATGTCAATAAACATTCTCTAGTGTTCAGCATGTGTTTGTATTTCATGTTGTCATATAGACAGAATTTAATGTAAACATATATGTTGTCATGAACACTTTGATGCTTATCTTAAAGAGATCATAAAATAATAAAGAACAGATGATGCAGCTGTGACTAGTCATATTTATTTGATGTCTATTTAAAATGACGGGTTCGACTCCTCATATCTCTTCCCTCACTCTTCTGCTTGCTTCACCCCGTGGATGGGACTTAGCATGAGGAGAGGCAAGGAAAGGAATCAATGATGCACAAACTAGAAAATGACAAAGGCCTCATGTGTCACCAGATGTAGGGTTACTCACAGGGACTCCCTCTGCCTCGCAGTAGATTTGTAGGGGACTGAGGCCTTCTGGGAAATGGAGTTGTTGGAAGTTAATGGCAGGTGAGCGTCGCTCCCTCTCCTGAACAGTAAACATGGTTTCCATAGAAACAGGGACACACGTGTCAGTGTGTTTTAACTTGTTGTTGTTGTTTACATCTGTCTGAATGTTTTAACTTGTTGTCGTTGTTTATGTCTCTGATTGTTTTAACTTGTTGTTGTTTATGTATGTTATGACTGTTTGTTTATGTTGTTGTTGTTTACGTCTGTCTTGTTTACCTCAAGCTCTAAGATCCGAAACTCCAGGAGTTCATTCTGATCTCTGACGTCCTGGATTTCATTTTCCAGCTGCAGCTCTTCACCTTCCATTTGCTTCACCTGTAAACATCACAAATATACATATATGTATATATATATATATATCTTCCTATATTAAAACGAGTCATACTAATATCTATGGAGCAAAATGTATGGTTCTATTCCATTAATTCTTCTTCTTCTTTTGTTATTATTATCATTTATTGTTGCTATGTTGCTATTGTCTTATTTGGGACATAGTCATGCTCTGGGTCCAGGAAATTGAAATGTAGTTCCCATCATGCTTTGAGGGATGTAAACATGAAGTATACTGTTGCCATGGACACAGTGAGTTAGCTGTGAGTTACGTTTTAGTGTCCTTGTATTCAAAGTGTCTCAATGATCTGGGTCCACATGGATGGACTACTACAGCTGGATTACTTTGATGCTGAAGAAACATGATCAGTATTTTTTCTGTGATTTTTAAGTGGATTTATGGATACTTATTGCTGGATACTAATATCCTCACACTGAATGATCTCATTGTTTCTTATGTGTTTGCTTCACCTTCTCCACCAGCTTCTGATTCCTTTGATACAATGCCTGCTTCTCCTCCACCCACTTCACATCCTGAGAGACAGATAGACAGAAAGACAGATAGAGAGCGAGACAGACAGATGGACGGACAGAAAGACAGGCAGGTAGACAGCATTGTCAGTAGAAGTTAGATGTTTAGAAGATGTTCAAATCAACATGACAGCAAACCACTAAAAATAAGACTTATTTATTTTTTTAGTTGCTACCCAGGAGGCTTACTTTCATCTCTTATGAGTAAGGCTGGACCAAACAAGCTTTGAGGCTTTGTTCAAGTCATTGACATTTTAATTCTAAATCAACATTAAAATGCTGCGCAGCTTTTTTGTTTTGTTTGCATGTCTATTCAATGTGTTTAAAGTCTTTCTGAACAGAAAACATTGATATTATTAGTATTATAGAATCAGAATCAGATTCAGATTCCAATCAGATTTGAGCTATGTGTTATGAATTGCTTAGATCTAGTGTTAGGACAGGTCATAATTAATCTCCAATAAAAAAGTATAAATTTGAAAAACCCTTGAAAACCCAGGTTTATACCTGAAGTTACCTCGTTAACCCCAAATCCTGCTTCATAGTAATACATATTACTATTAGCATTCACAGTGTGTGTGTGTGTGTGTGTGTGTGTGTGTGTGTGTGTGTGGGTGTGTGGGGGTGTGGGGGTGTTACCAGTCCTTGTTGTTTCAGTGCGGACTCCAGGTCTGCAACTTTGGTTTGATATTGAGTGATTTCAGTTAGCAACTGCTCTCTGGTCTGTAAGACAGGGAATAGAACCATCAACCTGTTGGCACCTTGTTTCATTATACAGAATGGAACCATCAACCTGTTGGTGCCTTGTTTCATTACACGGAATAGAACCATCAACCTGTTGGTACCCTGCTCAGGGTTTGAGTCACCTTGATCTCCTTCTCAGCGTCGTAGTTCACTCCGCTCGTCTCCGTCAGCAGAGCGTACGCTCGCTGCAGCGCCTGATACTCCTGAGTCAGCTGACGGTAACGGAACTCCTCCTCCTCGCGCACACACACCTTAAACACACAAACAAGTCAGTAAGACAACCAGTAACAGAACCAGTGAGACCAGTAACGGAACAAGTAACAGGACCAGTAAACGGAACCAGTAACATCCCCCCCCCCCCCAACAAACATCCTGTGCTTTAGGACTTTAATGCCTTGCTTAACAAATGGTCAAGTGGCGGCATGGCTGCTGTTTGACTGCTGGTCCTCAGAGTCATCAGAGTCCTCAGTGTCCTCAGAGTCATCAGTGTCCTCAGTGTCCTCAGAGTGATAAGGGTTAGCCAGCAAAATTAAAAACCTCTCATAATTAAGATGTCTCTCTCCTACAGAAAGTGAACCTTTCAATCAGCTCCTCATCCTTGTAAATGAGCGTCTGTCCTGAAAAACTCAGCCCTCTAAAAGACCGCTTGATGTAGAATCGATATACGAGATGTCTTACAATCTCAATCAGTGTCAAAGTCTTTACTATGGAAACGACCTCGATTTTGACTTTAAACCTGCTCCTGACTAACATTTAGGACGAGTCTTAGCGAGAACAAGGCTTAAGATGGTGCAACCAGACCCATTAGACTCTGACCCACCAGAGACCTGAACAGGGTCTAGGTGTTCATGTATCTGTGTGTGTGTGTGTGTCTGTGTGTATATGTCTGTGTGTGTGTTTACATTACATTACATTACAGTCATTTAGCAGACGCTTTTATCCAAAGCGACTTACAATAAGTGTATTCAACATCGGTATTCAAGAGAACTACTAGTCACCAGAAGTCATAAGTGCGTCTCCTTTTTTAAACAAGCATCTAAGAGCATAAACCAGAGCAGAAGTACAGAAACAAACTAATATGAATACAATAAGTGCAACAAACTAGTACGGATACAGTAAGTGGTGAGTGGAAGGCTCAGGGTAGTGCTTCTTGAAGAGGTGAGTTTTCAGCCTGATGAAAGATGGGCAGCGACTCTGCTGTCCTGACGTCAGTGGGGAGTTCATTCCACCACTGTGGGGTGTAGAAAGATCGTAGAAAAGTATGAAAGCATAAAAGTATAGCTATTATAACTTGTAACCCTTTTGATTTCAAAATATAACCAGCTCAACATATAGCTTGTTTACACTTTTTATAACCATCATAATGTGAATTGTTTTATTTTATGATAGCTGTGATTTAACATATAAACTGTTTAGAGTTAGACACTTTGTTTAAAATAGTCACTTGAGCCTTACAGTGCTTCTGGTTCTAGCAGGATCAAACCAGTTACCACCAGTTACATCCTGTGTCAGCCTAAGAGAGAGGACTCATGTGTGAGTGACACATGAAATGAAGGAGGTGCCGGCCTTAGATCAGCATAAAAAGCAGCAGAAAAACTGAGAGTTTGGGGCTTCTCCCCACCCCAACTAGAGAATGGGAATGTCAGAGAGCTGACAGAAGAAGACCTCATTACAAAATCAGTGAAGGCTGACAGAGAGGAATGCTAGAATGAGTTATTGTAGCCACTGTAACTGTTTCATTGAATTGAAATTGTTGTATGTGAATCTTGTGTGAAAACCAGGAATAAAAACACAGCCTTACATTTAGTAAGTGTCTGAAGCAAATCAAAGTACTCTGGTCCTTTAGAACAGTTTACCCCTCTTCCCCTGTCCGTTAACGGTGCGATAAGATGTGACGACTGAAACATGCAGAGGAGCTTAAGGTAAGTTCTCTGGGTGAAGACTTGACAGTGTTAGTCATAAATGGTGAGAATATTCACAATAGGCAAGAGTAAAGTATAGACGATGTAGATAACTATTACATACAGGGTGTTAGGGTAACATCCCATTGGGAGCGTCTAGGGCATTAGCCGTAAAAGACTTTCAAGAAGACAATTAATCCCGAAATCCTAATGATTTAGCTACGGGGTGAGATAAAAGGCTACTTCCCCGCCTAGAAACGGGGCAGGAGCCGCTCACGCTACACGGGCCAGGACAGAAAAAAGCCGTGACCGGGTCTCGAAGTGGATGATGACACACCACCTCAAGCTCAACCTGGACAAAACCGAGCTACTGTTCCTCCCAGGGAAGGGTTGCCCGCACCGAGACCTGTCCATCACCATTGATGATACCGTGGTGACGCCAACTCGGACTGCGAGAAACCTGGGTGTGACCCTGGATGACCAACTGTCATTCTCAGCAAACATTGCATCAGTTACACGCTCCTGCAGATTCCTGCTCTACAACATCAGGAGGATTCGCCCCTTCCTCACTGACGGGACGGCGCAGGTCCTAATCCAGGCTCTTGTCATCTCCCGCCTGGACTACTGCAACTCAGTACTTGCTGGAGCCCCGGCGTCGGCCATCAGACCTCTGGAGCTTGTCCGGAAAGCTGCAGCTCGCCTGGTGTTCAATCGCCCCAAGTTCTCCCACACAACTTGCCTTCTCCGTTCTCTACACTGGCTCCCTGTAAGAGCTCGCATCCAGTTTACGACTCTGGTGCTAGCCTACAGGGCAGTGAAAGGAACAGCTCCTTCCTATCTCCAGGCCATGGTCAAGCCTTACGCCCCTGCCCGACCACTTCCCTCTGCTGCCTCGGGGCGATCGGTCACCCCGTCGCTCAGAGGTCCCTCTCTGTCACCGCAAGGAGGGCTGTCGAGTGACCCACCTTGAACCCGGACTGGTGGGGGTCCAAGAGGCTGTTCTGGTGGAGATAGGAAGACAGTTGGTTGAAGACAGCACGTTCAAGTGTTTTGGATAGAAAGGGTAGAAGAGAAACCGGTCTGAAGTGCTTGACATCAGAGGAGTCAAGTGATGGTTTTTTCAGAAGGTGGGTGACTGGCAGTCTTGAAAGCCGTGGGAAAGCATCCTGAAACAAGAGATGTGTTGATGAGGTGGGTGAGGAAAGGAAGGAGTTCAGTCGCAACAGATTGAAGAAGAAGGGAAGGGATCAGGTCAAGGGAGCATGTGGTGGGGCGGTTAGATCTAACAACGTTGAGGACCTTGTTGGGGGAGAGGGGAGCAAGATAGGGTAAGATGGGGCATGGAGAGGGGAGGGAGAGCTGAGGGGAAGAGCTGGAGAGGGTAGAGAGGGAGAGGGGGGCTGAGAGAAGGAGGATCTGATATCGTTTACCGTCTTGTCAAAGAAGTTGGCAAATCATCAGGGAGAAGCGAGGAAGTAGGAGGAGGGTGTGGGGGTTGGAGGAGTGAAGAGAAAGTTTCGAAGAGTTTTTTAGGATTGGAAGCAGAGGTTAGGATTTTAGAGCAGAAGAAAGCAGCTTTAGCAGTAGATAGAGAGGAGGAACAAGTGGAAAGAAGAGATTGGAAGTTACGAAGGTCCTCCGGGAGTTAGCCTTTTCTCCATTTACACTCAGCCTCTCTTAGGCTCCGTCTGTCAGTACGCACTGAGTCCGACAGCCGTGGGGCAGGTGGGGTTGGCCGTGCCGGCCTGGAGGTGACGGGACAGAGGTTGTCCAAAAAAGAGGAAAGGGTGGAGAGGAGAAGATCAGGAGCAATATCAGGGGATAGGAGAGAGAATGATTCAGGGTCAGGGAGAGCAGAGGTAACAGAAGAGGAAAGATCAGCGGGGAAGAGGGAGCGGAGATGACTACGGGTAGAAACCATGTGGGTAGGTGGAGGAAGTACGGGGGGAGAGGAGAGGGAGTAGTACATGAAGTAGTGGTCAGAGAGCTGGAGGGGAGTGACGGAGAGGTTAGCAGTAGAACAGTGTGTAGTGTAGATAAGATTCAGCTGGTTGCCGGCCTTTTGGGTAGGAGGAGAAGAGGACTGGTAAAGGTCAAAGGAGGAGAGGAAGGAAAGAAGAGGTTCTAACTTATCAGTCTGGATGTTGAAGTCGCCTAGCAGGATGAGTGCTGAGCCATCGTCATGGAAGTGCAAGACTAATGTGTCGAGCTCCTCCAGGAACTCAACAAGAGGGCCTGGTGGGCGATACACAACAGCAATGGTGAGCTTGACTGGATAAGTGACAGTCACAGCATGAAATTCGAAAGAGGACGGGGAGAACTGTGGAACAGAGACAAGAGAGTATTTCCATTTTGGGGAAATTAGCAGGCCAGTACCACAACCCCGCCTCGCAGCTCTGAGTACACATCTGACAGAGCTGCAGGTGTGGTGGTGTTTTCTGGTGTGATCCAGGTCTCAGTTAGAGCAAGAAAGTTGAGGGAGAGCAAAGAAGCGTAGCCTGAGATGAACTCAGCTTCCGGCACTGCCGACTGGCAATTCCAAAGCCCCCCCGCCACCACTTGCTCGCCATGAGCTGAGAGAGTAGGATAGATGAGATTAGTGGGGCCACGGCACCTGGGAGTGACCCAATGTCTACGTGACCACCGGACAGAGGAACGGACAGAAATAGGATGCAAACACATGGTAGTCAATATAAACAGATTATTGACCCGCAAGTACATGCTCGAGAAGTCTTTGCTTGATGAAGTCTGCCTTGAAAAAGTCGCCCTGTTCCCTTTGTTCGCCTGACGCGTCCAACCTCCAGCAGTGCTGAAGGACAGCTACCTACTGATTGCTCATTGTCTGCCAGGAGTGCAAGTCACACCCTGGCACTTAGCAGAGCAATTGACCAGGAGACACTAAATCACACCTCCCTTACACAAGCAGAAACTGCAAAATTACTAACACTGAAGTGTATGTGTGTGTGTCTGTTTGTGTGTGTACCTCGTCTGTTTCTGTATCAGGAGTTCTGTCAGTGTGAAATGACAAAGATGATCCATCAGAGTCCACAGACACTTCCTCATCATAGCCATAGAACGTCTCTATGACCTGTGTGAGAACAGGAGAAAATTACAACAAGAGGACAAGCGAAGAAAAAGAGAAGGAGAACAAGACAACAGGAGAACAACAGAACAACAGAACAGGAGAACAAGAGAAGAGAAAACAAGTTTGAAAGCTTGATGACGTTCTTACCCTGCAGGCTTTGAAGGTTCGTTTCCTCCTGACTGATTCTTGACGTCTGTGTCTCAGTAACATGTCTCTCTCCTGAAGGAAACACGTAGTTACATCAGTCATTCATTCATTCACTTATTCATTCATATATTCATTCATTCATATAGTGATTAATTAATTAATACATTCTTTCATTCATTCATGCATTCATATATTAATTCATTCATTCATATATTAATTCATTCAGTCATTCATTCTTTTCATTTCACTTATAGTCATTCATTCGTATATTCATTTCGTTATTTATTCATTTATTTATTCATTAATTTATATATTCGTTCGTTTATTCATTTATTAATTAGTATATTCATTTATTCATTCATATATTCATTTGAATATTCGTTAATTCATTCATTCATATATTTGTTCATTCATTCATCCAGCCATTGATACATTCATTCATTCATCAGGATTCGTGTTGGAATGATACATTTAAGTCCAATATTAACTCTTTTAGCTGATTTTTGTCTCCTTCAGGTAATTTATTCTCCTGCTCAGTGTTAGTGTCACATTACTTAATGAATGACATCACACACAGTAGAAGTAGTGCTCATCAATACTTACTATAACATTCTTTACATAACCAGCTGTCTCCAGAGCCTGAAAACACAAAGAGTTTTATTTAAATATTGTTACTTCAACAACTGTGAAACATCAGCAGGTTAGAATCTATCAGCTGTGCTGGGTTTTGATAAATCGGTGGCGCTGTCCGTGGTGCTGAAGTAGCGGAAAGATTTGTAATTGTGACTTTTTCCCCTTTCAGTTTCCTCTTGGAACTTTAATATATAACAAGAAAATGCTGCCAGTTGAAACTGCAAAACAATACTGAAAATACTGGTGGAAAGTTGTAGTAGCAGTATTAAAAGTAGTAGTAGTAGTAGTAGTAGTATAAGTACCTTGGACAAGTCGTCGATGATGTGCTGTTGCTCCAGAACTTGTAAACGTAGAAACTCCATCTCTCGCTCATCCTGGCTGTAACCATGGTAACTGTTGGAGTGGCTGCGGTCCAGGTCGTTTAAAGAACTCGGTCTCCTCTGAGGACCAAAACAAAAGCTGCTGTTACCATAGCAACTACTGTCTAATACTAATCAATTACTACTCTCATAAGCCAGTGTACAATCATTGCAATGATTCTAATCTTCTCTCCAAAAAGTACTTTGTTCTATGTCATAATACTTGTTATATGGTCAGAGAGACTCAGGGTGCCTCAGTGTTCTACTGAACAAAAATAAATAAAGTTTTCTAAACTAAGATGTCAACAAGTCTGATGCCTGTTCCGATGTGAGGGTCAAAGGACAGAGGATTGTAAAGCCCTCTGAGGAGAATTTGTGATTTTAGGCTATACAAAATAAATTGAACTATTGTTTGACAAAATGACGGATTGACTTGACTGCTGGTTTGACTGTGACCGAGCTCTCAGAGTGTTAGTAATTACAGGTCCAGGACCACAGGGTCAGGGGTCATGTTGTGGTCTTATTAAGATGGCAGCCTTTGTTTGTTCATTCACTTTTCTGCTCTTCTTCTCTGGTTACATTTACCAAGGAGGAACTTTTCAACATCCAATAAGGAACTTGTCCTTTTTGTTCCCAGCTTTTATCCAACTGGAAAATTGTAGTGAACTTTGGCAAGTAAGGGAAAACGGGTTGGAGCACTATTTAAACTGCAACAGCGGGGATTTTGAACTGCACGTCAATACATCTGATGAACAGCTGCTCTCTTACAGAACACTTGACTTGGTAGACCTTTTACTTCTATTTTATTGTTGGTCATTGTGGCTTTTATATATATATTTATACAACCTTTATATTCATTCCTTTAACAATACAGGTCATCATTCACCCATTCACACAACAACAACAAATTGGTCGCTGACTCTGTGCTGCTGTTTTCCCTCCAATTTGCCTGTCACCTGATCCAGCTCACTTGTGCGCTGGATTTCTCTGTCTCCGTCTGTTTCTCCACTCACCCTTTTTTACAAATTGGCATTTTTTCTCCAGTTTTGGCCACATTTTTTGCCTTATACTTTTGAGATCCTAGCTGTTCTGATCTGTGTCAATTGAACTAGTAGTACGATGTCAGCCAACGCGTACTAGACCTCTTAGGTTATTGCGTTCCCCAGATCGGTTAGCCTGCTGGGCTACTACTGGCTCGTTTGTTAGCCCTGGGCTCTGAAGCTAACTAACGCCACGGAGACCACAGATATAGAGGGTCTACACACGTCAAACTGAAAACGGGACAGTCTGTGAATCAGCTTCCACCTTTGCTAAATACCTGGACAAGGCTGTGGACAACTGGAGCCCAATTGTCCACCAGATCTGCTATGGCTCCACTCACCTCTCCATCCGACTGTGTCAGCTGCGCCCGCCTGGTGGATAAAATCACAGAGCTGGAAGGAAGAATATCCAGGCTCTACAGGATCCAGTATGCCGAGAACCGAGCTACCATGTAAGGTGTCACCTGCCCATCGGGACTATCTAACATTCATACATTCGTAGGCACAGACTACGGGAGCACTTCGGGGTTCAGTGTCTTGCCCAAGGACACATGGAGATGGACTGGAGGAGCCGGGGATCGAACCTCCGATCCTCTGATTGAAGGACGACCCGCTGAGTCAGACCTGCCCTATTGTTTCACCACTTGTGTACATAACAGTCCTGTTTATTATCGACCTTTATTTGCACAGCTTTGTTGGCCTTTTCCCTAGCTAGTCAAAGTCCTTGTATGTGCCGATAAAGGTGATTCTGATTACCATAGTTACCATCTCCATGTTCTCCTGGGTGACGAAGCGAAGCTTGTTGTCGAGGCAACGCAACGTGAGAGACAGATCCTCGTTCTTCCTGCTCAGACGTTTGTTTTTGTCCAGAAGAGGAAGAAACTGACTCTCTGTCTCTCTCAGACGCTTCAGCTGCAGAAGGCAAAGAAAATACAGCAAAAAGAGAGAACACAAAGTACACATAATGTAGAAAAAAAGAAAGTGCATAAAATACAGAACATATACAATATACATAAAATAGACCTTAGGAGTGAGGACGGTTCTACATTGTGAGGACATTTCTACATTGTGAGGACATTTCTGCAATGTGAGGACATGTATATATATATATATATATATATATAGATATACTGTATATATGTTGAGGAATATTTTGCGTTGTGAGGACATTCAGGCTGGACCTTTGAAGGCTCAGATTTTGTTGGTGTCGGTCAGGGTTATGGGCTAGGGACTGCATAGTGTCAATAAGAGCCATGAGTCTATTTACCATTAACAATTGAAAAAAGATGTTATGTGATGTGTTTGTTACCAGTTCGTTTCGTTCTTCAGACAGCAGAGCATTTCGATCCTCCAACTTCCTGACTACAGCACTGAGCTCAGCGATTTTTAACTGAAACCTGCGCGTGTCCCGGTCCTCCTGAGACTGTTTACACACACACACACACATACACACACACACACACACACAGTTATTCTATTACAGAGGAGTTTCAGGTTCCTGCTATAACTCTTATAAATCATCATGTTCAGTGTTGATGACAGTTTTTGATTAACATGAAAAAAGATGGACGACAGTTTGAAAACAAGTGTTTCTTTGAACAAAAGTCAAAGCTACAATATGCACATATGGAGAGAACACAATCACTAAGAAACAATCACAGAGCTTCTGTCATCTCCACAAAGAATACATGTAGCTTCTGCCGAAAGTTGATCAAACAACAGCTTATGCTCATGACCAATGATGTGTTGTATTCAATGACAAACAGCCAATCACAGAGCTTCACGGTCTGATGTGTGTTTTGTGGTAGTAGTAGTAGTAGTAGTAGTAGTAGTAGTAGTATTAGTGGCATTCATAGTAGAAGTAGAGGTAGTAATAGTAATTGTAATTTGGAAAAGTTGCAGATGACTTGTTGAGGTGGTAGTAATAGAAGTATTTGTACAATCACCCAGCTTCACAGTATGTTGATGTTTTATTGTAGTAGTGGTAGTAATTGTACTATTTGTACTTTGGAGAGGTTGCAATGATGTATTGTGGTGGAAGTGTAGTATAACGATTGGAACCTTGGATAGGTGATGTGTTGTTGTAGTATTTTTACTTTACTGATAGTCATCAAATCACAAAGCTCCATGGTCTGTTGTTTCAAACCTCATCACACACTCACACTGTTGACTATCAACTCTCTACAGGAAGAAATATAAAGGACCTTCCACTGTTTGTCAGATAATGTCGACTTTCACTTTTCACAATGTTTGTGCAATCTTGAAGTGAAAGTGAACAGTGTCTGTCGCTGTTTGTGACATCTTCCAGTGAGAATCTGTCACTTGACTTGGAAGTCATGAAGTAGTAACATCGGAAGTTTCATCCAGCAAGATGCTGTTCATCTGGTCATGTGACCTCTTCTGCCGTCACAGGTGGGGAGGACAGGTGAACTGTGAGCAGTGGATTGTGTGATCCTGAGGACCAAAGGGTTCACCTTTCTCTACAAGGAATGAGTGTTTGGATGGCTCAGTCCTAGTTGAGCAGTGGTCCTCGTGACTCTGAAGAAGCTGGAGCCTGGTGTGGAATGTCATGACTTCAAAGTTAACATGCTGTGTTTAAATAAATTTCATGCAGTAGGAGCAGGATGAGGTGGAGCTTACGGTGTGAGGAGCAGTGTTAGGGGTAGGGTTAAGGGCTTGACCAGGGTGGTTTAGTCCAACCCTTTGTGCATCTCTCAGGGCTGCGATCTGCTGCTCAGCAGCCTGAGTCTGCAGTTGGAGGCGATGAGCGTGTCCAGCCTGCAGCCCCAGGGCCTTATCCAAAACACTGACAGCTCTGTCCTTCAACTTAATCTCATCCATCTGCATATAGAGAGGTGGAAAGACAGACATGTACACAGGTTAGAGACATACAGGTAGATGTGGTAAGGCAGGTAGGTAGGTAAGTAGGATGTGATTACTCAGACAGGTAAGGAACAAGGTTAGTGAGACACACAGGTGAGGGGTGGGGCTAAACACAACATGCACAAATTAATTTTCAACAAAGAAAGGCTTGATGGGGGATCTAAGCACAGTCAGACCCCACTCAACTAGAGCTAGACCGAACTCAAATAGAGCCAGACCCCGCTCAAAGAGAGCCAGACCCCCACTCACATAGAGTCAGACCCCACTCAAAAAGAGCCAGACCCCACTCAAATAGAGTCAGACCCCACTCAACTAGAGCCAGACCCCACTCAAAGAGAGCCAGACCCCGACTCAACTAGAGCCAGACCCCACTCAAATAGAGCCAGACCCCACTCAAAGAGAGCCAGACCCCCACTCAAAGAGAGCCAGACCCCCACTCAACTAGAGCCAGACCCCCACTCAACTAGAGCCAGACCCCCACTCAACTAGAGCCAGACCCCACTCAACTAGAGCCAGACCCCACTCAAATAGAGCCAGACCCCCACTCAAATAGAGCCAGACCCCCACTCAAAGAGAGCCAGACCCCCACTCAAATAGAGCCAGACCCCACTCAAAGAGAGCCAGACCCCCACTCAAAGAGAGCCAGACCCCCACTCAACTAGAGCCAGACCCCACTCAAATAGAGCCAGACCCCGACTCAACTAGAGCCAGACCCCACTCAACTAGAGCCAGACCCCACTCAAAGAGAGCCAGACCCCCACTCAAATAGAGCCAGACCCCACTCAAAGAGAGCCAGACCCCCACTCAACTAGAGCCAGACCCCACTCAACTAGACCCGAGGATAATTTGACCCAATCCAAAATGCCATCGATCCCAAAGAGTTAACCAATGCCAGCAGCAGAAGCAACAACATGATTAATTCAATCAAGGTATCAAGATAATCAGGTATTTGACATATTAGACCTGCAGTAGTAAAACCAGACCCAATAAACCTGATTAGACTGAGAATAACTTGTGTTCCAGGTCTGTTATTGGATCCTCAGAACCGAGTGGACCGGTGAAGACCTCTCATACTGGACAAAGCTGACTAGATATAATTCTCCTTATATGAATAAATAGTCTTCCACAGTAGAGATAGTACAACTAATCACAGGACCACTGGTTCCCTCAGTCTGAAAGCTTCTCTTACAATCTGACATGTAACTGTAACATTACTTACTACTTTCCTGAAACAGCTGCTTTCTATTCCTAAAAAAAGACAGTGCTCAGTGTGTAAACACAGATATGTTCTGTATGAGGGTCCATATGTGATACCAGTCTGTTTGACTCTAACAGTCTTTTCATTGTGCCAGTCTGTGTAGTAGTTTCTGTGTTCTAGTTTGTACATGGAGGTCATGTTATTATAATATTAATTATATAGTAATATCACTAGTTGTGACTCAGGTATGTAAGCAGTCATGAGTGACTCGTACCAGTCGGCGTATCTCCCTCTCACAGTCTCTCTTAGTCCTGTTCAGCTCCTCCTGGTGATGGTGATGAACTGATCTCAGCTCAGCTGCTCGGGCCTGGCAGGCCTGCTGTGCCGATGTCAGAGCCTCCTCAGCGCTCCTCTTGGCGCCTCTTTGCTCCTGCACCTCCTGCTGGAGGCGGCAACGCTCCGCCTCCCAGCTCCTCCTCGCATCCTCCACCTCTGCCAGTAGAGCACTCCTCACCTGAAGAATGACAGGATGGAGAGTCTGAAACATTCCTTCACACCTGAGGAGTTAAATTATTCTTCACACCTGAGGAATGAAAAGATGAGGAGTCACATCACCCTTTGACACATTGACCGTCACATCCTGTTACAGAGTCTGGAACATTGTATTGGCATTAAAGGAACTGCACTAAGCTTGTTTAAGTTCTATTTATCAGATCGATCTCAGTTTGTAATTGATGAAATCTCGAAGAACACCAACGTTAGTCATGGAGTTCCACAAGGTTCTGTGCTTGGACCAATCTTATTCACCTTATATATGCTTCCTTTAGGCAATATTATCAGAAAACACTCCGTAAACTTTCTTTGTTATGCAGATGATACTCAATTATATCTGTCGATCAAACCAGATGATCATCAAGGACATGACATTGTCAGCTTAGATAAGAGCTGAATGGGGGTGCAGCCATTGAACCTTTCAATGGTCAATCAAAGAATGGTCACTGTTGTCCAAATGTCTTAGTGATGAACTCCTCCTACCCCACCATGTGCTCAAGGCCTTTATAAATCGTACACAACCAACACTCTGGGTGCCTTCCTCCTTCAGACCGCATTGCACTCTGTATGATGATTGAACCTTCTCTGCGTAGAGAATAAATACTTTAAAGACAAACTTCTTTTCTC